>JAODUK010000001.1:2761040-2772197 GCA_027564635.1 Typhlichthys eigenmanni | reverse complement strand
CGCATAGAGTTGATCAGGTTGTTGATTGTGGCCTGTGGAATGTTGGTCCACTCCTCTTCAATGGCTGTGTGAAGTTGTTGGATATTGGCAGGATCTGCAACACGCTGTCGTATACGCCAGAGCATCCCAAATATGCTCAATGGGTGACATGTCCGTGGAGTATTCTGGCCATGCAAGAACTGGGATGTTTTCAGCCTCCAGGAATTGTGTACAGATCTTTGCAACATGGGGCCGTGCATTATCATGCTGCATGAGGTGATGGTCGTAGATGAATTGCACAACAATGGGCCTCAGGATCTCGTCACGGTATCTCTGTGCCTTCAAAATGCCATCAATAAAATGCACCTGTGTTTGTTGTCCATAACACACGCCTGCCCATTCCATAACCCCACCACTCCATGGGCCACTCCACCCACAACGTTGACAACAGCTAACCGCTCACCCACACAATGGCATACACACTGTCTGCCATCTGTCCTGTACAGTGAAAACCAGGATTCATCCGTGAAGAGAACACCTCTCCAAAGTGCCAGACACCATCGGATGTGGGCATTTACCCACACAAGTCGGTTATGACAAGGAAATGTAGTCAGGTCGAGACCCCGAAGAGGACGACAAGCATGCAGATGAGCTTCCCTGAGACGGTTCCTGACAGTTTGTGCAGAAATTCTTTGGTTATGCAAACCGATTGTTGCAGCAGCTGACCGGGTGGCTGATCTCAGATGACCGTGGAGGTGAAGGTGCTGGATGTGGAGGTCCTGGGCTGGTCTGGTTACACGTGGTCTGCGGTTGTGAGGCCAGTTGGATGTACTGTTGAATTCTCTGAAACGCCTTTGGAGACGGCTTACGGTAGAGAAATGAACATTCACTTCACGGGCAACAGCTCTGGTGGACATTCCTGCAGCCAGCATGCCAATTGCACGCTCCCTCAAAAATAGTGACATCTGTGGCATTGTGCTGTGTGATTGAACTGCACATTTGTAGATAAATAATCAATATACAATCGAATTCATAAAATTAAATAGTTTCAGTTATATTTCGGTATAGGCTATGTGTAGCCTTTGATTTCAAGTAAAAACATTTTAACATGTCTTTAACATGTATTCTCATCAAATGCCTTAAGCATTATTTGTGTTTAGGATGCACACGAAAATATATTGCCTGCAGTTTAACTCTCCCATTTCGCCAGGTGTCCCATTTCACCAATAGGCTACATTATCACTATTTGACAATTCCAAAGACACTCTCCTCCCTGTTTTGTAACCTACTGTTCAGTCCACTGCCATTCACGTTCATTGAACTTCCAAACAAACATTCCACCATCCTGAGACTAGCCTGACCCTGATATTTGACCTTTTGAGATGACCCAAAGTGAAGTGAGAGAGATGTAGCCTACACATCTTTTTCTGATAGGACAACGGTCGTAGGGATAAAAGATAATGGCAAACGCATTTGGGGCTAGGACAGCGATTTTTCCATTATCTTTTTACTCTTCATATTGGGTCCTAGTAGTTATGTAGCCACGACTGCTACGACCCAATACGAGGCCATTACAAATGTGTCTGACATCGTGTGGCTGTATAGGCTAATACTACAGCAGCGTGAGTATGCACGGTTGTCATGGAAACCAGCAGTCAGAGCTCATCACTTATTAACCTTATAGACAAACATGAGCAGGCATTTAAATAATACATTTAATAACATGTCGCCTAAATAGGCTAAATCAATAGTTAATTAATGGTCACAGACAGGCTGGCCTATAATGCTCTGTTACATGGTGGATGAAATGTGGAAGAGATAATCCTAAAATTGGTGTATTTTTAGAAGGCCAGATGGAACCAGAAACGTCCTACATGGCAAAATCATGTCATGTCAGGCGTTCCTCCTGCAGCCCCTGCATTAGTATTATTTTTAATAAACAATAGCCTATATAACAGCTGGAACATAACACAACCATGAGGTAGCCTATGTAGCCTATAAATAGTAACCTACACAGAGATAATCCACATAGGCCTATGCCATATTGAACCACAATCTTCTCATCTTGATTATAACATAGTGACGCAATATTCATAAGCCTACATATACATTGACATGTTTGGTTTTAGGCTATGTACCGGCAGCCTATATATATTTAATTTTTGTCGCTTTTCTTTCTAAAAACAAAAGTGTACAATATCTGTCTAAAATATCTCAGTAGGCTATAGGCTAGATTGATCAAAATTACATCTGTGAAGGAAGGGAAACTGTTTCATTTTTCACACCACAAGAATTACAAGAATAACCTAATCTAGGTAAGGTGTGACCATGCATGCGCTGACAAAACGTTTGAGAAAGAGCAAGATAAATACTTTGTCTTAACAAGTGACATGCAAGAATCACATCATATATTTAATTAAATCCTATGGACTGCAATGTATGATGCAAACTATAAAATATATTCTACGGGGGGCAAACACCATCGCACATGCAGCCAATAGCATGTAGCTACACCATACGAGCTACCCTCCATTTAAACACAAGAGGGCGGCAGATTCAAGTTCATGCTGGTGTCGCTGCAAGCACTGCATAGCGCTTCAAGCATAAGTGTGATATGAGAAGCATCATAAGAGTGATAAGCAGGCATCACAGTCAGCGACAGATCTAATAGCTACAATTCTATAAAAGTCAGACTATCAAGTCCACGGATTCATCGAAATAGATCATAATAATAATAATAATAATAATAATAATAATAATAATAATAATAATATAGCTACACATTCTTTTTAAATACAATTTTACATTTACAATTTTACATTTTCATGTAGTAAAAGTTTACTTTTTCACCAAAAGCATTAGGCTAAAGGTGGACTCCTTAGTCTGCATGCACCCTTGCGGTTGAAAGACGTTGGGTCTTTTCTATACACACCAACTCCCACATGCACTTCATTGTTTCAAACAATAACAGTGAGCTGAGGAGGAAATGCGTGGTTATGGAGGCATCACATGGTGTTGTTCATAGTGTATACTTAAATAAGCAGGGTTCCCAACTTGTGAATCAAGTGTCATTGAATTGAAAGTATCAGCTAAAAAGCCAGGAAAAAGCCCTATTAGTCAATTGAATTACCCTATGGTATTGTTGTAGACCTTAATTCATTAGTTACGATATATAGTTTTACATTTCAACAGCCAATTATCAATACATGAGGCATATTAACTTCGGCCTATTTGAGACGACATCTATCATTATTACATGTAGGGGTCGGGCTTGTTAAATGGCAGCATGACTGTTCCACACAAAATTTCAAAGCATGTTGGTTTTTCGGGCTATATGGTCTGTTTTGAGTATATATACAGATCAACCCACCCACCTGTGTGTGTGTGTGTGTGTGTGTGTGTGCGTGTGTGTGTGTGTGTGTGTGTGTGTGTGTGTGTGTACGTGCGCGCGTCCTGTACCCTCCTCCAATGCATAGGGACACTTGAAAGATAATCACCACAACACGCACATACTGACACACACCCACTAAGAGAGAGAGAGAGAGAGAGAGAGAGAGAGAGAGAGAGAGAGAGAGAGAGAGTTTCGTGCGAGCAACACTGTGTGTGTGGAGCGCGAACAGGGAAGCAGCAGGCAGCTCTAGTGTAGCGCTATCTGGATACCATACGTGCACCGACAACACCGGGAGCACGGGCGACACCGCGGCGGTCAGCGGGGCGGAGAGGAGGAGAGGAGGCACCTGCACCGCGGCCCATTCTCCCTCGCCGTCCGTCCGCATCCACGGCGTCTGTCCGCTTTTCTCGCCCCGAGTCGGACCGTCGCTTCCTCGTTAAGATGGCTGACCCGAGCAGCGACGGAGAGGCGCCGGAGAGCGCGCGCGGCTTCGCCCGTCAGGGAGCCCTTCGCCAAAAGAACGTGCACGAGGTGAAGAACCACAAGTTCATCGCGCGCTTCTTCAAGCAACCGACCTTCTGCAGCCACTGCACGGACTTTATCTGGTGAGTGTGTGTGTGTGTGTGTGTGTGTGTGTGTGTGTGTGTGTGTGTGTGTGTGCGCGTGTGTGAATGTATCCCATGCATGTATGTAGGTAATGTATGTGCATATATATAGCCTATATAGGTGTCTGTACATGTGTGCCCGTGCGGGAGTGAATGCACGGCAATCCGCAGGACACAGGTGATTCACTTGCTGCTGCAGTCAGTGTCGTTGGCCTCCGTGGACATTGACACGCCGCTGTGCGTTATCCTGTGACATTGGAACCCACGCTGCGTTCAGCGTTGCGCCATTGCCCCGTTTTCTACAATGCGACGACAGTGTCACAGGCCTGCGGGCCGAGTGCGTCGGCATAGCAGCACAGTACAGTTGCTCAGTGTTTACCGCATCGGCCCGACATCTATCTCGGTAACCGGAGGACAGGTATAGGAATGCAGCCAGACACAGGGCCCGCTGTTGCCGCTACAGCTGTGCAGGTGGGGGGGTAGGGGGGCTGCCGGTGTGTCCAAGGGATATGATGTGCATCTGTCTTGTGAATATTACAAACGTATTATTGTGTGTCTCTCTCCACAGGGGCTTTGGAAAACAAGGATTCCAGTGCCAAGGTAATAACACTGAACCCGTGGGTGTGTGTTTGCTGTCTGTAGGTTATGCAGACATGCATACTGTTGGAATACTGTATGTCATCTTGGTTGTTGAGCAGCTAGCCAAATGTGAAGGACTGCTGGTACGGCAGACAATACATGGTAATTGCATAAGAAGTGAGAATGTTCTGAAAAGCCTAGAGAGAAAGAACAGAGTGTAAGATGAAGAAGGCATGAAGGACTGACGAAAGATGAGAAGTCTGGTTTTAGCCAAGGACAGATGGGGGCGAGACAAACCAGGAAGACCATTTGGGATGGCTCCACTCTCACGCTTCTGAGGGAGACTGTGATTTGGGCCATGTCAGTTAGACAATATAATGGCATACCACGATAAATGGACCAAAAATTCCCCACAGTAATACTGTCAGTGCTATCAACAAACAAATGTAAATAACTACAGATATATGTATTGTAATAATTTAGACTTCTTGCATAATAAGGAGTTCTTGAGGTCCCTTAAAACTGTTTTTAAATTAATAAACATTTTCGATCAGTAATTGCACAAAACCAACAGCAAAATGAAAAGACACAAGGACAAAGTTATTTGTAGTTGTGTGGTTGCTTATCTACACGTATTCACATTAAGCTTACTAATCTTGGTGTCGACAAAGCAGTGCCATGGCTTTCTTTCTTCTAATTACGTGTCTGGAAGGGTTTAAAAGCATTGGTTTGTAAGTAGGGGTATTGACGCTGAATATCATTCCATATCTATTTTCTTGAGTGTTGACATTGTTAGACAAGAGGTGTGCATTGGATACCAAAAGAAGTCCTTTAAAGTGTGGTGTTTGTGTGTGGAATATATACGCACACAATCTTGTGGTGAAACCAAAAATTGTCACCCAAAATAATATGGTATAATTATACAGCACATACATTGAGATTTTTATATATTTAAGTATCTAAAAAATATGATTGATGCGCGTTTAAAAAATGGGGTTGCATGGAACTACATTGTTTTTGGGTCATGGCAACCACTGGAATAGCATATATTATGAAAAACCTGTGAACTGGGTAATTCATTTCATCCAACAATCAAGTATGACAGAGCATGGTGTACATAAACATTGTCATTATTTAGGTTAAGGTTTAGGAAGATTGTCAGACATTTGGCGTAGGCTTGTTCTAACGTGTGAAAACTTGTGTTAGTTTGTGAGCTGATGGCCTTTGTTTAACATGAATGTATACCTATGACAAGAGGGTGTGATAAAATACCTGTTCTACAGGTAAAAATGTAATTTTATTTTCCTAGCTCCCTCACTAGTGTGTATGTGTGTGTGCTAATGTTTTTAGCAGCAAAAGAGGAAGTACTCATCTTATCATTTCCTGCCAGCGAGAATGGATACATTTAGGAAGTTAGCTGCCAGATCCAGATGTCTTTTTACATTTTGTATATACTGTAAAATTGTTTTCATTTCCATGTACTAGGCTGCATTTTTGTTAGATTTTGTGTCAAATCAGATCAGGAACAGCTTACAGTAACCAAATATATACAGTATAATACACACACACACAGAGTAAGCTACTGTATATGTTTATAAATGTTGTAGAGTGTGTAGATATTGAATATATGCACTCCCTTTCCAGTTTAAACCACACTGGATAAAGTCAAGTGGTTGGTGGAAGGGTGAACCCGTAAATCATAGAATAACAACAGTTTACTGGTTGGTTAATTGTAAACGTTGAATGGAGAAGAGGTTACTTTGAATCAAGTAGCATGCCCTACAGAGTGAACTAAACCAGATTGCTTGTCAAATGACATTGCATGTCTTAATCCTTACAGGGCTGTTTTGATTTTACTAGTGCTCATTGATAAATCCTTTTTTAGTGGAGTTTTACACAAAATGAGTAGTTAGGCATAACAATAATGGAACATTTTAAACTGATAATTCAGTTTTTTCTTGAGGGTGGGGGGGGGGGGGGGGGTTGTAACGTTTGCTGTTATTTATTAACAGCAAAATGTGCAAAATAAAAGTACTCTCCTGGTGGACATTGATTGATTTATGCAGCAATTGAAATTATTATCTTGGGGTCATGATGGTCAGTGGTCTGGGTGTTGGGCTCCCAGCCGGAAGGTGGTGGGTTCAAATCCCGGTTTTGACCTACCTGTAAGCATACTTGAGAAAGATCTCTCTCGGTGGTTGGTCACACCTTGCATGGCAGCAATCGCCATCAGTGCATGAATGTGTGTGTGTGTGAGTGTGAGGCAATACTGTACAGCGCTTTGAGTGGCCGGAAGGTTAGAGAAGCGCTATATAAATGCAGTCCATTTACCATATTTGCAATTGAATAGCTGACAGACAAACAAATATATCTGCTAGCCAGCCACTAGTCTCAGCCTCTTCCGTACATCAGCACTACATCACATAAGCAACTACTGCTGAATGTGTGATACATATGCTCTACCTATGTAAGTTCCACTGTGACACTGTCATAATCATTCTAATATATACTAGAAGCCATTTTGACAACTGACAACACATACAACTTGGGTACTTTTGTAATTTAACACACTTTTTATCCAAAACTTTGTAGACTAAATTTTACAAGAATGAAATGGACAGGTAAGGGTTTGGGATCTTGATATTATACTTTGTGTGTGCACACATAGCATTTGACACTTGGTTGAGTGCTACTGAGAAAATCCCCACTTACATTCCTATGTTTGAGGACCGGTAAAACATGAAACATGAAAGCAAGATGATGGAATGTCCTTTGATTTTGTCCTAATTTGATGGTGTCAGCACTTTGTCATCCTCTCAGATCAACGTCGGAATGATTTTTTGTTGTTTTGTTTGGCTCTGATTTGGCGATGCTGCGGTTGGTCGTTGGAAGGCGCTGTGTCTGGATTTGTCTTCAGGGCTCAGCCCGGTTGCTAGGCAACAGACCAAGGAACCTCCTCAGCAGGTCACTGGGCTTGTCTATCAATGGAGCTCGTGTGCGTAATACACATGTATGGGTAACGGAGCTGATTTGTGAACCATACTGTACACTTGAGTGTAGCTCGCTCTTCCCTCTGTGTTGCATCATTCTTCACATCGCTCACTCTCTCTGTACGCCCACTCATATTGCCTCAAGCCCAGCTGTGTCTCCCGGCCCTCCCCTCCCCCTCTCGTTCTGCCAGTCTCTCTCTCGCTCTCTCTTTGTCATTTGTTTCTCTCTTGCTTTCCTTCTGTCCCTCTTCCAGTTTTCAAAAATGATTTTTTTTTCTTTTTCTGCCTCTTCTGTTTCTGTCAATGGATTTTTTCTCCGTGTTTCCCGTACAACTAAGGATCAGTTGTTTGGTCTTGTGTGCGTTTTGAACCGAGCAGGTGCCTCACATCTTAAAAGTAGGCCAAGTCACTGTGCTGTTCTTTGAGTTATTGGCTCTGTGGCCTGCCTTAGCACACCAGCGGGGCACTATCTAGGCCTACTGCGTGCTGTATGTGTCCTTTGGTGTAATTGCATGCCACCTGCCAAACACACACCCACCCACACATCATGCACAGATGCGTAAACATAAACATACTATTGCTCAACCACTACCAATCTGTCGAAGGTGCAGTCATTTTGCAACAGATTGTGATTGTAACGTTCTAGATTTCTTATTTTAAATCGTATAAAGCACGCAAGTTTAAATGGTTAAAAATAATAAACAAGACCGAACATTCCTCTAACCACAGATTTGCATAGCAAATATAACATGCATTTTGTTTTTGCTATTTTTTTATTTATTTTATTTTCAGGATATGGGAACATATGTTATTAGTAACCTTGTTGGACTTGTCACTAAACCATTGAGACGCATTATGAATGGGATGTGTTTTTAGTACATTTAGGCTCTTCCTTTTCATGTTTCTTTTAGTGTGCTGTTTTGTGGTCCATAAACGGTGTCATGAATTTGTCACCTTCTCCTGTCCGGGAGCTGACAAGGGACCTGCCTCCGATGTAAGTATAAAGAGCTTTACTCATTCATGTTCTCACTGCAGGAAATGTTTGCTGCAGTATCTTTCAAGACAAATCAGGGAGATTCTGTAGCCATAAATGTGACACAGGCAGTCTGAACTAGGACCCGAATGGTTTCGTCATCCCGTAAATTCAGTTGAAAACTCCTTTTAAATCTTATATGCATTTTGCATGCAGTTTGTTATGGCCTTGTTCTTGTCTGCGACAAAAGGGAAAATTCAGCATTTTGTTATCAAATTCAATGCATAATGAGAAACTGGGCTATTACTGAGATGTGGTACAGTTCATTTCATCATTAATTTCATCTTTTTTTTTTTTAAAGCAGTAATATTAGACACTTCCCTTTTTGTCAGATTTACATGCGCTCAGTTGCATGCAAAACATCAAAGGACATCAAACCCCCCCCCCCCCCCACACACACACACACTCCTTTGCACAAAGGGAGTCTCATAATGATGAAGGCTAAAACATCATTAAGCGTTTATTTCAACCAGGGCGAGGGTTTGAAGTATAAGTAAATGGGATTGATTGGCCTACTGCAAGGATCTTGGTGATCTCATGGTCTATGTTCAGTTTGGAATGCTGCTCTAAATATAAATTGCTTACATTGGTCAGTAACAACAATCTCTCTAATGGAGTGGGTGTGGCCTGGAATACCTTCCCATATATATTGGGGTAAGCATATATTTGAAGGAGACTGCAGTTTTGCAGAGTTCTGCTTCAGCGCCTATTGGCACAGCAGCGGCTCTGAGGTCAACATTGAAATACGGCATCATGACAAATAGTGATCAGAGTGACTTATTCCCGCACAGGCAGCGGGGTTTAGGTGTCCTAAATCACACTGCTCACACCTTTTACCTGCATGAACACACAGGATTGAATGCACATGGAGTCGCATAGCTATTTGTTTGTACATATTCAGTAGTGTACATTTGTGTGGCATTACTATTTATTTCCTCCTTAACATCAGAATGTATAAGCCGTCACAGGTGATTTGGGATGACTGCACTGTAGATGTTTGTACTTGTTAAAGTTAATTATTAATGTAGTAGTTCTCGTGGTCACTGATTGTTTCACTGCTGAAT
Organism: Typhlichthys eigenmanni; assembly: GCA_027564635.1. Lineage (NCBI taxonomy): Eukaryota > Metazoa > Chordata > Actinopteri > Percopsiformes > Amblyopsidae > Typhlichthys > Typhlichthys eigenmanni. The sequence continues at coordinate 2,762,556 of JAODUK010000001.1, read as the reverse complement.
AATGTTGGTATTAATATATGTCAGCACGGTGCAAGGGTCTGTGTGTACTACATGTTCTGCAGTTGACCTCTCTACACCAAATAACAGTGAAGGATATTGCTGAAGAGTGAATTGTGTTGCTTGGCTACACTGGCTAAATGGGGGACACGCGTGCGCGCGCACACACACACACACACACACACACACACACACACACACACAGAGAGGTTGGGAGTTTGCTGCATCCCTGAGTCAAAATAATAATGTATTGTTGTTTGTTTTGAAAATGTTTGTAATGTAATAATTATTTAACATTTTTTACAATGCCTGTCTGTCTCATCATGCAACAGTTCTCACCCACCTCCATTTTGTTTCTCTCTTCCCCAGGACCCTCGTAGTAAACACAGGTTTAAGGTCCATACCTATTCAAGCCCCACCTTCTGTGACCACTGTGGCTCACTGCTCTACGGGCTGATACACCAGGGCATGAAGTGTGACCGTATGTGCTTCACTGTGTGTGTGTGTGTGTGAGCGCACGTGTGCGTATAGGAAAAAGTATAACTTCTACGGAATGCTATCTGAGATGATATGGAATGTGAAAGAGGTTATCAGATTTGAGTTATTACTCAGCTGTCAGTCTTAACCCCGGTTTGTAAAAAGTGTGAAACCACAAGTATAAATGACTAGAACGTGTGAATGTTTGTATGTCGCAGCAGGCCGACATCTAGTGGGTAGAAAAGACACAATAAAGATGTCGCCAAATAGTGACAAATTCCGTTTCAATTGACCGTATGCTATACAGTGCATGTGCGTGCTTGCGACTTCTGAACCATCGACAATAACGATAAAGCCTCTAGGGGCCAGGGCCAATACTTGTGGGATATTTCCAGGGTTCTCTTCTGTCTGCTGGTCATTGATTACAGTCAGATTTTCTACTTGAGACGTCAGAATGGAGGTGGAACTGTTTGACTCATTTATAGATAGACATACAGTATCCACATATGTATGCTAATGAACAAAAGCTACACCGTCGTCAGACCATATCCGTTTTATTCTGAGATTACATTTAGTTCCACATTTGCTCTCCACACACATGATTGGTCAATACTACTCAGACTACGAACAGAAACGGGATGCTACAGGCTCTGTATATTCATATGCAGACATCTGTTAATAGAGATTAGCATGTGTGTAACTCACATTTCTCAGTGCTTATAATATCTACATAAAAATAATATGTATATAAAGTAAAATCAATCTCCTTACATTAAATTGTAAATGTAGATATATTTTAAACAGTTAAAAGGTTTAACATGTAGTTCTTAATACAGGAGGCGCTATAGCAACAGTCCTGATATGCACATTTAATGTCCACACACATTTCATTGTGTTTTTCTGTTTTCCTGCAGTGCTTACTGCAAAACATGGGCTATGAATGATTGAGCCACCAAATGAATATGTTTATGTACAGTATCTCACAAAAGTGAGTACACCCCTCACATATTTGCAAATATGTGAGCATATCTTTTCATGTGAC
>JAODUK010000001.1:2728270-2748270 GCA_027564635.1 Typhlichthys eigenmanni | reverse complement strand
ACAGGAAGAGCACGGCTCTTATTATCCTCCATTATGGGATGGAGGATAATAAAGAGGATGGCACGAAGCCTAACCATTTACGCTACAGTTTAAACCCTGGGTCAGACACACTGCATATCTGCTAATAAAGTGCATGCCTTTGCGGTGTGCCAATCTCATTGTGTTAAAATCTCCATTTGAATTTGGTCATTATTAATCTTTCAGCCCTATGCCACATAGCCGATGCTTGGTGGTGATGATTGAATGTTTGATCCCGTCTATATGTCCTCCATCCGCTGAAAGACTCAGTAGTTGACATGGAGTGTGGCCCGCTTGCAGGCTCTGTGAGAAGGACCCCTACCAGCTGTACCAGCGTCTGGAGCAGCAGGCCCGCGAGTACGTGCTGGAGATGAAGGTGCGGCTGCTGAAGCACCTCTCGGCTGGCTCCAAGGCTGCGGCGGGGGCAGGGGCCGCGGCTCAGGGCCCTCCCCAGGCCCACCAGTTTGTCTCCCTGCTGCTGGAGGAGTACAGCGCCCTCTGTCAGGCTGCACGCACCATCAGCAGGTTCCTGCTCACCCTGGTCAGTGAATGACGACTACAGCTTTAGTAGAAAATAAAAACAAATGTAATATATACATTTTGCGCTTTCCATTTTGTAAATGATTTTGACATCGTAAATGAACAGCCCCTCCTTTCTTTGAGCACAGCTGCATTTAAGTCGTTGTTCCAGATGGTGTCTTTGCCTCCGTCTCAGCTCTGATCCCCAACTGTTTTGGTTTGTCGTCTTCTCAGGAGAACGAGCACCTCCAGAAATTCCAGGTGACATGGGAGCTGCACAACAAGCACCTTTTTGAGAACCTGGTGTTCTCTGAACCAATCTTGCACAGCAATTTACCTTCACTGGTTGCACAGTTAAAGTAAGTTATATAATGTAGTCCTATGTGGGTGAATCGGTATGCATGTATATAATGTAGTCCTACGTGGGTGAATCGGTATGCATGTATATAATGTAGTTCTATGTGGGTGAATCGGTATGCATTGCCAAGATGATCCTTGTAAGATAGCTGGTAGGCTGGTGGTTTGATTTGTTTTGTCGTGCCTCTCTTTTCAGACATGGCACGGCCTCTCATGACTCGTACAGCGAGGACATGTACAGGACCTTGTTAGACAGCTACCAGCAGCTGCAGCAGGAGATGGCTACAGTGGCTTCTGAGTGGCAGGAGTGTGAGAAGAGGATCGACGACTACGTGGACGAACAGGTACACACATATGCGCGCGCGCACACACACACACTCACACACCTTTCTTCTGAAGGGGTGATCGTGAGATAAATAATGATTGTTTTTGTATTATGTGTCTATAATAAACATCCATGCATGCGTACACACAAGCACAGTAATACAAAATCAGTATGCACTCATTTACATGTGCGATATTTCTGCAGTTGCTTTTTAAGGTGGAGGGGCAGAATATCACCAACCAGCGAACAGAGCCACACAAGTCCTTGATAAGTAAAAATGTAAGAACTTTATAGGTATGTTTTTCCATTGTGGTCTTTTTTGTGTACTGTGGCTTTGTAGAATGTTTATTCCTCTCTGTCCCTTCCAGACTATGAAAACTAAACAGCGCATGCTGAAAGATTGGGAGTTTTATAAGCAGAGGAGGTTTATAGAAGAGCAGGTATATACGCACTCAAGAGAAATATCAGTTTACCCCTTTGATATCGTTATTCTGTAAAAGCTAAATATGTAATGTTTATCATAAAAATTATTTAATATGTAAACTGTATTTTCTATTTCCAGTTAACCAGCAGTAAGAAGTCTGTAGTGGGAGATAACTACACAGACACCATGAGAATGCTCTCCTCTCGTCTCAGTATTCCAGACTGTCCCAACTGCAATTATAGGAGGAGGTGAGTTCCCTCTATTACTCTTTAAATCAGAGGTCTGGGACTCCTAGGGGGTACTAGGAGGTATTGCAGGGGGTCCTCCAACATGGCAATATAGGCCCTCGTACACATTATTGTCGGAAAATGTATCGTTTATACCATATGTGATAGGGGATCCGTGTGCCGTGTTTGTATCAGCCAGTATCAGTTTGCATCATTGTATCAGCCATCTGAAAAGCATTGAAGACCTCAATGACCTTGCTTTAAATCAAGTGCAATAGCACATGCCTAACCTGTAGAGGGCAATCACCACACATTCTTACAGATCATTTCTACTACAAGTGAACAACTTGCATATTAAACCTAGTCTAGGCCAACACAGAGCTTTCCAATAAACGACACCCACCCCCCTCCCCAAATGCTAATGTATATTTAATGCTTTAAACTTTAACCCACTGCCTCTCTCAATAGGTGCACCTGTGATGACTGCAGCCTCTCCCATATCCTGACGTGTGGCATAATGGACTCTCCCATTGCGGAGGACCTCCACATGAAGCTCCCCCTTCAAGGGGACCCCCCTCGGGACTACCTGACGGAGGTGCACCCTCCCAGCTTGTCCTCCGGCAGCTCGGCCTCAGGTTCCAACTCCAGCTCCCCCATCACTATTCAGCAGCACCCGTGTCTCATTCTGACCAAAGGGCACACCAACACCTTGTAAGTCACAGCCGCCACCCCGGGTACACCTTGTGAATGTGAAAACCAGATGTTAGCCACTTTAAAAGCCCAGCTTGTTTTCCCTGCGTTCAACGGCAAAACAGGCGTACGTTCTCGAACGTGCACTCTATTTGTGTACTAGACTCTACAGTCCAGTACCTGTTCGCATAGGGCGAAAGGCGTTTCCGCGAGGCTCACGCCTCCCGTGCCGTCTCTCTCTCCCATGCAGCGCCAGCGACGACGACGAGGTTCCTCCGCTGTCGGCCAAGTTCGGAGACATGTACCCTATGAGCGGCTACGAGGACCCCGGTGTCATGGCAGCCAGCCTTAATGGCCTTCACTGCGAGCTGAACGGGGGAGGGGAGAGTGTAGCGCTGAAGGAAGGGGTCAGTATGGCACAGCCTTGATTGTACACTTGTTTGCCAAGCGTCAAACTGCATACGGAGTGTTTGTGTCTCAATGCATGTTCCTCCTCGCTGTGCTCCTCCAGTCTCCAAGATGCATTAGCAGTAGCAGCAGCTCGTCTGACGGTGATGAGGAGGAGGCAGATGGCGAGAGTGGTGGGGAACCTTCTGGCCACCAGGGGGAGTTTCCCTCAGGGAAGTCCAGCTCCCCTCCACCATCCTACAGCCACCAACAGGTACGGGTTCATTTTCATCCGATATCATTGGTTATAACGCGCGTTATATTGACGCTACTCCCTCTGGGATTTTTCACATTTTTTCATTGTAAAAATGATTATCTAATGTTTGGGTGCAATTTAATATGGTCATGGTGGAAAATATAAATCCATTATCTAATGGACACAAGTCTTGATTTGTTGATAACCCAGCAGACTATTAACATTACTTAAACACATGTAGCCATGTAGCCTCTGTTTCTTTTGTCTGACTAAGTTCACTTTTATATCATTGAACCATCATCTATTGATGGGAAACCGATATCTTATTAAGCATTTTTATCTTCTTTGTTATTTTACCGGGAAAATATCCTTGGCTTCAGCCAGCGCAGTGCAGATTCACCTTGTCTCTAGGAAACGAGGACACCACGCTACATCTAATATGGTTTGACCATATTAGATGTAGTGTGGTGTCCTCGTTTCTCAGATGTTAAAGTTGAGACATCCTGGTAAAATACAGCTATACTATAGCAACTATATATTAATAATACTTTTAATATCCGCACAAAACCAACCAACACAATATTGGTGTAAGAGGTCCGCTGAAAATAAATACTAATTCGTATGTTTATTACGGTAGAAAATGTATGTTTAGCAGCGCTTGGTTAGCTAGGTACTATGGTACTGTTACAACTCTGGTAGTGTGGTGTCCTTGTTGCCTAGAGACATTTTGAATCTGCACTGCGCTGGCTGATTCAATAACAAAGAAGGTAAAAATGCTTAATAAGACATTGGTTTCTCATCAATAGATTATAGTTCAATGATATAAAAGTGAACTTAGCCAGCCAAAAGAAACAGAGAAAAAAAAAATGAAAACAGAACATTTGGGAAAGGAAATTACTTATGAATCTTAGCCACAGGTCTCTTAGCCAGAGGCGGGGCCTCAAACATAGAAATGCATTGTGAAGCAAAGTGTATTGCTACGGCTTTGTTGAGCGGTGTTCGCCACTTTGTTTATGTGGCTATTTTCGGAGCCAGGACTGTGTAGAAGTATAACATTTTTTTTCTTGTTGAATTTGACAAAAAGTGTATTGGCTAACATTTAGCTTGCAATAGCTGACTAAGAACCTTTTTTAATAGTACATGAATGACCGTAATCTAACACTCCCCGAAGCTGCTCTGTAAAAAGTTGAATGGAGAGAACCATCAGCCAACGGACGGAGTTTCACTGGGAAGTCCATACTATTTGGCATGTTCTGAGAAGAAATGGCTCATACTTCTGTGATGTTTTGAAAATTGAAATGCAATAATGACATTGTCAGCACATTCATTTAAGTCTCCTGCTTCTAACTGGTGGGAATGATTTGTGTCATAACGATATCATTTTACAGGCTTCCAATTCTCGTTGGTATTTCCCAACGAGTGTTCGAATACTCCATTTAAAACATGTTTCATAACCTCTTAAAAATCCAAGCTGGCAGTCAGGACTTTTGCGGGCTTTCAATAGGCTAGGCTATGTGCACACAACTGTAGGCTACAATGGCAGATACGCCAGTTTTGACAAGCTGTACTTAAAATGTTGAGTTGAACTACTACTCACTAAATACTAAACGGACTGCCGTTGCATTAATTTAATATAAACTGGCATATACGTAATTTCCCTTGCATTCTGTCATACTGGTACTCTAGTTTGATGCTAGCTTGGCTCTCAAAATGATTTGACAGACCAATTGACCCAATAGGAGCTTTGTATGACCCGCATTAGCCAACGAAAGACGAGCTAATCTCTGCTTACAGCTAGTCGAATATGAATGTTTTATTAGACTAGTGCAGTGAATTGAACTTATGGATGTTTTTCTTTTACCGAGAAACTATTAGTCACAGGGCAAATGCGAGTATTCTAGGCCAGCCGTAGTCATAACCTTTAGCTGTATAAGTTAATATAATCAAGTGGTAACAACGCAATGCATTTATCTGTCTGAATTCGAATATACGTTTTACAATAAGTATATTTAAATCTCCCCCCTTCCCCATCACACCACCTCAGGTTGAGCAGCAGCAGCACGCCTGTGTGTGCCACGTGTGCACCCAGGAGCCTGGCTCCTCCACCCTGGGCCCTGCGTCCTGCCTCCCCCTGCCCAGCAGCAGGCTCCACGCTGTGCCTCTCCCCTCCTCCTCATCCTCCTCCACCACCCTGGGCCCTGCGTCCTGCCTCCCCCTGCCTAGCAGCAGGCTCCACGCAGGGCCCCCCCCCTCCTCCCCCTCATCCTCCTCCCCCTCCACCGGGGGACAGTTCTTCTCAGACGGCAAAGCTCCCCCGGCCCTGCACCTGTACCCCCACATCCACGGCCACCTGCCCCTCCGCAGCCTGTCCCACCTGCCTCGGCCCCTGCTGCACCCCACGCTGTACCCCCCCAGCCCCCCGCTCACACACAACAAGGTGAGCAGCAGTACTGTTTAGCCGCAGATGCTAGATGCGACATGTCCTAATACTGAGAAACGTGTGAATTACTTTACTGGGGCAAAAACCCTGCCGGCTGTTCTGGTAATCTGGCTTCAGTAGGAAAGTGTTGATGTATTTGATGTGTTTTCCCCCTCTGACTGATTATGCACGCCAAGGTTCCAGTAATACTGATCACTTTTATTTTCATTTTTACACTTGTGCCATTTTATTTCAACACCACTAGGGGGCACGCTGTATTCTCCTCAGTTACTTGTGCTGCCTCCGAGACCAATAGGCAAAATTAGTTAATTTCATTTGTTACACATGTCCGATACACGGGGTCATCTGAATAAGGGTTCCAGCAGAGGAAATATAGGGGGTATACAACTCACACGGTCAACTTTTGTTCAAATACTGGTATTGAGGAAATGTCAGGTACATTCACGTTTCCATTCATGCCGTCCCCAGCCGCTCCCCCCAGCCCCCACGTCCAACCCGTCTGCAGCCAAGCAGCCAGCCTTCAGCCCCTCGCTACCGGACCACGTCTACCAGAGCTGCTTCAGTGGGGCCGGGGCCCCCGGGGTCTCCGGGGGTGCTGGGGACTGGAACAGCTCCCTGCAGTGCCTCTCGCTCAAGTTTGAGAACCTGTGGGACGCTGCGGTGATGAAGAGCTGGAACCCCTCCGTGCCGCTGCCTGACTCGCTTCCAGGTGAGGGGCTGCTCTCTAGTGTGCATGGTGCATGAGCAGAGTTGGCTCCATGACAACCCTCAGTTAAAGGTGTAGTCAACGTTTGTGGGCTTAATACTCTTTGTCCAATTCGGCCAATATCTCCTCACTGTAATAACCAGGTGTTTCTGCACAGCCCTGGCTATGTACATGGGGAGGCAACATGGTGCGCAACGCACTATCCCAGCATTTGCAATGTGTTTCCAATGTTGTGGGCCAGATATTCTGAGGGAGCACCCATATGACATTGATCTAGTACATATATCAACAAGCTTTCTCTAGAATGACTGACTATGCCTTCAAGAGAGACTCAGAGCCACCATGATGGAACTCACCTTTTGAACCTCTGTGATCATTAAGCTTAATTAAGATTAAGATAATTAAGTACTTCTCCTTTTAAGAAAAGGGGATCATGTGGAGCCAGTTTACAGCAGTGTCACTATCTCATCAGTTTACTCCTTCACCTATCAGGCGACATGCTTGGACCCCCCCTCCCGGACGTGGCCCTGCCCCCATCCACATCCATCGGGCCACACGGGGAACACCCGTCGCTGTCCAGTACCCCCGTCCCGCACCCCTCGTCCTCGCCCTCGTCGGAGGTCAAAGAGCAGAAGAAGAGCGGCGCCAAGAAGAAGTGTCTATATAATTTCCAGGATGCCTTCATGGAGGCCAACCGGGTAGTGATGGCCACATCCGCCTCCACAGCTTCTGTGTCCTGCACTGCCACCACTGTCCAGTCAAGTAATAGCCCGCCCATCCACCTAGCGTCTAAAAGACCCAACTCTTTAGGTAATACAGGCAGGAGGAGTAGCTAGGTTTGTACAGCTGTGCGCCATTCCTGTGCTCGCGTTACGTTAAGTGCGAGAGCGGCGTATGAAGTCGTGATAGTATGTCGGTTGTTTGACTTTTCAGGTAGTGGGCTAATAAATGTGGAAGTCATGTGTTTATTGACCCGTCCCGTGTGCTAGGAGGAAATATGTTATGCCGTAATGAAATAAACGTTTTTTCTCTTGGCTATAAAACAGGAAATCCCACACAAGCATTCCAGTTGGTGATAAATGTAAACAGTTTGAATGTTTGTTTGCTTTTTTGTGTGTTCGTCCATGCTTCAGCAGGGATTTAGTTTAGCTTAACTATGTTTTCAGACATCTTAATTATGTCATCTTGTGCATGCTTTTTATTGAAGTGACTTATAGTGAGCTTAAGTAGCCAGGCTAGGGCATCTTTCTCGGTGATAGCCAAACCCATGTCCTTCTGGCTGAGAGTTCAACCCACATCAGACCAGTGCGTTTTATTGCTATGTTTATTATGGCAACATAAAAAACGTTTTGCAGGTGGTTCAGTTTACAGCAGTACTGCGTGCATTCTGTATCCTTTTTAACAAAGCATGTTCTTATTATTTTATCTGACAGGCTGCCAGTGTGCTTACCCACTGTGTCTTTATCTTTTCCAGACGATGTGTTTCACAATCTAGGTAAAGAGGACCATAGGCAAACCAGCCCCATTGCCCCTCGAAACAGCCCCACAGGCCTGGCCTCCCTCCCGCCTCTCTCGGGCCCGGCCTTGCCCCCAGCCCCCGCCGCACACCTCCCTGCGCTGGGCTCGCAGCCCTTCCCAAAGATGACCACGCCTGCACCAGGCTTCCTGGAGGGCCACCCGGGCCTGTGTTTGCCCCCCACTGAGCCGCTTGCCCCCCCAGCGGACGGTCCTCTTAGCGCACCTCCCAGTGTGTGCAGGTCTGTGTTTTGCCCCTGCACACAGTGGCGCCAGGCTGAACTCCTGGCTAGCACGCTAGGTGCTAACGCTAGGTGCTGACGCTAGGTGTGACACTAGGTGCTGAAGCTAGGTGTGACACTAGGTGCTGACACTAGGTTCTGAAGCTAGGTGTGACACTAGGTGCTGAAGCTAGGTGTGACACTAGGTGCTGAAGCTAGGTTCGGAAGCTAGGTGTGACACTAGGTTCGGAAGCTAGGTGTGACACTAGGTGCTGACGCTAGGTGTGACACTAGGTGCTGAAGCTAGGTTCGGAAGCTAGGTGTGACACTAGGTTCAGAAGCTAGGTGTGACACTAGGTGCGACGCTAGTTGCTGACGCTAGTTGCTGACTCTAGGTGTTGACTCTAGGTGCTGAAGCTAGTTGCTGAAGCTAGTTGCTGACGCTAGGTGTGACTCTTCCAGCGATCCTGACTGCGAGGGCCACCACTGTGAAGGAAACGGGGCGTACGAGCACCAGGCGTACGACGGCGAGGAGAGCCAGGACGAAGACAGCTGCTCGGAGCACAGCTCCTCTACCTCCACCTCCACCAACCAGAAGGAAGGGAAGTACTGTGACTGCTGCTACTGCGAGTTCTTTGGCCACGGCGGGGTAAGACCCACGTATTGATCACAATCACCTTTTATGCATGTAAATATGCAGCATGCATCACTATGGTTGAACACATTGACCACACTGACAGAGTATTGTGCTTTACAGGGAATTAGTGACTTTCCAGGAATGTTTATGAATTATATTAGTATTTGCATTGTAAGAACAGTGGAGGATTTGTCATACTTTTGTTTTCCTTTTCCCCATTTATCTGGACATTTTAAACTTCAATCCTGTGGAGACTCCTAGTCTGTGTGGCTCACTCCCAGATGAAAGGGTCATGGGTTTGGAGCCTTGTCCACATCCTCCTGATAGTATAAGCTCTGTTTCCACCATTTGCTTTACTTTACATATCGGTCTGGTTATCTCATCCACATGGGAATTTACCTGCCTGCGTTTGGAAAATGACCCCCACGCAGGACGAATGTTTTGCTAGCCTGTGTCAGTGTCCAGGTGTGTTGGAGCAGGGAGACATCTAAAACATGCAAGGCTGCGGCTCTCCAGGACCAGGGTTCCCTACCCCTGTTGTAGGGGCTGGTTTTAACCTGTGGGCCATTATGGGCGTACCTGTAGACCTGGTGGAGCTCATGGTCTGCTGCCCCCTGCTGACTCCTTCTAAACGCACCTGACACCCCTTACGCCTCATGTGCCTGCAGCCTCCTGCTGCCCCCACCAGCCGCAACTATGCAGAGATGCGGGAGAAGCTGCGCTTACGCCTGACAAAGCGCAAGGAGGAGCAGCCAAAGCGTGAGGAGCAGCAGCCAGTGGTGGAGCGTGACGCCGGCGGTGGAGGTGTGGCCGGTGGCGGCAGCTGCGGCGGCATTGGTGGTGGAGGGGGCGTTAGCATTGGTGTGGAGGATCACCGGCGGGTGGAGGACCTGCTGCAGTTCATCAACAGTGCCGACAGTAAGCCTGCCTCCAGCTCTAAGGCAGCCAAGCGGGCTAGGCACAAGCAGAAGAAGGTAAATTATTATAACATGTCATTTGTAGGGCTGTCAAAATAAAACATTTTTATTAATTGATCATATAAAATATAACACACCATAGAAAATAACGCAGATTAATCATTGAGCTAACCCCGCGCCCCTAGAGCACGCCAGACCAGAAGACTACAAGCATCAGAAGTTTAAAAAGATAAGATGATGCATTCAAGTAGTAATAACATCAATGCAAAAACCTTCTTAAGTCGGTAGCCTTCTTGAATGCTCTACCCAGGCGCTACTCCTCGTCTAAATCAAACATGGTAATCCAAAGCCTACCGTATATGAGAGCGCGTAGGGCCTACGTTTGACCAGGACAATCTCTATTCAGACCAAACTATTTGTCAGTTCTAAGTGACAGAAGGACCTGATTTAGTCTCGTTTGGAAGCTGTCAAAACATGACTTCATAATGTCATGGGATATGTAGGCCTAGGCAACAATATTTAACGCTAGATAAGGTGACCAATAACAATGCAAGAGGAAGAAGCTTCAAGCCTATTTTTGCGACAGTATGACATGCAGAAAACAACATCTATGGCATTATAGAGGAGACCACCCGATGTAACGTTAGCGGTGATGATGAACCAACTTTAGATCGAACACAGTCTAGTCAGTGTAGTATAGGCCTAATTTAGCTATTTTTGTTTGCTGCAGTTACGAGAAAAAGCTAAATAAAATGAACGATGTTGCCTTGCCATTCTGTAATGATTCCTGTTGATCTTTATACAGATACAGTTTAGGCTACATCATACAACCCCGTAAATGCAGAAATAATTATTTGCAACTACTGCCTGGCAAGAGGTGTCCTTTTGAGAGTTGTCAGACAAAATTGGGAAATGTGGACAGACACCTGACTTGAAATACACACAGCACCAATCAGCACCACCCAGTCTGGCTGGCAAGGCGCACGATATTAGAACCATAACAAAACACAAAGCTAGTTTCACACAGGAAAACGGAGCAGCCGAGAAAAACGGATGACCATATCAGAACATGGTGGCAACTAGCGGGCTAACTAGCGGGCTAACTAGCGGGCTAACTAGCGGGCTAACTAGCGGGCAACCTTGAGGCTTTTCGCTCCATGCGTATCTGACAGGCTGTCCCTTCCCTCTGTATGCCAGATGGAGGAGAAGGCACGCCTGGAGGCGGAGGCACGTGAGCGCGAGGAGCAGCAGCTGCTGGAGGAGGAGCTGCGGCGGCGACGGCAGGAGGACGAGGAGGCCGCACTCCAGCGGGAGCTCCTCCGGCTGCAGGAGATGCAGCACCTCCGTTCCGCACGGAAGAAAAAGAAAGAGAAGGCCAAGGAGAACACGGCGCCCGCCCAGAACAGCCCCCAGCCCCTCAGACAGACGGCCCAAAACGTTCTGGAGAACCTCCACAACGGCAAATCGCAGCTCCTCCAGACGCTCATCCGCCTCCCGGAGCCCCCCGCCCCCCCGCCCCACAAGCAGCACAGCCAAAGGAGCTCCCCGGCCGGCCTCCACAACGGCACGCCCAAGACCAGGTCTTCCGCCAGGACGTGCCAAATGAACGGCGCCTTAACCGCGGACACCAGAGCAGCCGCGGCCCACGGCAGGCCCGCCGAGGCCGACGCCGACGCCTTGGCCCCGCCCCTGAGCTCTGAGCCGGCGAGGGAGGAGAGGCGTGACGACGACAACAGCATCGGCCATGCTGGTAAGAGGCGGCATCATTATCATCATCACCACCACCAGCAGCAGCAGCAGCAGCAGCAAGGGAGCTCGCCTGTGTTGAACCTGTCTCCGTCCCCGCCGCTACCCTACCACTCAGCACAGCCCCAGCAGAATGGCAAGCTGCCCAGTGCAGAGTCCCCCCAGCCTAAGGGGAAGGCCAAGAAGAGCAAGAAGAAGAAGGGGGACAAGACAAACAACTCTATAGGTTGGTCTTATTCTTCTGCCCACGGTAGTGTGCACGTTGTTGCTAGGAGTGGTTTGATGGTGACATCTTCATTTTGTTGTAGATGACGTGTTCCTGCCCAAAGACATCGACCTGGACAGCACCGAAATGGACGAGACCGAGAGGGAGGTGGAATATTTCAAAAGGTATGCACGTTCAGCAAAGCCAATGGCCACAGAAATTTTTTTTGGTGAAAGTGTCACCCAGCGAACGCGACGTTAAATGGTAATGTGTGTCTTCAGGTTCTGCTTGGACTCTGCCCGGCAGACCCGGCAGCGGCTGTCAATCAACTGGTCCAACTTTAGTTTAAAGAAGGCTACATTCGCAGCGCATTGAGGTCGCCTGTGAGGGACAGTAGCAGGACACTCAACCCTAATCCGGCCCCCCCCACCACCACCACCACCACCACCACCACCATGCTCCTGGCTCCTGCTGTGTCACTGTGTGGTTCCTCCCACAGCCCCTCCTGAACCCATGCTGCAGAACTACAAGATAGAAATACACACACACACACACAATGCTACTTTCTATCTGATACATTTTTCCTGCGTGCTTGTGTGCTTTTAGTCTGAGCTGGGCATTTCTCATAACTCAAAAAGCATTCAACATTTTGTTTTTTCTTTCTTTTCTTACATTGGCTTAACTTAACGTGTTGTCGGAACGCGTTAGATATGTTAGGACGAATACTTCCCAAAACAAAAAAGACACAATGGAAACAACAACAGTGAGAAATGTGAGAAATAATAATAATAATAAAAAAAAAAATGTTAAAATATATTTAAAAAAGAAAAAAGAAAACGCAGCTGTAATCCAGTTATTGTGGCTTACTCTCCCATTTCCCCAACTCTTCCTAGCACGGCATCTCATTTTCACAAGTGACAAGGGAATGGGTCGGGTATGGTGGTCCTCCCTTCCCTGCTCCCACTTACTTCACTGAAAGGAGGAAGACAAAATACTTGACAATGATGTTTTTTCTTTTTGTATGTTGTTTTTTTTTTTTTTCCCCCCAGTTCTGTTCCATGTTAAATTGTTTTTTTTTTTTTTGTTTTTTTTTTTACTTGTAGCCAGCTTGTATCAGAATACTTTGAAAATGAAATTGAAAAAGAACAATACTCACACTATCAATCTGTTATAGAGTGTATATTGTATTAACACTGAAGCCAAACTGGCTACTTTTTAACATATTGTTAAGTAATATTAAATCTTGTCTTTCTTTTTGAAAGATGGAATACAGTAGTATAGCAGAATATGTGTCTTGTGTCAAACCTCATTTAAGAAAAGGAAAAGCCCCTAGGGGGTTATACACACTTTAAACCGTACGCTTCAAGAAGTGCACACAAATCACAAGATGACGTTTGTTATGCTAGTCCTACTTGTCTAACTGGTGGACTCAGTTGTTCCTACTGTAAGGCCCTTGACCATAACCCCCTAATGAATAATATGTACTTCTTTTCCTCTGAGGGGAATGTTATCACATTGACATCTCTAATGGTCCCCTGTGCTTTTCTGCACTTGCCACTTAAAGGTTATGGAATGAGTCACACAGCCTGTTATGATTTGTTCCTTCTGGGAACCCCAGCACTCGATGGTTTGAGTATACTGTATGGATCCTGTCTGTGGAATGGATCCTGTCTCTGCCATTGTACCAGGGATCTGTATCGCACAGCCAGGTGACATTCTAAGAAGTGATTCTGAGCTTTTACCTCGCACGTCTCAGTGTGACAACATGAGGGTTGTCAAACCAACGAATGGTGCTGTACCATTCCCTTGGGTGCTGAAGCATGGTTGGAGTATATAAAAATTTGAAGACATAAAAACAAATCTATGAAAGCCATATATAAACTGTATTCAATCAACCAGAATTAGGACCCTTTTACCTGAATGTTTTAAATGACTTAACTTTTTATTTTATTTGAATGAATTGGTATGCCTGTGTAACATGTAGAGGAAACATGTTCACTAACACTTATACAAGGGGAAGTGACAAGATAATGGCAAAGCCTCCAAGCAGACTGCTTCCTCTTATGTTTCCAGAATCTAATCTAAACGCAGGGATTTCACAATGTAAAATTACCAAACTTACAAATTTGGTGAATGAGAGAAATGTGGGAAATACACAGACAATAGGTGTGTAGGCTAAGTCACTCTGTTTGGTGTGAGTCATAATGTTATTTTCAGGTATGAATAGCACACGTTCACCAATTATGTAATATTGGAGCTACCCTCATAGACACA
Organism: Typhlichthys eigenmanni; assembly: GCA_027564635.1. Lineage (NCBI taxonomy): Eukaryota > Metazoa > Chordata > Actinopteri > Percopsiformes > Amblyopsidae > Typhlichthys > Typhlichthys eigenmanni. Next base: position 2,734,406 of record JAODUK010000001.1, on the reverse strand, counting down.
CCACTGTACGCCATAAAATGCGAATGAGGTCACTTGGATGCTTAACTACACAGCGACTTAAAGTATTTACTAGTACACTACACATACTGTATACTATTAAGCATCCCCAAGGCACTTATGCCTAACACTCCTTTTGTTTTTGATCCAATACCCGTTTTTCTATGGCACATCATCATTCACACTTTAAATGTTTTACGATACAGCTTCCCCCCCCCCCCCCCATCTAAATCTTGTCCTGGCTGGGCTAGAAAAACACCATGACACTCTGGAATCTTCTATGTGCAGAGCAGGGATCTGAGAATGACAGGGGTGCACACCAATACACCAATTAGAATGGATCAGAGGGGCCCACAGCTTGTAATCAGTAGGGGATCTTTTCATTGTCAACTCCCTGGAGCAAATAAGGATCACATACTGTATGCCTCCATAGAGGGGGAACCGCTCTCCTGTATCTCCTGACTGCAGACAGTGAACCATCATGGTCTCTGGGCAGGCATGATGTGGCACAACAATTATCAGAAGCTATAAACAAAATGGGTCTGTGTTTTTGCTTGACGTTTCACAGAACATACCCAAATGCATAATGAGCTGTTTCTCCTAGTCCACAGCGTTCCACTTTCAAGTGAGCCGGAGAACGTCTGCACTTTTGGGAATTCCCGCGTTAAGATGGGGGAAATTCCCATTCTTTTCGAATACACATAAGATTAAAGGGCAAATCAATCCATTCTGTAGCTCTGGATGAATGTCAAGTTGAAGCCTTCCCAGTCTGTAGACTGCATGCATGTCAGTCACCTGGATTCTTTAAAACTATTTGAGAACAGGAACTAGTTTACCACCGTCACCTGGCTTTCTTTTTCATATACTTATGCTATTTTATTCAGCAAAGTTCCCTGAGACAAAGGTGGGGAGGTGCTACCTATATTTTCCACTTCATTTTGGGTGGCTGTTTGTGTTTATGTATGCTTGTGTGGATGTGACATTACATTTAGACAGTGCAGTTGTAGATGCGTAGGAGTTTGTACTGGTGGCAAAGAGTCCCTGTCAGCCCACCGATGGTGTGTTTTTTTTTTTCTGGGGTGTGTACTTCTATCAGTGGTGTAACCGCTGCAGTGGCTTTCTAATATAACAACCCACCACAGTTGCCCTTTAAAGTTAAAATTAACATGTCATTCATTGGCCTTGGCAGCGTGCCCATGAATCTGAGGCACGCTGTTCTGTGTATGCAAATGAGCAATCATTGGAACAAATTTGGTCATAAATATCCCCCCCCAAGTTGCATGAGTAAGCAAGCATGTGATGCTGAGTGTCATCTGAGACTCTGTGACCTGGCTGATAGCAACTGTGAAGCCCAAAGCTCTGTTGTCTGCGTTCAGGACTTTACATAGGGGTTTATTAAAGGAATTCAGATGAGTAAATCTGCATGTTTTTAAAAAGACCCCCGGGCTGGAATAATCAGGTAGCTTTTACATAATACATTTTTACATCCAGGAATGTATAGAATGCGTAGGTCTGCAGGTTGAAAGGAAATTATACTTAATTTAATCAAGAATAGACCCATTATATAAACCACACCTGATGATTTGTGCAGTGATCTGAAGAAATGTAGTGTGCTTTACAAACACAAAAGAAAGTTTGTTTGGTTTTTCTACTACTTCCCTGTTTAAGAGGGGATGACCAGCTTCCTGTGCTTATTGTCATGACAACCATCTTAGTGGCTGCCTAGAGAATGTTTTCGGGCTGGACCAACAGCAATTGTTTTGGTCACTATGGTGTTTCCAGTACCCTTGTAGTATTCACACAGTTACACAACAGCTGGGAATATTCGCCGTTTGCTTCACAGCATGCCTGTTCAGGCTATGCTGGGAAGGGGGTTTCCACTGCACCAACACGTGACAACAAGACGGAAACATATCAGTGTATATCAATGACCAATAAGCTATATGTCTATTTTGCAGACTAAAACCAAATTCAGGACGCAGGGCATCAAATGGTAATACAGAACAATAGTATTTTATTAGAAAAATAGTCTTTTATGGGGTCAAGACAAAATAGGGTTAAATAATTGTATGGTCAGTGCTAAAACAATGTCAGTTTAAATGCATTATATACATTGTTTAAAACAACAGTTTTAAAAATACAGGAATTAGTTTTTAGTTAGTATATTTATTTTCTTTCAGCAGTCTGAAGGAGCTTCCTGTTTATGTGGCAACATTTCAGTGTTTTATTGCACTATAATGATGCACACTTTCTCTAAAATATATATATTTTTTATTTATATTTAGAATAAATACTAATATATAACATGCAACATACTTTTATGTATATTATATTTCTAAAAATACTTTAAATTACATGAACAAATGATCTAATAGCACCATATTATCAACCAGATATCTATGAGAATTGAAAAGCTTATGCATTAGAACTCTATATATTATACTATTACATTTTGGTCATGTGTTATCAAAGTGCAACAGGCTTTATATTACTATGCAAAGTTGAGGTATATGATATATTGCATTAACATCCACCAGCCTACTGCGGTACTTCTTTGCAACAGTGTTGCACTCAAAAGACCTGGGCTGGGCAATATGACTTGACTAAAGCCTTTTTCGCCTCTGAGAGCAGAGCTCTAGGATTATTTCCCTCCATTTTATGTTCTACAGCACACAGCAGTATTACTTTTCAGAATATTGTCAAGTCTTGAGTCAAAGTATGAATAGACCGCACTTCGCCCGTTCTGACATGCAGTACTCCAGCGCTCAGTTATTGTCAGAGATTCAAGTCTTTTACCCCATCCCCAAATCCCCATTTTATAAATTTGCACACTCCTCACAATGACTGAGGTACTCCGCTGCACGCCTCTCGTCAAAGGTGGTTTGGCAGCGCGGACACTGCAGGTCCGATACACCCGGGAAGTGAGCCCAGGCGGGGCTGACTACCACCGGTGCGGGTTGCTGGGCCGGTTCAGCGCTGCTCCTTTGCAGCTGTTCGGCGGGGTCCTTATGCCGCCTTGAGGCGATTCTGTGTCCGATGTGCACACGACACATCTCCGTTCTCTGATCTCTGCTCTCCCTGCTTGTGCCCTAAAAAGAGATGATGACATGTCATTACCACTAAGGTACTGAAGTTAACGCACGACGCCGATGTCTGCACTTTTACTTGGAAGGGAAATGGGGTCGTTGCCTCACCTGTTTGTGCAACTGCTGTTGCAGCCGCGCGATTTCCTCATTGAGGTCCTGGATCCGCCCCTGCGCTCGTTCTCTGTCGGCGCGCTCTGATTTAAAGTCATCTGTGTAAATGAGGACCTGAGAGAGAACAACATAGAGCGATTTGTTTATATTTTGGAATAATATTATTTAGGATTTGTCCTTTTGGTGGTTTTGGAAACATTCAGAGTTAGAAAAACTAACATAAAAAGCACCACCAACCTGCTGCTCCAGAGTCTGTATACGCTCCTGACTTAGTCTCCGGACCTTCTCCATCTCTCTGCCCATTCTTAGACTCTCAATCATCTTCTCCTCCAGTAGCGCGTTGAGCCTTGTGATCTCCTGGTGAAGTATCCCGCTGCCAGCAGAGCCCAACACGGACACGGGGGCCGTACTGGCCCTGGGCACTGGAACCGTTACGGTTCCTCCTGGAATGGCGCTAGCCACCGTCTTCTCCCTTAGTCTCTCGCATAAGCCTCTAACGTAGACTTCCCTCCCAGAGTCATACTTCTGCCATTTAGCGTTCAGACCCTCCACCTTTAAGGAATAAGTGGGCCGGGGGAAACAGTTGATTAGTGTGTTAATTGTGTAACAACAGCTACAACAGAGCCAATTTAACTGACACCAGTCATGTATTAAAGCTTGTGTTTTCAGGGGTTTAATATGTTTGTGTTCCTTACATAAGTCACCCGCTGCTTTAGCTGTTGATTCTCCTCCTGGAGTTGATGGATCTGGGAGACCATGTTAGATGTGTCTGTCGTCTGCAGAAGAAGGAAAGCGTAACAATTAATCCAAGATCAGGGATGGGTTTCTATAGGTCCAGAATTAAAATACGGATAGCAAATATGGGGCATTTAGTGTTGTCTAACAGCCCCTGGGCTGATATATCATAGTTGAGTCTCATGCATGCAAGTTATTACACACCTCCTGCATCTTCTGTTGTTGTGCCAATTCCTCCACTCCTGCTCCAGTCCTCTCTCTCTCCAGCCTGGACAGCAACTCCTGGCACACCTTGACAGTGGCTGACAATTGGCCCCGGAGCTGGTCGGCCTCCTCTGCCAGGGAGTCGCACAGCACGGCCCTGGTGGCCTCTGCTCTGCTCCGCTCCTCCAGCGCAGTCCGCAGCCTGTGTATCTCCTGGTCTTTCTCGTGGTCTGGTTGACATCTGAGTCTCTCCAGCTCTGTCTCCGTGTCTCTGAGCTGTGCACGCAGCCCCTGGATCGCCTGAAGGATGCCAACAGTTCAGTTCTTGACCACATCTTATAGAATAGCCTAATGCGCTGGGAGTTGCTGGATTTGGCATCTTATCATGGAACGCGGTAATGGTTGCATATTAAGTCAGGTGTTTTTCCACTCAAACTGGTTTTTGTGAACATGTCTGTAACACTCTAGCCTATTAGTAGGCCTAGTAAGTAATTAAGAAATGAGTATACCTAAGTGTAAAAAGTTGTCAGTTGCAACATTTTGGAATCTTACTGCTACAATAGATAACTAATACATATTATTATTTACCTACAAGATGTGCCTGTAGGCTCTATACCTTTAGTTATTATTTCACAAAATAATAGTCCTATCAGAGTAGAATGCATAGGAGTACTAACATTGTGGTGTGCAATACAAATAGGCCTGTCTATTATGTAGGTAATTTATTTAGTTATTATTAATAGGATATATTTAACATTTCTGACAGTTATGGACCTAGGCCTCATCTGGGCGCGTCTCCTAAAAACAGTCCAATATACATAATAATTTCGAGTACAGTTAAATCTAGTTTTAAATTGATTTTCACTCACTTGTTGGCTTTTTTCTGCTTGTCGAGATGCTTTCGCTTCTGTTTCGTTTATCTTTTGTTTCAGTTTGCAGATGTCGTTACACAAGCTTTCCACTAAAGACTTTGACGGCCCAATTACTACAGAATCATGTTCTTCAACATTGATACAAATCCTCTCATATCGTCCCAGCCTCGCTTTTAAATCTGCAATGATGCTGTCCTTTATAAACATCTCCTTATTCAAAATGTCGATTTCTTGTCGTGTTTCGTGATAGAGAGTATTCAAAGTAGCGTAACTCCGTATTTTGTCGTTCAGCATTGAGTTACACGTCGTAGTTAGACTGACGTTATCCATTGCAGACTAGATCCAGAATTGACAGTTCTTCGTATATGACAAAATCAAATTCAATGTGGCAGCATTTGGCGTAGACTATGTAGGCCTACTCTATAGTCGTGTTCAAAAACGGTCATCTGCGTTACAGATGTGGCGCATCGACAATAATATTCCGAGAGCTGCCGGGGATTTCCTAGGGGACTTCCCCTCACGGAGTTTTTCTTTAACTTCATAGCTTGTCTAGGCCTAACTATTCGTATTACCCCCTTAATCATGGAAGATGTATATTTGCACAACTGTTAGGCTATATTCATAGAAGTATATATCATTCATAAATACTGTCAAAACAAAACGAGACGAGATGGCGAAAACATGCGCCAGTCGCCGGGAAGTAACGCATGATGGACACGTAACTAAATTACGTACCTACTCTTATGAGTCTACCCAAAACATATTTAATGTGTATTGTAATGTAATGTAGCAGTTTTCTAACAATGTCATATGCATTATGATTGGGTGCCCACGTGTCTTTCTAGCTGTAATTTAGGGAAAACATACATGTTCTTGTCATTTTATCACATTTAAGAGCTCTGAAATGAATTAGCAATTTTTAAGGATATTGACATTATACACTATAGCCCACATTTCTACGGTCGGAACCTTTACAGTTTAACATGCCTGCCATATACCTCCCAAAAAGAAAGAAGAAAAAAAATGTGTACTACTATAAAATTAACTTTAAACTCGATTGTTTTGTGTGTGTGTGTGTGTGTGTGTGTGTGTGTGTGTGTCTATATATATATATATATATATATATATATA
>JAODUK010000001.1:2713913-2728170 GCA_027564635.1 Typhlichthys eigenmanni | reverse complement strand
AAGAGCTGAACTGTTGCTTTATTTATCCAATTTCCACCACCATGGAAACAGTGGGCCGGTCTTGGGCCTGAAACTCCGGGCTGAAAAGTGGCTCCACTCCGGCCCTGTTGTTACCAGTAGGTTCTTCAAAAAAATGTGTTATGTGGAGCAGATGTGAATCAGCAAGCAAGACTATGATGAGTCTGGCCCCAGCATTGTCCACAGGAAATGCTTCTTGAGTTTTGGTCAATGTACACCAGAGGCAATTTAACTGTAATCCATCCCAGTGAGGCTTTGGTTGTGATCATTTAGATAAAGGCGATCCTTGCAATTCAAATCAATGTACACAATCTTAAAATGAGAGTTGTATGAGAATCCAGGTGAGCTCATTATTAAAGTGTAACTGCACCCTAAAATGTGTTTCATGAGCTGTAAACCTGATTTTAAGTACATGGGCTTCAAACTTGATTCCCATCTCTCTTTTAAAAAGCAAGTGAAAAAGGTAACGCAAATAACCAAATTCAACCTAGCCAACATTAGATTTATAATAAACTCTGACTATGGACGTAGCTACATTATATTTACAAGTAATGATACTTCCTCACCTCACATACTGCTTGACTAGTTGGGGCCAAGCTTGCAGTACAACATTAAAACCCATTCAGTCTATCTACAAACAGGCTCGCTTTATATGAAGCCCACTAGCCATCATCGCTGTAAAATACTCAGAAAACAAGCTCCTGAGTGGGAAAAATATTGTGTAATTCCCTGATGCATGTCTTGTATTCAATATCTTAAATGGACTGGCTTCTCCCTCACTTAGTCACTTTGTTAAGCAGAAAACTCATACCCATGGCAGCAGATTAACAAGGTCTGCCATAAGAGGTGACTGTATAGTTCCATTAAGTAAAAGCACTTTTAGCCAATCTGCTTTCTCTGTGAGAGCTTACTTGTCTGGAACACACTGCCATCAGACTTATACAACTGCACCAACTATAACACCTTTAAAACAACTCTGAAGACATGGCTGAAAGCAAATTAGACTTGTGTACTCTATCCATAGCTTTGTGGTGTTGTCAGTGGTTTTATTGTACATTGTCCCTGTAAAAATAAAGCTCAATCAATCAATCCATATTGACAAAATTCCTGTTCTTCTAAAAATCTGTTCCGTTAAAAATGACCCCAGGAACTGGCTGTTTTTCAGCGGTACACTCAGTACGCTCATATGTCATCAAATTCAAATGTTATGTAATGTAATGGGGGGTCCCCCTCTCAGCCCCTCCCCTCACTCAGCTCCTTGAAGCATTTTTCAAAGTTGTAGTGGGTGGAGTCAGGCTCAGCGCTGGGGTGCAGTTACACTTTAAATATATGCTACAATATACTGTACCTGAGATGCATTTACTGTAATTATAAATTTATCTGCTTTAAAATGAATGTGAAAACAAGACTAACCCATTTGTTCATATTTGCAAACTTCAGTAAAGTTAATGCTCTTTGATTTGTTAGGGATTTCCCTTGTGTGTTGAAACCATGGTTACAACCATGCTGTTTTGCACATGCCCCTCTCTCCTCAGTGCTGTATAGCTATCCTCTCTACCCCTCCCCCTGCACACATAACTGAACATACAACTGAACAACATTTATGGAGTATCCCTTCAATATGTCCAAGTGCTTGATGCAACACATATAATAAGTAATATGTATACATAATAAATTAGCAGACCAGGATAATATTTTTTAGGAATAATTTATTGCCAGTAAGAAAGCGTGAGCTTGTGGCAGTATTTAATAAAAACCTTAACAAGACCATAGCATTGCTCACACACACAGACACCTGAAAAAGTCATGTGTCCATGGATAACTGCACTATAAATATATTGGGTCCCATTTTCTTGGTGGAAAAATAAAGACGTTCCAAAGTCGCAATTTACCAACCAACAATAAAAAAAGGACAACACAAGAAAATGCAGCCACTCTTTGAAGACCCTTTTTGAAATGAGCAGAAGACAATAAACTTTACACTGTTCAGAAAAGACACACTTTTCTCTTGCTGTCTTTTGCGCTTATTTTGTGCGTGAATGTAAGCACAGCAAGGCTGATAATGTCACACCATTTAACTTGTGTTTTGACAATAAAAGCATAAAATATCTACAAAACCTAGTAAAATTTGAAATCAAAACTGTACACTTACATTTACATTGAAAATGAAGACTTGTATAAAAAACATTTTGCTTGGTTTTATTTATAGAAATACAGATATCACCTTGAAATATTCTTTTTTTTTTTTCCATGGTCATTATCGCCTTGTAGATGCATTTTTTTAAGTTGTACATTTAAACGTGGATCCTTCAGACAATACATTTCTTGTGCATGACGACAGTTACTTAAAGCAATGGCAGGGCCAACTCAAAACTCAAACGGTGCTATTCATTTCCAGTAGGGCTGAGCAGATATCGGGCTGCTACAGTATATAGTTGCTGGAGACCTTCTTAGCCAAAACGGCCTTAATGGCCAGTCTCAATGACCCCTGTTTGGATGTTTTTCATTGTGTGCATGCTTGTAGGTGTGTACTGTATGTGTGTGTGTGTGTGTGTACCTTCATGCATTTGTCTCCAGCAGTGTGTAGTAGGTATGTGCATTGTAGTGCACTGTGCACACACACACACACACACACAGTGTAGATAACCAGGGAAGGAGGGGGGAGGTAGGATAGGTTGAGTGTGTGTGTGCCCTTAAACAAACCACAAAAACCCCATGTGATCAAATTACAGTTACAATAAAGGACATGTATCAGATGCTTTCATCACACTGAGTACGATGAGCGGTATGACAAGGAGCCAGTGGGCAGGTCAGTCCACTCCAGGGGCTCCACCCCAGCACCTTCAGGCAGGGGGGTGGAGCCCCCAGACCGCTAGCCTACCCTGTGTGTGTGTGTGTGTGTGTGTGTGTGTGTGTGTGTGGGTTCAGGCACTTTTGCTTGGATCCAGTGTCAGACTTCAGTGTGCTGCTGGGAGTCCAGCCGCTCAAACTGTCCCTCCTCTCCGCTGTCGTAGTCGCTGAGCATCGCCTCCGACTCCTCGCAGCAGGCTGACATGTCCGAGCAGGAGGCCGTGGACGCGTACAGCGACAGGGACACGCTGTCCAGGGCGGGGAGGTCAAAGTCCCCGCCGTAGCCTCTGCACGTGCCCAGCATGGAGGCAGGCGTGGAGGAGGAGGAGGAGGTGGTGGAGGTGGTGGCCCCGCCCCCCTGGTGCCGCGGCAGGTAATGGTTTAGGCTGTAGAGGTGCGGCAGGGCCGGCCGCATCCGCACGCCCCCAGGGCTGCCCCCCGGGAGGGACCCGTCCGGCTCCCGGCCCCCCGGGGGCCGCAGGGTGTCGTAGCGCTCGCCGTACTCTGGCGGAGGGGGAGGCGGGGGCAACTCCTCGCCCGCGGGGAAGTCCTCGGGCGGCGGCGGGAAGTCGCTCTCGATGTCGAAGCCGCCGGGGTAGTAGTCGGTATCCATGGTGACGGTGTCACTGTACAGGGGGGCAGGGGACTCCACAACCTCATACTGAGGGAACTCCTGGATCCCAGGAAGTTGAACACTTGGCATCCAATCAGATGTGTCCCAGTGGTATCCTGTTGGAGGGGGCGGGGCATGAGCACACGTTAGCGTACGTGACACGAGCAAACATGCATTAGGGATGGTTGCTAACAGCGTCATCGTTATGGTTCAAAGTGCACACCATGCAATGGTAACCACAGCAACACATTCATTATTAAACACGTAATGTACTACACACACAACACACCTTATGACAGCACTGTAACCACTGACGATACATTCACAACACTTCAGCCTGCCCCACAACACTGAAGTGTTTAGTGTTGAAGCACACACGTTGTTATTATTATTATTATTATTGTTAATATTATATGAAATGGTGAAACACTCCATTAAGACTTGCTACTGTTACATATGTGTGACAACCAGACACACCTCACACAGAATATATGTATTTAAAGCTAGTTAGAGACTAAATGTGTTATGTCACAGCATCATGGCCACATAAAAAGGACCCTGACGGTGGGTAGTAATTAATACTGTATAAAGAGGTCAGGTAACTGTTAACAACACCTGCCAACGCAAATCATGACTTCACATTCACCAGCTTAGCCTTATAAAGGGCTTGAATGCGCTCCTCGTCCTGGGGTTAGTGGTTAGCAGTTAACCGGGAGAGACAATAACACTGGACTTCAGGCAAACAAAGATTAAACATTCACCTCTTGGGTTCTTGAGATCGCGAGCCAAAAAAGACTCTTTACACGAAGCACAAAGGAGAGAGAACATAACAAGTCAGATAAAAACTTGGGATGCTGATGAAGATGAATGCACATGAATGAAGAATGGACAGACGAATGGAAGGAAGGAGGAGAGGAGAAAATAGAATGAGAGAGAAACCACTATCACGTACGGACAGCAGACTTGCCAGTTCCTTACACGGAACAACCAGCAGGATGTTACCTAGAGGAACACACTGCATGCATGTGCGTTTGCAAACCTTTCAAATGCTAAACTCACGATGGCATTATGCTGCACTGCTGTCACACAGGCTACGTCTGTGTAAGGAAATGGCGTTGCTACAAGCTATGCGTCACGCCTCAACACCAATAACACATAGCTACTTGCAGGGAGAAGCAATAAGACAGAATACCTTCTACTGCCACCGAATCAACTACAGAGTTGACATGGTGGATTACTGTCACTATGGAGACTTGTCAGAGGTAGGTCAGGAGGGAACAGTGGATAACAAAAAACAAACAACACATCTATCATTATTAAAAAAAATAAAATAAACGTTGGTAAACATTTATACAGATATTGGCTGCAGGGTAGAACAAGAAGCTCATGCAATTCTAGGAACATTTCCATGTGTGTTTTTGCAAAGGGGTCTAGCTGGACTGACGCTTAAGGGAGGTAAAAACAGAATGTCTGGGTTTGCTGTGATTGAGGGCAAAAGACAATGGTGGAACGGAACATAGTGGAAACCAAGGTCTTGTCTGTCTGTGCAAGATAACACACACTGACAAAATACTGCGATAATGCAGGGGATCGGCCATTGACAGCACAGATGGAAGAATCAGGGAAATTCACCCAAGACGGAAAATAAGGCTTTTCCATCCCCAATGTAGATAAACAGAAAAAAGTACAAAAATAACATAAAGCATAGATTCACGGCATATATGAAGAGGACTGATAAGAAGCAGGTAAAACCAGATACCCAACAAGCCGTAATTTCCCAAAAATACTGACAAAAGGGTAGTCAGATAAGGAGACTTTAGAAAAATAATCATATAAACGGGCTATATACCCGTGCTCCATGTTATTTGATTTGAGCATCCGATTAAAAACATTAAAAAAGAGAAACATGCCTGAACAAAAATAAATGTTATTAAATTTGGTAAGCGTTAAGTAAAAAAGTAATTATTTCCACAACTTGAATCAATCCTCAAATGGCTGCTGAAGATGACTACAACAGAACAGGCCAAATGAAAAATAGAGTCAGAAAAGCAATTGTGGTTTGGACTCTTTAGAGAACGACACATTGTGCGATTGCTTCCGTCTGTACTGGTGGCGATTCAGGACTTACAGGCTGGACCACTACTTAAAACCTCGTTCTGGATCTGTGGACCGATTTGATCCAAATGGGAGCTGTAGCCCCGCAGCAAAGAGAGAGAGAGAGAAAAGCATGTGACCCAGAGCCAACAATGGGCCCTCTGTTCTTAGCATGCAAAACAACAGAGTTACCATATAAACAAGGCAGCTCAGCAATAGAAGGCGAGGATTACTCTAACAAAGCCCCACAGATCAAAGGGAGAACAAAACACCCGCTAAGCTGTCTCATGTGGGCCCTCGGTTGGAAGCATGCGCACACACGGCATTTACAATCTATTCTATTGTCTCTAGAGTTCCACATGGTGGTGCAGTGCAGCGGCATACCGTTGTCATCGCAGGACTCAGACTGGAAGGAGCTGAGGGACTGGACCTCAGACATGCTCCCCCTGGTGCTGTAGGGGTGGCAGGCGCTGTCTTCCACAGGCTTCTTCATCAGGCACGGCTCCAGGTCCACCACTTTAGCTGGAAAGAGAGCCACAGGCTTCAGCAAGCTATTTAGCTGAAAATAGCGAAATAGCGTCTGCTGAACAGAATGATAGTTGGAAGACGCTTACTGTCGTAATCGTAGTCCCAGGTGGGCTTCTGGATGGAGTCGCTATCGGAGACTGAGTTGGAGGGCGGGGGAGGGGGGAGGTTGGGCGCTACGCTGCACACGGCCACGGCTTTGCGGTGCCCGTGGACCGAGTCCGGGTTGAAGGTGCTGAACTCCGGGTGCTCCGGGATGGCCGAGCCCTCGAACGAGTTCCGGTCCAGGTTGTTGCGCGAGTCGCTGGGAATGCTGGGAGTGTAGGAGATGGGCCGCACGGGCACCTGCGGCGGGACGTCCGAGTAGATGTTCTTGCTGAGCTTGGGGTCGTAGTACGGCCTCTGGAGGAAGGAGTGCGGCGAGTTGCCCGCCGCCGCGCGCTTGTCGCCGTCGGCCTTGGCCTTGGCGCGGCACGCCCTCTTACGGACCACCACGAAGAGGACCACCAGCAGGAAGATGCTGGACACGAACACCACGATGCCGATCACCTCCTCCAGGCTGATGTTCCACGCCGTGGAGACAAATTGGTTGCGGATCTCGACGCGGAGCTGGCATGTCTGCCCGCTGAAGCCCAGCGAGCAGTTACACCTGTAGGAGCCGTAGGTGTTCTGGCACTGGCCTGCGTTGGCACACGGGCTTTTCACGCACTCATCCACGTCACTGAGGCACCTGTGTGTGTGTGTGTGTGTGTGTGTGTGTGGGGGGGGTGTAGGTTACAGCATATTCACCTTTGGATGGCAGAGGATATATTTGAATATACTGGCTGGAGACAGCACAACAGGAGAGGAATTGTCATTTCTCTAATGGAAAACAGTACCTGTCTCCCTGGAATCCGGATTCACACTCGCACACTGGACCGTCCAGACTGTCAATACACGTGCCACTGTTTTTACAGGGGTTGTCTCTGCAGTATGGACCGAGCTGGCATCTGTACAACCAAGTGAACATGCATTACAGCAGCCTTTGGCAATAGAGTGAATTTGCATAATTAGCACTTTAATTAGATTTTCTTTTTTTTAAACCAATACAGTCGTATATATGGAAATCTTAGAATGTTTCTGAGATCTGACAATATTGCAATTAGCCATGCTAATTTACTGCTTGTTACAACCTCGACTGATTTATGAAACAAAAAATGTATTATTTCCAATAGGTATTTTAAATAAATGTACATAATGTACATAATGTGTCTGGCAGTTTTAAAGAAAGACAACATTCAGAGGCATGTGTGCCACAATGTCAATTCTATTCATGTTTCAATTGCAAAGCTACAGTAAAGACATACTATGGCCTATAGCGATATTTGCAGAAAGACTGCACTGTCAAAATGACACAGTGTAACATTATAAAAGCATGGAAAGGCTAGGCACTGGCCAAATTACTATATTGACTATATATGGAAGCTGAAATGCTTTTCGCGTATTTGTGCATGATATGAAAATCCATACACTGCATTGATGCATTGAACTTCTTCACTTAATTCTTGCTATTTTTTTAACTCTGGCAAAATATAAAAATGAGTAACTTGGCAACTACGGCTGAGAACTATAAAAATGTTCCAGGTGTTTTTAAAAACTTTGGTCATTATCACTGTGAGTTCACAATGATTAAAAATTTTGATTTAGGTAAATGTGCAAACAAAGTCAGTTTACACAAGTGGCAGCAACTAAATAGATACATTTTCTAGATATGATAATATCTGGGATCAGATTGGCAAAATGTTTGCAGGATGTGACCTTCGGCAAGCCGTAAACTGAATTTCAAACATAACTAACGTGCGATAATCGTCTGAACAGGATAAAAGGCCTTCCTCAATTTGAAGCAGTAATCACTGAACATATGGGACAGACAGTGCAATTCCCCAAGGACAAAGAGACCTGCAAAAGTAAACCTGAGAACAATACCTTTGTCCTGAGTACTGGCCTCTGCACTGACAGAAGAATTCATCTCCACGCGGCACACAGGTACCGCCGTAAAGGCAGGGATTAGAGGCACAGGGGCTGATTCCAATCTCACAGTGGGTGCCCATGAATGAGGCGGTACACATACAAAAGTAGCCTGCAGAGTCAAGAAGAGAAGAGGCTAGTAAGGACACAGAGGAACAGTAAGGCTGCTGTTAAACACTTCATCCACAATATCTGCCACACACACAAACACACGCACACACACGCACACACACACACACACACACACGCGAGGAAGCGACCAATAATAGAAGCTTATTTGCCACTATTGTCCCATTATTCATTCAGGCTTAATAATTAAGTCTGAATGAATAATGGGACAATCATGGTGAATACACTGAGGGTTTAACAGTGTACAGCAAAATTAACAAGATTACATTCAATATTTATTCTCTGTTCATAGTGGCTGTTCAGTTGCTAAAACATCTCTGGTACTCCTCGACATGCCTGGTTTAACTGTAAGCGTGCTGGAGCAAGGTGTCTAACCCACGTCTGCTCCTGAATACATGTATATATATCATATCAAGCAGGGGTGGGGAATCCTGGTCCTGGAGGGCCACTGTCCTGCATGTTTTAGATGACACACCTGATTCAAATGAATGGGTTGTTAGAAGCCTGATAACGACCCGTTCCAAAACATGCAGGACAGGATTCCCCACCCCTGATATAAATGGTAACATTAAGCTGCCCTCTAGTTGATGTATTGCTGGACATCCACGCAAAAGTAAAGGGCACGTGTGTGCGCAGTGAAGGTTATATAGTTTAAAATTTACATATTTCTTTTTGTATGTAAAGGTAAGGATAATTCAGGGTTCAGTCACTTTGGGTAAATGCTCCTGCTACATGAGCTGGCTGTAACTGGCTGTAACCAGCTGGGTCCACATTGGGTAAATGCTCCTGCTACATGAGCTGGTTGTAACTGGCTGTAACCAGCTGGGTCCACATTGGGTAAAGGCTCCTGCTACATGAGCTAGCTGTAACTGGCTGTAACTGGCTGTAACCAGCTGGGTCCACTTTGGGTAAAGGCTCCTGCTACATGAGCTGGCTGTAACTGGCTGTAACCAGCTGGGTCCACATTGGGTAAATGCTCCTGCTACATGAGCTGGTTGTAACTGGCTGTAACCAGCTGGGTCCACATTGGGTAAAGGCTCCTGCTACATGAGCTAGCTGTAACTGGCTGTAACTGGCTGTAACCAGCTGGGTCCACATTGGGTAAAGGCTCCTGCTACATGAGCTGGCTGTAACTGGCTGTAACTGGCTGTAACCAGCTGGGTCCATGTTAGCCGGTGAGCAGCAGAAGACCCGGTCAGACGCACCTCCATTGGGCAGGGGGGAGCAGCTGCCTCCGTTGGTGCAGGGGTTGCTGGAGCAGCTCTCGGCGGGCGCGAGGATGCAGCCGGGGGCCACATCCAGCGCCTCCTCCAGGGTTGCGTGGGTGCGGTGGGCCCTGGTGCTGAGCGGCAGCTCCAATCCGTTGAAGGCCAGGGCCTCCAGGCAGCCGCGCAGCCCGTTGGCCACCGGCGGGCTGCTGCGCCCCAGCCTCCCGGGGTGCGGGGCGGCGTGCTGCCGCACGTGGCCCCCAAAGTAGACGCTGTCGTCCAGGTTGAGGGTGCGCAGCGTGCCGGGCGCCATGCCCGAGGCCGTGTGCACGCGGTCCAGCACCAGGGTGGCGTAGTTGCCGTCCACCTCCAGCGACACGGAGTGCCACTCTCCGTCGTTCACCTGCGTGCTGCGCACAGACACGATGCCCGGCCCGCTGCCGCAGTCAAACTTGTACTGGAGGTGACCGTTGACGATCTGCACACAGACGTGTCAGGACATAAATGGCCCACTAGGGGGAAGTGTACTCCACTTTAAATGGGAGGCTCACACTCATATCATTGTGATGAACAACACTGGAAATATACAGTAAATAACACAAAGTGCTACTACCAGCACTATTACATCAAACATATATGTAATAACAACATTATATTGGCTATACCATGTTATACAATATACCATATGTACATAAACTATATAATAGGGCTTCTTTTGATTTCTTTAGGTTATATTTTATATTTGTGTAGTGATTTCATTAGCTGTGTAAGCATTGTCTGGTCACGATTCGCTCATGCTTTATTTTGGGTAGAACAATTCCCACCAGCAGACACAGCAACGTGCTCAACTGATAATATCCTAAAAATATAGCAGTCAGATGCGATTGCGTCTGGTCTCGGTCTATGGTCTGGCATACCCTACTCCTACATATGAGGTTCTGGGGGAGGAAATGTGTGAGAAAGCTCTTGCTGTCTCCCTCCCAGTACTAAAATAGCTCCCGGTTGTGATTTGCTCAACTGCAGCCACATTCCCATAGTCCCTCATGTGAAAGAGAATTGTTTTTCAAAATGGCTGCCAGAACCCCTCGGCGCGGTTGGAGCGCTGCGGCCCCACTGGAGCATGCCAGTTATGTGTTTATCAAGGCTCTCTGATATGGAAAATATTGTGTGTTATTACGGAGATAAGACGAGCAATCGAGAGGGACTCATGAATATAAACTTCCTTTGGGGAAGGGGAAGCTCTCCTTTGTATTATGCTGGAGGAAACGGCTCGACTCATTTTGTTGCAGGAGGTAGGACGAGATAAGAAAAAGCACTTTATGATTCCTAGAGGGGGGATTCAGGTGAAATATAACAAACAAACATTGACTTGGAGGGGTGCATCTGTACCTCTAAGATGCTGTAGTCGGTCCCCTTGGCATACATGATGGTGGCGTGGCTGGAGAAGGTCCTGAGTCGCAGGGAGAGCTTCATCTCCTCCTTATTCTCGTTCTCCATAAGACGGTACTTCACATAGCCGCTGCCGCCGAACGTCAGCGCGTTGCCATCTGATAGTGACCAAAGAGGGCGTTAGTGCTAACACTCAGGAGCTTTTTGCTATCATTCCAGGGATAAATGCATTTTTGTAATGGTCTTATCCCTGGGCCAAGGAAGCATTGAGAAAGCTTTCACACAAAAACTTGGCAAAAACCTGACACAGTGCTACTTTAGCCTAGGGCTTGCTGACCCAGCTCTGGACCAGGACTAGCCCAGAGTTTGTGGGGATAGCTCCTGAAATATGTCTACACACAGGTCTTATTGGTGCTAATGTGAATCGGATAAATAAATATTGGACTTGTTTTGGTTTTGGCGTGTTCCAGCAGTCGTTTGAATGGTTTAGCCCTGGGCTTAGGATAACCCTGGGTTAACAATGTGTGTGTGAGAAGGGTTCTAAGCTAGCCCAGGGTCAACTCTCAGCCCAGAGCTAAGGAAAGCCCTGGGCTGAGAGTATGCAGCGTTCCCCTTCTCCATTAGCCAGTATATCACATGGCTGTCAGAGCAGTGCCACCTGACAGTGATCATAGAGGGCGGTAGCGGGGACAGTGTGGAACACTCAAGGGAGATGAACTGTTTGGGCACAGTGATGAAGAGTTATGGGGGGGGGCTTACCGGAGCACCTCCCTTTCTTTCCCTGTGGACACACACAGCTGTACGTGGCATCGTTCTGGTCTGGAATACACTCCGCTCCCTCGGGACAAGGGTGGCTGTCACACACCTTGTTCAGCATGGGACACCTGCCGCCTGGAGGTGGACCGCGGGTGTTGGTTAGCTGTTTGTGTGTGTGCTGGGTGTGCACGTGCGTGCCTGTTGTGTTGTGTGGCTGCACGTGCATACATGCGTGTGTGTTATATTGTGTGTTGTGCGGTGTGTCTGTGTACATGTGTTAGTGTGTATGTATGTGTGTGTGTGTGTGTGTGTGTGTGTGTGTGTGTGTGTGTGCGCGTACATGTGCATGTATGTGTGTGTGCGTACATGTGTGTGTGTGTTCGTGTGTGTGCGCGTCAGCCCACCTTCACACTGGCAGGTGGCAGTGCGCTGGTGGCGTGGGGTCACAAAGCTGAGGCGGGCCGTGCTGTAGGTGGACATGGAGGTCTTGTCCAGGGACACCACCTCGTCGCAGAAGCGCAGAGGGCAGTCCAAGCCCGCGCACAGCTTCTTGACCACGCGCACAATCCGCACACCCGTCATCTCCTCGATCACGGCCATGGAGGAGTTCAGCTTGCGGAACACCACCTGGTTGGTGGAAGAGGAACACGTTCTATTGGTGGTCACCGTTATATAAAGCACTGCACTGTATATACTGCATACACAACATGTCAGTGTTCCCATTGTAAATCAAATGTGAAGTGTCCCTATAAATATGTGCAGACCATTTTTTTCTGAGTGTTAAATGAGGCTGTGTTTCTGTGCCAGAGAAGTGAATGTTCTATGACTGTATTCCCTGTGTGCTTGTTTAGCTTCAGTCAAGCGTCAGGTATTAGCCCTGTTGAGGGTGCTGCTGCTCACCTCCTGGGGTTGGTAGGGGCTTCCAGACCTCTCCAGGGCCAGCAGCACGTCTAGGTGTCCCTGCTCCGAGGGCTGCAGGCTGACCAGCTGCACCTCGCTGCGCCTCACCCCGGCGATGTTCCTGAGTGCCCGCTGGAAGTTCCTCCAGTAGTCCCCGATGAACTCCTCGGGGGCGATGTCGGCGAAGCGCACCGCGATGGAGTTGTCCAGGGCCTGCCGCGTCGCCTGGCGCACGCGCACTGTGACGTCGGCCGCCGCCGCGAAGCGCCCGTCCGTTACCGTGACATTCAGCTGGTAGTGGCCGGGGTCCAGTGGCCGGCGGGCCACGACCTTGCCGTCGCCGGGGGAGACAGCGAAGGAGGCGTCGCCGTGGGCCAGGCTGTAGGTCAGCGTGTCGTAAATGTCCTGGTCGGTGGCGTGGATCTTGCCCAGCACCCCCCCGGGGTACTCGTCCCCGGCCGTGGACACGAAGATGTCCAGGGGTAGGATGGCGGGCGGGTACACGCTCTCCTCGATCACCCGGACGCTGATGGTGGCGCCGGACGCCAGCGGAGGCTTGCCGCTGTCTGACACCTGTGCCGGAGAGAGGAGGGGGAGGGGCCAAAACGACACGGTCATGACGAGCACTGCCTGGCGGGACGTGAGTCTCTTGATTGTTACTTGGCTTTTGTGTGTGCTGTGTCTGTGGGCTGCACTTTATCGCCAGTAGAGGGCAATCAAGCTCTTCCATTGTCACCTGTGAAAATCCCTGGGTGGACAATGACTGCATGCATCAGATGATGCCGGGCGACTTATTCAAGGCACTCATCCACATTCATTTCAATAACTTTACATATATTTGCTAAGAGGAAATATAGCTCCAAACAAAGCAACCCACGCGACTTAAAGACAAGAAGTAAACATGACGCACTTCTCTCATCCCACCGGCCCACTCACTCTTTCCTCACTGTTCACCGTCACGATGACTATATCGTAAGCTAACGCCACACACACACACACACACACACACACACACACACACAGGAGTCACAGGTTGAGGAGGGCTTTCCCACATCTGTTGCTTTGTATTTGATGCTTTAACAAAGCGACTAGCTGAAGAGTATAAAAGAAGAGTCAGTAACTGATTAAACAGAGAAGCCAAATAAGTACGGCGTGACTCACCTGCGCCTGCAGCAGGTAACTGTCTCTGCCCTTCTTGCTCAGCGGCCCCACTGCCAACAGTGCCCCCTGCTGGTCGATCAGGAACACGCCGCCCTCGTTCCCGCCCACGATAGTGAAGGTGAAGGGCGGCCCGTTGTGCGTGGCGTCCCTGTCGGTCACCGCCAGCTGCAGAATGCTGGTGCCCTGGGGACGGTTCTCCTGTAAAAGGTGAAGTCGCCGATTGTAAGCTAATACCAACTTTATGTCACGTTCAGCCAACATCTCCTCTGAAAGGTCAAACCACAACACTGTCCCAGCCTTGGCAATGTGCTTCCAATGTGTGGGGGAGCGGGAGAGGTGTTTATGTCCAATATAAACAACCTTGCTTCAGAATGACTACCTGTGCGGGACAACAGTTGCTTGACCTGTAATGGTGTAGCCACGGCACGCTGAGCCTGAGATAGAGGTGTTTACAAGGAAAAGCACTTCTTTTGGCACATGCCTCCTCGTTGGAAAGCAATCTGTTTCATTTTCACATTTTCTCCTCTATTAGTGCAGCGGGTACACAGCACAGCCGGGCGCATTTCACGCATTGTATTCCCCCAACACACACAGGAAATTTAAAAAA
>JAODUK010000001.1:2694422-2713813 GCA_027564635.1 Typhlichthys eigenmanni | reverse complement strand
ATAACACTTTAAATGAAAGCTGTTAATTTCTCCAACCCACCCTGCAATCGGCGATCGGTATCGACCGATTATGATTCGTTATCGGTGATCGGTGATCGGCCCTAAAAACCCTAATCGGAGCATCCCTAATTTTAACATGTCTAGATTGTATATTGATTATTTATTGAAGGGACATGGATAACGGATAGGGGGCACTGACCCAAAAAAGGTTGAGAACCACTGTATTAGACAATTAGATTACGTGGCAGCCAAGCAAAATATAGTATGACATGTCTTTGTAATAATTGAAAATAGGCCTATGTACTTTTTTAAATAAGGTAAATCATAACAGCTATTTTAGGTGTTAATACCAATTATTAATTAATTATAATCATAATTCAATATTGTGAATTACCTAGAAAATATGTTTGATATTTTTTTGTTTTAGACTTTAAAAACAACAAGATGTACAAAACAATTTGCTTAATCGTAGCACAACCTTCTTTGGTCTACTGACCGAAGCACCACAGACAAGCACGTGCAGGGAATTATAAATCAAGTAAACCAGGCTTTTGCAGTTTTCCCTCATTCCTCGCCACTATGAAAAACACATTTTAGAGATGAAGGTGTATGTGGTTTCTGGAATCATTCCTTGAACCACTTTTTCATTTGTTTTCTTTTTTTAACATATTTTAATAGATTTTGGTCAACATTCACAACATGCAGCTGCACCCCTGTAAAATGATGGAAAACAAAATGTGGTGTATGATGTTTTCATTTAGTAACATGATATTCTGAAAATGTATGTTACCATACACACCTAACAAACTGCAACCTTAAATATCATGAAGTTACAAGAAGAATAGGAGTATTGCCATTTGTCTCTTTACCAACCTTGGATATGATCCATAGTAATAACAGGGCCTAACTCAGGAAAATCCTATAATTGCACCTCCTGATAAATTACCTCCTATAGGTCTACAGAAGGTGGCCACCACAGACGATCAAGCCAGTCTCCTGGCGACGGCACATGTCACACCCAGTGCAGCACTTCAACTCTGACAGTGGTGCCAGCCATTTGCACAAGACTATCAAGGTTCTCTTATTTCCTCTCAAGAATCTGACATACCAGCCAAGAACATACTTATGCTCTACAGTAAACCTATTTATTAGTAGGTACTTGCAAATGTCAGCAACCATTACAGTCAATTTAGTGACTATGTTTGGAGACACTCAGAAAATGGAAAAAGTAGAGTTGAGGCAATTACAGATTCAGCATCAAAGTACAGTGACAAATTCCAAGCCATACGTTTTCAGCTTCTTAGAGGACGGAAAGTTATCAAGAGCCAGCACTCCCACCAACTAGCAAAGAGCACAAGAGAACTGGACGGATATTACAGACAACACAATTATTTGAGGCTTCATAAAAGCTAATCTCTCCATGCTAAAATGTACAGCCAAAAGTAATTTGCCCGCAGATTCACTAAGGAAACCACCTGTCATCTTCTTTAAATTATGCAGATCTATCTGATATTTAATTAAACTTAAACTGAACATAGACCTAGGCTACTACTTTTTTCTTTTACTAGTAAGTCAGTGGGCTATATTCTTTTTCCAGTTTTCTTATGGTGAGAACCTTTGAGGTTACAAGCCAAAAAACTTATGTATTATGTATTGAGTTTCACTGCCTCATTTAGACATTAAATATGTATACTGCAGAACAGAATGTGATTTAAAAAGGGAGGGGAAATATGCATGAAGCATTGAAAGTGGTTACAGAGATTAAAACAGAGGGAAACAAGCCAGGTCTAACACATCCAAGTAGGGTGATCGTTAGATTTTTGTGGCAGGAACTGTTGGAATTCCAGACAGCTCATTTTAAGTCTGGCACAGTTGTTTAAATGGTTCTGTGCGGCTGTACTAGATGTACTCTTAATACACTTTTAACATGAACCAGCGAGTAAATAAGGCTATAATCCACACCACCAGCTATGCTGTGCAGGTACTTTTTATAATGCATTAGGAATATTCAACCTAATGTGAAATAGGCATTGTAGCCTAGTAGCCTACACATGTTTCCAGTATGCAGCTATACAATGAGCATAAGAAGAGAGAAGGTATTATAATCTCTTAGTTCCACAGAAACAAGTCAGGAATGTCTACTGCAGGTCTAATAGACCGTTGGCCCACCTGCTACTGCCATCAGTGTTCGCCCCGAAGAGAAAAATGTAAGAAATCAGGAACTTCAACCATCTTCCCAAAGGAACCTCGTCACACACACACACGCATGCACAAACACAGAGAAGCACTACATTTAAAAAACCAATGCTACTTAAATCAAATAAAATACTCCTTATGCTTATAACTTCAATCTATTGCACGACTGTATAGTTATAAACAAAACCTTCTTACACAGGCAGCAGCTACATGACGACAGGGGAACAAAATGCAACATACCAGTCTCCTCGTCAATGGTGAATATTCCGAGGCCAGATCCGTCACGTATGGAGTATCGAATTTCTCCATCCCTGCCTTTGTCGTCATCTTGAGCAGTTACTTTCATCACCGAGGTTCCAACAGGTGCATCCTCCTTAATATATCCTTTATCCACAAATGACAAGAACCAGGGCCTGTAAAGGTTCTCGTTCACATCCACCACGTCCACTTCTATAAAGCACGTAGACGACAAAGATATGGGTTTCCCTTTGTCTTTGGCCTTGGCAGTAAGATTGTAAACCTGCTTTTTCTCGTAATCTAGATGTTGCACAATACGGACCGCACCGCTGAGCTTGTCCACCTCAAAACTCCCATCTCCATTGTCAATGAGGCTGTATCGTACCTGACTGGAAGGTCCAACATCAGGGTCATGAGCCTCTAGCCACATAATCACAGTGCCAATAGGAAGGTCCTCCCTCACCTTGACCCGGTAATTGGGCGGGAAAAATTTAGGCGGGTTGTCATTAATATCTTCCAACATGACCTTGAGCAACACTGTGGATACTAACTGAGGTTCACTGGCTGCCTGGTCACGAGCAGCAATCTTCAGATTATAAACTGGATGTATCTCACGATCTAATTGCTTTTGCACAGTCACTACACCAGTGTCCTCATTGAGAGCAAAATGGTCTGGTCCTGCCAGAATCAAATACTTGACAATTCCTTTATCACCTTGGTCTTTATCTGTTGCTTCCACCTGTATAATGTTTGTTCCAACTGGTGTATTCTCACTTATTTCCACAGAATAGGAGTCTTGCAAAAATGTTGGGCTGTTGTCATTGGCATCCAAGATCTTAACATCCAAGAGCCGTGATGAGGATTTCTGTGGTATACCAAGATCATAGACTGTGATGTTGAGTGTATAGTGGTCTGCTGTTTCTCTGTCGAGAGGGGCATGAACCAACAGCCATCCACTCTCCATTTCTAGATTGAAACGACTCTCTGTGTCTCCCCCAGAAATAACGTACACTAGTTTACCATTGAAGCCACTATCTGTGTCTGTGGCACTTAAATGCACAATTCTAGCCCCAAGTGGAAGGTCCTCTTTTACTTCAATGACACTTGGAAAAGACTCAGAAAACTGTGGAGTATAGCGATTGATGGGGTGAGTGTCCATAAAATTATCTTCTGGTTCAGTTTGGGTGTGAATCTTGCTTCCTTGAAGCAGTTTCTCTGCCAGCATAGTAGCTACACCAGTGTCAACGCAATTTAACTGGACTGGCTTGCGTGCAGTGATGACAGTTATATTCATGATCATTGGTTGGGTCTCATGTTCACCATCAGTAGCAGTGATTTGTAAAGTATAAAAGTAGACCTTTGCTGCCTCGCCCTCGCTCAGTGTCTGCTTCAGTGAGAGCACCCCAGAGCTAGGATTCAGTTCAAACAGATCCAGATCATTCCCAGCTTTAATGTTGTACCGTACTAGCTGCAGTTCATCAGCATCTATGGCAGACACTGTTGTTAGCTGCTCTCCCACACCATGGTCTCTTGGCATGGTGACGTCACAGTCTATATTTTCAAACAGAGGCTTATTGTCATTGAGGTTATTTAGTGTTATGGTGACTGATGCCTCCACCTCCCTGCGGAATGGGGAGCCCCAGTCTGACGCCCGGACTTTGACATTGTAAATCCTAGGCATCAGTTCGTAATCTAGGACCTCGGAGGTACTGATGACACCGGAGAAGTAGTCGATGACAAACGGTTGGGGATTCACGTTGGTTATGCTGTAGGTCACATAGCCATTCTCGCTCTGGTCCAGATCAGTGGCTTTGACCGCCAGCACGCTGGTCCCTACAGGTGCATTCTCATCAACGGTAGCCTTGTATGACGTCTGCTGGAACTCTGGCGCATTGTTGTTCACATCAATCACGTCTACGATGACTTTAGAAGCAGCTTTTTTGTCACTGGTAATAACTTCTAGCTCATATCTACGGGTAGCATCAGCATGAATAGGTCCTGATGTGGTGATTAAGCCTGTGTCTGGGTTAATAGTGAATCTGTTCTTTTCTGATTTATGTCTAAATGCATACTTGAGCTGTGGATACTTGGGTAAGGCTGTAACCAACACAACAGGTGTATGAACAGGTGCAAATTCACTGAGATTTACCCTGTAAATAGGCTGCTCAAATTTTGGGGGGCCTACTTTAAACTGCGGAGAAGAAACGTGTACCAATTTAGCAGATGAAAACTGAGGGGGACTCCCTTTGTCCTTTGCCTGTAGAGTAAGGTTGTATCCAAAAGGCTGGCTGTCCCAGTCTACATCCTTGACTGCTTTAATTGTATATTCCTTGCTCCCTGGGCTGGTTCTGACAGCCTTGAACTGCTGGAGGGGGTCCCCTGCCACAACACTCAAAGATGCTATCTCCCCATTTGGTCCCTGGTCAGCGTCCTCCACTGTTACAATGGCATAGGTGGGGTCCTGGTCCGCGTCTGAAGGGGCCAAGGTGACAGCTGTAATCACCGGCACATGTTCATTGGCCTGCTCCACCCGAACAGTCAGTTTGGCCATGCTGCTGAAGCCACTGCTGCCGTACAGCTTCATCCCCCTGTCCACTGCAAGAATCTCCAACTCGTAAAGCTTAGTCTCAGAATGATCAAGTTTGCCGGTCAATGTAACCACTCCACTCGTTGGATGGACGGCAAACATGTCTGTCCAATCTCGGAAGCTATAGTAGTACTCGCCGTTCGTACCGATGTCTGCATCAGTTGCCGTGACTTTAGCCACACTCGAGCGTATAACTGTGTTCTCTGGCAGAGAGATGCTGTAAGATGTCGGTGAGAACAGAGGCCTCAGATCATTGGTGTCTAGTACCTGTACCATAACCCTGGTACGGGCTTCCAAATTGGTACCCCTCTCCACCGCTTTGACAGTCAGTATGTAGTGGTCTTTAACTTCCCGGTTCAGAATGGCTGTGCTGCCTCCTTTGGTCCTTATTCGCAAAAAACTGAAATCTCCCAGCAGGTAATCCTCTGCTTTAAACAGGTTCTCGTTGTCCCCAGAGACTATTTTGTACCGTATCTCCCAGGCAGGGTCTGTGATGTAGATACCCATCTTGGCATGACTCTCTAAGTAAGTCTTAGCAGCAGAGTTCTCATATATGGTGGTGTTGTAAACAGAATGGGTGAACTGCATACTAGGTGCCCTCTCCTGCCTTTCGTTCTCTGTGCTCCCACAGAGAAATGGTAGCAGCAGTGCAAGCAGTGAAATCAAGTGTTTTCCCATTTTCGTACCGTGATCTTCACAGAACCACCTGGAAGAAAACAAAATATTGTCAACATTACTGTGCCACACATTTAGATGATATAATATGAAGCGGTGATCGGT
This sequence comes from Typhlichthys eigenmanni, assembly GCA_027564635.1. NCBI lineage: Eukaryota > Metazoa > Chordata > Actinopteri > Percopsiformes > Amblyopsidae > Typhlichthys > Typhlichthys eigenmanni. The sequence goes on along the minus strand of JAODUK010000001.1, from coordinate 2,708,013 downwards.
GGGTGAAATAATTTACCAGGAATACAGACTTAAGAGGTATCAATAGGCCTAGCTCTAAATGTACTCATGTCCTCCTACTAGACAACATAAAAATACAGTGTTAGCTTCTACAATCCTTATGCCGGTCTTAACTCTGTACATTCTCTTTCTTATTATGTATTATTAATATTGTTATGCTGATACATTGCTAAATGTTGGAGCAACACATGTAGAAAGATCAGCTAGTGCCAAATGTAGCTTATGAATGAACATTTGTCTCTAAACATCAGAACCAATATGGCAACACAATACTAAAGTTCAATTTCCTTGTAGCCTATTTAACTCCAAGTAAAGCGTTTAAACTATAAATAAATAATAAACTATGAATAAATAATGTAGACCAGACATTAAGGTGTAGCCAAACAATTAAGACGTTAACATGCCTACTGGATACTTTTCAAGTATTAGAAAGAGTAGGCTTTACCAAGGTAGCTTCCGTGGATAGTGTTAGGGAAAGGCTTACATCATTATAATAATAATATATTATATCTCTGGTTTATTACTAAACTTACCAGGTCAATCAACAGAAATGCACTTCAAATGTTTCAGGCTGGCTCAACTATATAAAATGTGCGTGCATATCTACAAAGACAATTAAAACCTAGTAGCCTATAGGTGCAGTGTTAGTCGGGAGTCATCTTCATACAAGTCTATATATTATTTACTTTGGGCGTATAAACCAGGCTGTTCCTGCCTAGAGGCTTGATATGGTTGTTTCACGAGGTTAATGAGTAACGCAGTATTACAAAAACCACTTCAAATTGGAAGATGAGGTAGCCTACAGGTACAAACGATACAGCTGCTGGTGCGCAAATATTTCCAATGAGAGAATATTCTATAGCTACTCCTAAAACAATAATCCACAGCTATTTCCGAGCAGGTAAACTTTATGTTTTCAACTTTTTCACATTATATTCAGTGATTTGGCATTTCTTTTATAACAGTGTTGTCTAATGAAACTATTTAATTCTCAAACCCATCCCCCAACTAAACCCATTCACTTCACGGTGCCACGGCAGGCGTGCGCTAAGCAGATATAGATTGTTGAAAAGACAAAACCTCTTCAACACAGAAGAATATGTTAAATAATACTTTATATATTTATAACAAACTTCGCGAAAAGTGCTTTAAAAACAATAATAACCAAAAATGAAGCTTTTTTCCTATAACAAATAGCTTTACGTATTTAAGGTAATAAACTTCTCAAAGAGATAAAGAAAGCAGCGGTGGTTGATTCTTTCACGGCGCGCAGTTCACAAAGCTAGCGGTCGGGTGCTTGCCGAGCTATCTCAACTTTTTACACGTTTCAAATATGTCAAAGCATTCTCGCTGTTGCCATAATATTTATAGAAATGCATATAAGAAAGCTTCACATACCTATTCTACCATTAGCGTCGAGGATTATGAGGGTTTTCATGTAGTTTAAGGGGTCCAAATCTCGGCATGGTAATACGTGGACTCCTCTCCGCTACTCCATCCACTTGGCACTCTCTTTTCCTCACAGCTCCCTTTCTCCCACACACTGAATTGGTCTAGTATCTTTCCGCGCTGCGCACGCCCGGATCTACTTCCTTCTGGCATTAGGATAAAACCCATAAAACCTTATTCACTCACTCCTACGGAAGAACTGAACCAACACGAGAACCCTTTGATCTACCCCGCTATACTGCAATGTTTTATAGTTTTGGTAGTTATTTTGATATTTTGAAATTCAACAAGTAGGCTATTATTATAACCTGAAAATTATAAATGAAACCTAACTCAGCCTACATTTATTTTGATATATGTAACTATAAAATGAATATCGTGACAAAATATTCTAGCAAATCATATCCTTATTATTTTTTATTTTATTTTATTTTATTTTAAAGATTATTAATGTACTATTCTAGTAGTAGTAACAATATAATAAAAGTTGTGTATTAGGATTGATATGTAATTTAGTGTAGTCTACTTGACTGAAATGTTATTTATCAAACCGATTTTCCATACAGTGCAATCTATTTCGGGTCTGCTGCTTGTCTACCTTACCACTTGAGACATGGAACTGTGGCACACATGCGATTGATGGCGCTGTCTCACTGCTATCGCCCGAACTGCAAGGTCCATCTGATGTGTGCTCAAATCGACAACATGCCTTGTCTTTGATCGCGTGTGTGTGGGTGCGTGTGCGTGTGCGTGTGCGTAGATTCGCCGGAGTGGCTTATCCGGTTGATCGACTAAGAATGATGTAGACTTAAACCTTAACTACACATAAACCGTATAAATGTGATGTTTGCTGTATTAAGTTTTTAAGATCATTGTCATACTGTTATTTCTGATTGCACTCACCAGACCATCTGGACGACAGTGCACAGCTCCAAAGTTCCGTTCAGATAAATCCCGACACTTCTTGACAAAATGTATTTGCATCTCGTAAATGTCTCTCAAATGTGGTTAAAATAAGTCACTCTGGGAATCCTTCAAAATTCCAAATCATTCTTAGTCTCAGCGCCTCTCTTACGCTATAGCCTACCGACCTGTTCAGAGACACATTTTCTTCATATGTAAGACACATGGAACTTCAATAGCTTGCGACGCTGCACTCCCCCACATTGGTTCAACGGTTGTGGCATACCGTTTCCAACGGGATAGCCACCTCTGCTTTAGGAAGTAGTGACGTCATGAACTACATGGCTACTCTCATTCCGTGCATGCAGAGCCCTAGCAATGTGTGAGGATATACTCACAAAGTCTGTAGGCTTTAAACGTCTTTGTTCCTTGTTCTTTGGTGGAACCTTGTATTTTCATTCAGATGAGCAATTTTGTCCTAGAAACCTTTTTTGTTAGATAGCAATGTAATTGTTGCAAAAGGTATTAATTTCTTAAATATGTGGTCAACAATAGACCATATCATGCTGTGCGATAGCCTATTGTCAAGAAATGCATAGCAAAGCATGATCCAGCCAGTCATCTGGTGTGAGAATCTCTGCCTAATGTCCATTCAGCACTGGCTCATTAAAGTCACATTTGCCCACAGGCTGAGTAAACGAAAAGCATGGGCATATTGTGTGTGTGCGTGTGTGTGTGTGTGTGTGTGTGTGTGTGCACGCGCGCGCGCACGTGCACGTGTGTGTGTGTGTGTGCATGTGTGTGTATGTGCATGCGCGTGTGTGCATTCTCGTCTTCCTTTCTTTCTTTCTTTCTCTCAGAAGATATTAGCCATCCATGACAGTTTTTTCCCTATCGGAGCCTTCTCTGATCCACCTATAAACGTTTAATTGAATTCAGATCAGGTTAGTTCCCGTCCCTTGGATCCTGTCCAGTTTTGGGTTGTTGGGGGCCAAGTTCCAGTTCCTCATACTGTAAAGATGCATTTCTTTTTCTGCATTGGGAGACTTTGATTTTGGGACCTGGCAATTCAGTAATATATATATGCCAAATACTAGTGGGAATACTGTATTGTCCAGAAGAAAGCGTTGTACCAAGAGGAAAATAGTGAGCCTTTGTAAGCTGTACAGGGAGAGACTATGCAGGTGCCATGCCACTCAGGTGCCAGAGACTTTAAAACCAAAACAACTTAATTCAACCACAAGGGTAATTCCAGACACAAGCAGTGTCCCTTTAAACATTTCCTTTTGCCTTTTGTGATGGCTGTATTTCTTCTCAGCAGTAGACTGATCCACTGCAAATTGTCTTCACGTTGTTGAAAGCTGTTGAGACAAGACAGAGACTTCAGTGCTGTGAGTTAGTCCTCTTGCTATGATTAAGTCTTAAGCTGTGGGTCCCCTGCAGCTTAAAACCTGATCCAGATAACGAAAAGATACAGGCGTGTTTGTACTGTGCCTGAAACTTAACAATATTAACTTATCCCGCCGCACAAGCCACTTGAAATCTGAATCTTTGAGTATAACTTCAATAAATAATAAATAATAAATAAAAGAGATTAGAAAAATCTGACCACCTGGTCACCAGAACCACATATATCAACACCAGGTGGGGTGCAATTATTTACATTTAAGTGAATATATACCACTAGATGTCACACTAAACACACCAGCATCTCAACCCAAAACAAATACGTTGTAGGCCTCACATTTACATGCACCAACATGCTAACCTGATACGCCAGGTATACAGTATGTGTCTGTTAGACACATCAATCTGGGGAGCCGTCCATTGAAACAGGCGGGCACTTTGAAATAATACTTGGCAGGTGATTGGACTAACCTGTGAACCAGCAGAGCCTGTTGTTATCCACGCATGCAGTAGAAAAGTCAGGAGAAGAGTGAAAACATATTTTCCAACGAGAAAAGCCTTGCTCTTCTTATAAATTCTAATATAACTGATGCTATATTACATCATCTACTACTTTGTAGGACCTGTCATTTTCATTTTCGAGTTGTTTTCAAGTCGCCTTCATCACACCTAAACCACGCCTATAACTAATGGTAGTACTACGCCAATTGGCCACAATATAGGTTTACCAGCCTGAAATACGACGATTTCCAAGCTCTTGCGGCAAAGTCAAAATGAAGTTTGCATGTTGGAGGCCATCCTGTTGTTGCAAGGCCACCAACATGCATCAGACGTGAAAGCAAAGAGGAGCAAACCGGAGGAGGAGCTTGATTTACAGGGAGTGTGTGACTTCATTCTTAGTACACAATTACTGCACTATACTGCATATTTACATGGAATGTAGTTGTTTGCTACTATATTTATGTTTAAAATATTATGTAGAGCACCTTTACATTTACAGCATTTTGCAGACACTTTTATCTAAACCCACTTAAAAATAGATTTTTTTGCTGAATATTATCATATTAACATAAGTAGAGAAGAGTTTTCTATATTTTTTAAATAAAAATAATACAATAATAACAATAATAAAACATAAGAAAAATGTGTATGATACAGAACTTCAGTTAGTGTGATGAGCTAGAGAGGTCAGTGGTCGAGGTATCGAGGTGGATTTTGAAGAGATGGATCTTAAGTCTCTTGCTGAAGATGGGTAGTGATTCTGCTGTCCTGACTGCTGCATGCAGCTCATGCCACCATTGCATGGATAGAATACAATCTCTCTGGGTTGAGCGACTCTTGAACTCTCGTAGTGGGCTGTGTTATAGGGGTATTTTGTTTCTGGTCATGTGCTGAGCGTGAACAAAGGGATTTAATAATTTGGGGTTTAATAGTATCATTGTGATTTCATGTATATTATTTATGAATTTATGTAAAAAGGCCAGAAAACTTAAAATGACAGGACATTGTGAATTTGTTCTGCTCTTTACATTAGAAAAGAGCTTCCAAATTGAGGGTCCCCAGAGCATTGGAAGGAATAGCGAAACTATATTCTTACCCCTTTCGGGGCCCCATCACTGACAAAATTGTGAACCCCTTTACTAGACAATGTTGTACAATGTACAGCACATAGCCTCTAATCACAGACCAAATGTTTGGTTTGAAGGGAGAATTATTAATATGACAATTTATGGGAAATAATAAAAGAATGACATTTTCCCTGCAGCTGGCTGCTGTGTTATAGAAATAAAGACTTTTTCTACCTCAAGCAAAGAAGATTATCTATAAATCCTCATAGCTGGAGACTCTTGTGTAATTACCTTCAAAAAATGTTCCATAATGTACTCTGCTGAAGCCTGTTTTTGGAGAATCAACATTTTATAATTCATTATTGATTTGTGTCCTTATTTATTTGCATGCAATATAAATTAGCGATTATTCACCACATTGTCTATCTGAAAAACATTTACAGTAGTGTGTTATCAGGGAAACAAATTAGAGGCTAGAGTAACAGATAGAGAGACAGAGAGAAAGAGAGAGAGACAGAGAGAGAGACACAGAGAGAGAGAAACAGCATGGGAGAGAGAGAGAGCGAGAGGGAGAGAGAGAGAGAGAGAGAGAGAGAGAGAAAGATAGAGGGAAAGGGAGATAAAAACATGAAACTAGCTCAGAGACACAACCATTTTAGAAGTGAGGACAGTCTCAGTGGGAAGAGACCATTTTAAATGAAACAGCCTGATTTGAATTTCAAAACTACTGTGAAATACAATAATCTAATAACATTGTAAATATCCTATATCAATGAAATACGTGATGGTTCCTCTCTGGGAACCATCACCTTATCATGGTGGAGAGGTTTGGGTGCCCCTATGAACCTGAGGGCTGTGTTGTCTGGAGCCTGGTGATCCTGGTAGGGTCTCCCAAGGCAAAGTGGTCTCAAGGGAGTGGCCAAACTAAGTATGGTTCAGAAGACCCCCATGAAGAACTTAAAAAGAGAAGGAGATACCCTGTCTGGAAGAAGACCGGGGCCCCCATCTGGAGCCAGGCCCAGAAAATGGCCTCGCCGGCGAGGTGGAGCACTACCATTTAGATCTGGTGGGGTTTGGTTCTGGAACCGTACTCCTGGATAGAGGATGGACTTTATTCTACTCTGGAGTACCCCAGGGTTTGAGGCAACGGGCGGGTGTGGGGATACTCACAAGTCCCCGGCTGAGCACCGCTACGTTGGAGTTTACCCCGGTAGACAAGAGAGTCTCCTCCCTGCGCCTACGGGTGTTGGGGGGGAAAACTCTGACTGTTGTCTGTGCATATGCACCTAACAGCAGTTTTGGATTATTCAGCCTTCTTGGAGACCCTGAATGGAGTCCTGTATGGGGCTCCAGGAGGGAACTCCATAGTTCTACTGGGAGACTTCAACGCACACGTGGGCAATGATGGAGATACCTAGAGAGGAACGGCCTCCCTGATGTAAACCCGATTGGGTGTTAGTTGTTAGACTTCTGTGCTAGCCATGGACTGTCTATAACAAACACCCCGTTCGAACATAAAGATGCTCATAAGTGTACGTGGTACCAGAGCACCCTCGATTTTGTGATCATATCATCTGAGGCCACATGTTTCGGACACTCGAGTGAAGAGAGGGGCAGAGCTGTCAACTGATCACCATCTGGTGGTGAGTTGGGTAAAGGGGTGGGGGAAGACTGGACAGACCTGGAAAGCCCAGACGGGTAGTGCGGGTGGACTGGGAACGTCTGGAGGAGGCCCCTGTCCATGAGATCTTCAACTAACACCTCTGGCGGAGCTTCTCTGGCATCCCTGTGGAGGTTGGGGACATTGAACCTGAGTGGGAAATGTTCAAAGCTTCCATCGCTGAAGCTGCGGTGAAGAGCTGTGGTCTCAAGGTCTTAGGTGCCTCAAGGGGCGGTAACCCTCGAACACCGTGGTGGACACCAGTGGTCAGGGAAGCCATCCAACTGAAGAAGGAGGCCTTTTGGGATATGTTGTCCCGGAAGTCTCCGGAGGCGGTTGCAGGGCACCAACTGGCCCAAAGGGCTGCAGCATCTGCCGTAGCAGAAGCAAAGAAGCGAGTGTGGGATAGGTTCGGAGAAGCCATGGAGAAAGACGTTCGGTCGGCACCAAACTGTTTCTGGAAAACTGTCCGCCACCTCAGGAGAGGAAGTGGGGAACCATCCAAGATGTGTACAGTAAGGATGGGACACTTTTGACCTCAACTGAGGAGGTAATTTGGCGGTGGAAGGAACACTTTGAGGAACTCCTGAATCCGACTGACACGCTCTCTATGGTACAGAAAGAGCTGGAGGCTGATAGGGGATTATCTTCAATTTTCCTGGGGAAGGTCACTGAGGTAGTCAAACAACTACACAGTGGCAAAGCCCCGGAGATTGATGAGATCCGTTCAGAAATTCTAAAAGCTTTAAATGTGGATGGGATGTCTTGGATGACTTCAACATCGCGTGGAAGTCGGGGACAGTGCCAAAGGAGTGGCAGACTGGGGTGGTGGTTCCCCTCTTCATAAAGGGGACCAGAGAGTGTGCCAATTACAGGGGTATCAGACTACTCAGCCTCCCTGGTAAAGTCTACTCTAAGGTGCTGGAGAGGAGGGTTCGGCCGAATGTCAAACCTCAGATTGATGAACAACAATGCGGATTCCGTCCTGGTTGTGGTCCAAGGGACCAACTCTTTACTCTTGCAAGGATCCTGGAGGGGGACTGGGAGTATGCCCTTCCGGTCTACATGTGTTTTGTGAATCCAGAGAAGGCGTATGAGGAGTATGGGTTTCCTTATAAAGTCAATCCAAAGCGTGAGCTGTGTACGGATTCTCGGCAGTAAATCAAATTAATTTCAGGTGGGGGTTGGTGTCCGCCCGGGTAGGGAATGAGTCCTTACCCCAAAGTGAAGGAGTTCAAGTACCTCGGGGTCTTGTTCGCGAGTAAGGGGACATTGGAGTAAGAGATTGGCCGGAGAATCTGAGCAGCGGGAGCAGTATTGCAATCACTTTACTGCACCGTTGTGACAAAAATAGAGCTGAGCCAGAAGGCAAAGCTCTCGATCTACTGGGCAATTTTTGTTCTTACCCTCACCTATGGTCATGAACAAGATCACGGGTACAAGTGGCCGAAATGGGTTTTATTAGAATGGTGTCTTCCTTAGAGATAGGATGAGAAGCTCAACTGTCCGTGAGGAACTCCTTTGCGTCGAAAGGAGCCAGTTTAGGTGATACGGGCATCTAGTAAGGATTCCCCCTGGGCAGCAGAGCAGGCTGTGCTGTACAGAAAATTATGGAATTCCAAAAAAGATATCCCTTGAAATTAGTTAATTGTTCACTACTCATTTGTAAACCACAAAAACATCAGCAAACAAATGATTAAGTCATATTTAGCAGGCACAAGGGAAGGTAAATTGTCTTGTATACTGTAGGCTACATGCATTAACTCAAATACATTTGAATACTTTCACGCTACATGGACCAATGTGTTCCACATTCATTTTTTCCCATCTAAATCCTAATCCCATGGAAATTGTGTCAGGATTATACACAAAAGGCACATTTCAGACATGGATTTGCATGTTTGGATTAGTAAAGCAATGTAATAGCGCGTGTTTTTAGCAAAACCTGCAGTCTATTGTTGCACATTTGAATTGATGCGGTTTTCTATGAACACACATTAGTCATCTCACTCCCTGGGAATGTGTTTTAGTAAGAGTGCTTTATTTGTGTATATCTGCAAGAAACAGACGCCCAAGTAAAAACAAGCCTCCCTTGTAAGGAAAGCTTCACATGTCAACAAGCTGCTCTAAACAACAGACACTCAATCCTGTTTCGTTCTTCCAATTTTTTATATGTTCTTTATTTTTTAAAATCAGGGCTTTAGGACATAAAACAGATACAGGGATTGGGGGATGTGAGTGCTTTGAACCCCTGATTGCCATTTTGCCAGTCGCTCTTGGCCCACATATTGCTTCAACAAAAGTGGATCTTAGAAAACACATTGTGAATTACAGAAACACTTAAGTACTTTATGGTATTTAATTCCAGCTCTACAAGACACTGTCTCACTCTCACTTTAATTTGCCCTATCATACAAAAAACAAAACAACCATTGTCCTCTGGCAGTCATATATTATGTATTTACACATTTGCTTATATAATAGCAGTCATATATTGTCTCTCAGATATGGACAGTTTGGGAACACCCAAAGGCCCCTTCTTGCTAATCCTAACATCTAGCGCAGAGATCTTCAACAGAGATTCTATTACCCTAGTGGGGGTCCTCAAGAGTTACTGCAGGATGTCTGCCAAATGATTGGATCCCACATTTCTTTATTTATTTGTTATTATTTTTATATAAATATATTAGAAAATATGCATTAACATAAATGCAACCTATTTCACCTAAAAGTAAGTGATTTCATTTTTTCTTTTTTTTTACTTACAGTACTTGCTTGCTTGTTCCCTTTCTTACACATCATGTAATACTACACACCATTGATGTTTAGCTTTAGCCTGAGGATATGTCTTTTATAATCTATACAGCATTAAGACAGACACAATTTGACATACAGTATTCTTCACAGAAGATATTGGTTAGGACATTTTAACTGTGAAAATGTTGTAAATGTTGTCAGAAACAGGGATGAAAAACGTTTCAATTATACCAGTTAGATAAATTGTCTGAATGATGTGAGCAGGTTTGTTTTGATCTGCAAACTGTCAGTCAAACCTCGTTTCTTGCACACTTCATGCACACCGTATTTTATAAATGCGTGTGTTGGAAATGTTCACATGGTTTACACATTTGAGAATCAGACATCTCAGAGAAAACACCAGCTCTTTGTCTTCCTCTCTGCCAACAGAGGAGCAAAATGCATATGTGCACGTGCCTATAATGTGTTGGTGTATCAGTGTTTACTTGTGCTAAACCATATGCAGGACCATGACTGCCATAATAAAAAATAAATAAATAAATAGATAAAAGTATAAATAGATAAAGAAAAGTATAAATAATTAAATAAATATAAAAAAATTGAAAAAATAATAACATTTTTGTATTAAAAAAGGCTATTTCTGTATTTTTACATGCATTTATTTATTTATTTGTTTATTTTTTATTATGGCAGTCCTGGTCCTCCATAAAACATGCCCTTTGCACAAAATGAGCTGGTTCAAACGAGCACAGATGCATATAGCACCAACTAACATTTATTTTTACTTGTGTTCGGTGAAGGGTAAATGTCCTACCATATAACGCAGTGCCAGATATCACTGCTAACACTGCAATGCAAATCAGCGGAGCAGGATGACGAGAAGTCACATTCATCAATGTTTGATGGGCTTCTGTCTTCAGCAGGCCAGGACGCTCACGACAGCGAAGAGGTATATATGAGTATTACAACGCAAAGCAAAACATCTGTTTACATTCAGTAAGTAATACAAAAGATATTTAATAGGTTATTTCATTTTTATTCAAAAGAAAGGCTCCACAGTGTATTCAGAAAAGTGAGACATCCTAAAAGAACTTCAATCCTTTGATATTTTGTTAAAAAGCATCACTCTTTAGTGTGTCAGACAGATTATGTTTGATTGAGTGTTTTTTCCAGGCTACAGTATATGCCACATTTAAATGGATAACTAACTTATTTGCACTTTAACATTTGGAAAATAATATGGTTAATAAGTAATTTGATGCATTATAGAAAAAGGTTCTGTATACAATTGTTTTGTGCAAATATTGTATATCAACAACGGGGACTTTTTGTCTCTATAGTGTTGGATATGGGTTGCTGACTGCAAAAAACACAGTATCAAACTAAATGCATTTCTAGCAATTCAGCTGAAATTACATCCCACTGTTAGATAATGACCTGTCACACACAACTCTGCATACAATTTAGCGCAAAAGGTCAGCACAAAAACAAGCTAGTCAATATTACAAAACATGGAAATATTATTTTCAATGAACACAAATGACTCATACCTATAAACTAAACCAACCCAATTAAACTGCAATATATTATTTTGCTGTTACGGCATTACAAAGTTCATTGTTTCGTTCACGGCTATCTAATAACAATCACCTCCGAGGTATATGACCTTTTCTGAGCGCTGGATCAATACAACTTGCTATGATACTGCAAACATACCACTGTTTACTTTAGCATAGAGTATATCTTTCAGTCATTTAAAAAGGTCAGCAGAGTCTGTTATACTGATAGAATGCGAACACAACACTGGCCTTTCCTCTCTGGACTGATCTGAAGGTTGCTGCAGAATGGCCTATACACTTTACAGCTTCCTTGCTTTGCATTTGCATTCATGCATGTACTAATTTACTGATTGTGTGTGTGTGTGTGTGTGTGTGTGTGTGTGTGTGCGTGATTGAGTGAGACTATAAACGCACAGACGACATGTTTACACAGTATACATATGTTTCATCTTTTCATACAGTTGAGGGAAATGTAGCAGTCTTCAAAGAGATGGGTCCAAATAGTGTGTCATCAAGCATGGTTGGGCTTCCCTTTGAAGGCCTATAACAAATGTGTAGGTGTAAACCTAACATCCACCAACCTAGGCCTTGCTTTGGGTTTGCTTGCAAAACACTGCAGGGGCAGGTTCTGTGAGGGGACGGGAAGGGGGAGAGGGGGTAATAGCGGCAGCTACTGAAGTATAGGCCTGGGGATTAGGGTGTTTGAACATGGCTGCACTACGGAGGAGGTGATATGACTGCACCTGGGGACAGGCTGTTCTGTACAGTAGTGGTTTCCCAGACACCACCAAATGTGTTATGTTACACATTAATAAGGCCTGAAAGGTAGCTTCAAAACAATTATGTGGCATGTACAACTTCTATAAGAGCTTCACCTAGTGAAATATTCTTAAATATGCCCCCTATGAAATGCACATTACTCCTTCAACTCCCACACAAAAGGACCAAAACAAATCAGTTCACAGTTGTTATTGTCAAGCCACAGTTTAGCATCCTCTTGAAACACAGTGTGAAGCATACTTCACTCTGGGACTGACAGGGTATAAATAATCTGAAATGGTTTTAGGAGAAAAACTTTGCTATAGGCAAAGCTATTCCAAGCTGAATAAAAGCGTAATAATAACTATATATTTTGTTGTTGAGTGTCCCTGCTCCAAACATCCTACATGTTGAAAGGGAATTGAAAACATTTGCAATTCATCATAAATAATTAAGTATAAATACTATATGAGTATTTAATACTATGAGTATGTAAGGGAGTAGATAATGAGAATCATATGATGAGAGTATTTGTTGGCACTGCATTATTATTTCGTCTTAATATTCCTGTGGAATATCTTAACTGAAATAGAATTAAATTATATATTACAGTATATCACTATATCAATTAATCAACTATGAAACATTTAACAGCATGTTTTACATAGCTAAAATAATGTTGATGAAAACTAAATGAATATTGTAGAAATAATTTTGTTTTGACACGTCATTTAGACTTTACACAATATTGAGTTTATTGTTTAAATCTATTTCTATGTTATAATTAGACATATTTCTAGAAAGAGCCTCTCTATAGTAAAAACACCATAGTATTTGGTCAGCAATAACATTGTATAAAAGCAGTAACAACTGTGAACATCTGACCAGCGGATGCGGACAAATGCACCTGCTAACAAAGATTGCATGTTTTTCTCAACTGTTTACTTCTAAATAAAAATCTATCTCCTTTCCCTCAACACACTCAAGCACACACACAAACACTTGATGCCAGCCTGGAATGAGCTTTTAGACAACTGAACTTCATTCTAAGTGCTCCCACAAGAATCATTTCATTTTTGTGTGGAGATGTTACTCAGTTGATATTGTGCTGTTCTTGTGGGCTTAACATGGTGCTCTAAAAAGATACCGATGTGGAGATGTTACTCAGTTGATATTGTGCTGTTCTTGTGGACTTAACATGGTGCTCTAAAAAGATACCTATGTAGAGATGTTACTCAGTTGATATTGTGCTGTTCTTGTGGGCTTAACATGGTGCTCTAATAAGATACCTGTGTGGAGATGTTACTCAGTTGATATTGTGCTGTACTTGTGGGCTTAATGGTGCTCTAAAAAGGTACATGTGTGGAGATGATACTCAGTTGATATTGTGCTGTTCTTGTGGGCTTAATTGTGCTCTAAAAAGATACCTATGTGGAGATGTTACTCAGTTGATATTGTGCTGTTCTTGTGGGCTTAACATGGTGCTCTAATAAGATACCTGTGTGGAGATG
>JAODUK010000001.1:2667858-2679173 GCA_027564635.1 Typhlichthys eigenmanni | reverse complement strand
CTACTCGCTTTTTTAACCCACAATTGTTGGTGTCTTTCAACGTTGTCTTTCAATGTTTTGCCCTCCTTCGGTCATCTTGCTGGTGTCTGATATTAAACTGCGATTTTGCAATTTAGTGTACACTCTTGTTAAAGCTTGCCTGTATTCTATGTGGACTTATTAAAAATTTTTGGACAGTTAATTTTAAATAAAAATAAATAAATTGATTTTTAAATGCGCTGGAAAATAGCCCGTTTTTGTACACAATTGAGGAGACGCAATGCCCAGTAGTGCGTAAGTGTTTCTGTATACAGCCGTGGTCACGTGGTGTCATAAATGAATGTATTGTAGCGACCCTTGCAGGCGGTCAATGAGATCGAGCCAATGTAGGGATCATGGGAAGTGAATAGTTATGTGTTTAAGTAGTCTTATTGTGTGTTTTATGTTGTTGTTGTTAAAAATACGTTGTTTGGGTTATAGCATGTGTTCGCTGATGGGATGGGAATATTGACGTTTTTGTGTGGTTACCATGACCGAGACGTGTGTGGCCAAGGTTAATGTTGCTTGGTGAACTCTTAATAAATTTGTGCTATCCCTGAAGTTGTGCTGTGTATGGAACACATGGAATACAAAATGAAATACTTGTCTCCTAATCCTTCTTTTGGCCCAGCTCGCCGCCACATTATTATGAGAAATATTTTTTGAAGTCGGACTAAATAGGAAATCACTGAAGGCGTAGGTGTTTAATGCACGGCCCTCCACTGAGATTAATAATGGGCCAAAGCTTGTCATGTCATTCAGGGTGACTGTGGAGGTGTATTAAAAGACAATACTTAGTTTTAGAAGATTGGTTAAAGGCTTGACTGTGGTCCTCATGCGCTCAATTAGTCATTCAGAGGAGCTCTGTGGTGTGGCTGTGAGTGTGTTGGATTGTGAGTGTGTTTCATACATTTCCAGCATTTAGCAGATGGTTTTTATCCATTTACAGCTTCAGTATTAAGCACACTTTTATCCAAAGCCACTTACATACACTACATTTGTCCATAGAAATCATGCACCAGTTGTCTTGTCAACCAACATTCTGTTACAATGGCAGCAGCATGTAATCGGGGTTAACAATGTTTTATATCTACAACATAATTTAACCAATATGCACCATATAATATCTATAATATTTATTTATATAATAATTGCTAGAAGCATAAGTACCAAAAAGTGCCAATATTATAAGAACTTTAAGGACAGGAGAGGTTTTGCATAATACACAAACCATTGTTGCACAAGCTTCCTTTAGAAAACAAGAATACCTAAACTGCTGGCCACTTTATGAATCAGGTTTTACTTCCTTTTGTCAATGTGACCAGCATCACATTTTTGTTTTATACTTCAGCCACACCCCACCCTTTGCATACCCCGGCCACCCATTGTTGCCAACAATAAACACATTTCACACACTGTTTAACAAGCTAATTGTAGAACTGTACTTTCCGGTAAAAGGCAGGATAGGTTTAGCTATTCATAGTCTTCCTCTGTCGCACTCACAGCCCCGAAATTCCAGACCTGAGGGCTGTGTGCAATATGAGATGATGCTCACTGCTACTCTGCTGGGACTAGACGGCAAAGAGGCTTTACATAGTTGCCCGCTGCTTTTCTGCAAGGTCGGAGCAGTTGCATTTTCCACTGATACATACACAAATGACCGGGAACTGATTTGTGACTTCCTGGTTTATTTCCCCGATAACTAAATGGCATCCAATAAACAACTGAATCTGAGTGACCTATTGAAGACCTATTTTTTAAATCACCTATTTTAGATGTCCTCAGATGTGCCCGTGTGCTGGTGATTTTCTGTCATCACTCTTCCTTTGGAACAGGTGTAGGGCAAACCGGAGGACTGTGCAATGTGGCACAACCTGAGACCCAGACAAATGACCTGCCACTGTAGCAGTGGCCACGGCAATAATGGAAGAAATGACACGCTCTGCTTCCTCTGCTTCTATTCATCCAGAGCCGCCTGAGACACTCTTTAACGTGTTGCTAGACAGGCTTGATGTTGGCCTGTAGAGCTGCTTTGATCATTCACCCACTATGCTTTACATTATTGGAGGGAAGTCTCACATTAGTTGCTGTATAGTATTAGTTGATTGTATAGAAAATGATTGGCGAAAAGTGATACATTTCAGTAATGCAGTGGAGTACACAAATTAAATGAGTCAGCAGTGATGAATGAGCCACATTGTGTGTATCTGTTACTGTATGGGGGATGTTTGCATGGCATGATCATAATCTAATATTTCCTCTGTGGAACTGCTTTCATTTCAGTCTGATTATAGAACCAACTCCCTGTAATTTCTGTAGTTTATAAGCCTAATGTCGGTTATGCGATACGCCATCGATCTTTTGAGACATTTTCATCTCACTTGTCCGGCCTTGCCTCTTGGTGTTCAGAGTCCAGGGTCAGCGCAAATTGTTGCTCAAGGACACTTCAGCAGCATATAGAAGCGCGGGGCTTGTTGACACAAAGCCTAAACCACAAACTTTCTGAGGCCTGTTAAAGAATAGGTCGTAGGACTGCCTCCTGCGTTGTTTTTTTTAACTTTTTTGTCCCGGTGCTATACTATCCAATATCCTTGGCCATTTTACACAGGCCTAATGATCTTATTTCTCATCTATTTATACCATGTTGATCTTGTGTTGAGCCAGCAAGCCAGCAGTGTGAGCTTAGGATACTGCTTAGGGTGAGTTTAAACTTACTACAAGTCTTTGATCGGGGTGGCACAATGTTATCCTCCTTGAGTTTGTTATTTCAAATAGTGTAGAATGGGTTTCTGTGTTGCTGAACAGATGTTTGATGGCTCTTTGCATATCTGTAGAATGACATTCCATCCGCTTCTGTGAAATAGAGTAACCATTAGGCTATAATAAATATAACACTGTAAAGATTATTTAAATTGTGTGCTGGTTTATCCTACCAGCAAATGTGGATGTTCAAAAAAAATTGTATAACATAATGAACACAAGAGAAATACTTCACTGCAAAACTATTTTCCAAAGGCTTTAAACTAGCCATAACATTAAGAACAATTATTGAACTAGATTATGCTGGTACATTTGATCCAGATGTTTTCTTTTCTATTTGGACAGGCTTTGTTTATTGGCAGCACTAGAAGTTGGAATACCAGTAGCTCTTCAGGCTAGCTGCTCTCCTCGTTTGCCTCTCTGGTCTGCTTGCATGTGGAGCCCAGCATCCAAGAGCGTGTGATCTGGAGCCAAGCACACTTAACAGCTCCCTTTTCGGTCTTCTTTCCCCCTCCACTGCCAGCAGCAATGCTCTGGCTCCCAGCACACATGCTAATGTCCATTGTTTTCATTTGGACACACATGAATAAAAGATGAAGAGGTTTAGTCCCACTGTCTTTTTGTAGCAAGTCAGCAATCAAGCACATGTGGTGTGTGTGTGTGAGTTGTGATTTCATGATATGAAATAGGGGGGCGGGAAGGAAAACTAGAACAATACCGATCCAAGCTCTCGAGCGAGTGCTTTTGTGGGTTTGTGCTGCACCAATAACATGATTGTGTGTTGTCTCCTTCCCCCCCCTGCTCCCTGTCTCCCCATGCAGCATGTCAAGCCCTTCTCCTCCTCAGACAGCCTAGCGAAGGTCCAGGAGGTAGCAAGCTGGCTTTTGGAAATGAACCAGGATCTGCTGTCGGGGGGCAGCAGCAGCAGGCGGCGGCGGGGGCCGGGGGGCCCGGCGGCGCCAGGTAACGCCTCCCCAGCGGCCCGGTCGCCCCAGCAGGCGGCTGAGGAGGGGGAGGAGGAGGAGGAGCACATGAATCGAGTGTTGGAGGAGGAACAGCAGCAGCAGCAGCACATGGTAAATTATGTTCACACGCCAGCTTGGGAAGACATTTGATGAAGCGGCACAGTTAAAGGTCAGCGATTGTAAGCTACTACACGTCATCAAATACTGTGACTATTTACATGCTGTTGGTCTGCAGACCGCACCACACAGCAATATCCTAGCCTTTGTAATGTGCTTCCAGTGTGTGGAGCAGAGCTTTTGAGGTAGCACCCTATTGCACTGAAGGGAGAGGTGTTCAAATTTAAACAATCATTCCACCTTTTAACAACACTACTCACCTTAAGCATACAGTACATATTTAGGTTAGCTTTGGTAAAGCCCGTTTCTTAGCGTCGCCAATTTCCTCCTGAGCTGCTGCTGAGCAGTAAAGCATGTCTGGTTCTAATGGTCATAGTGTGTGTAATGGTGATTCTAATGGTCCAAGTGTAATGGTGGTTCTAATGGTCATAGTGTGTGTAATGGTGATTCTAATAGTCCAAGTGTAATGGTGGTTCTAATGGTCATAGTGTGTGTAATGGTGATTCTAATGGTCCAAGTGTAATGGTGGTTCTAATGGTCATAGTGTGTGTGTAATGGTGGTTCTAATGGTCATAGTGTGTGTAATGGTGGTTCTCATGGTTGTAGTGTGTGTAATGGTGGTTTTAATGGTCGTAGTGTGTCTAATGGTGGTTCTAATGGTCGCAGTGTGTGTAATAAAGGTTCTAATGGTCGCAGTGTGTGTAATGGTGGTTCTAATGGTCGCAGTGTGTGTAATAAAGGTTCTAATGGTTGTAGTGTGTGTAATGGGGGTTCTAATGGTCGTAGTGTGTGTAATAAAGGTTGTAATGGTCGTAGTGTGTGTAATGGTGGTTCTAATGGTTGTAGTTAGTGTATTGGTAATTCTAATGGTCGTAGTTAGTGTATTGGGGGTTCTAATGGTCGTAGTGTGTGTAATAAAGGATCTAATGGTCGTAGTGTGTGTAATGGTGGTTCTAATGGTCGTAGTTAGTGTATTGGTAATTCTAATGGTCGTAGTGTGTGTAATAAAGGTTGTAATGGTCGTAGTGTGTGTAATGGTGATTCTAATGGTCGTAGTTAGTGTATTGGTAATTGTAATGGTCGTAGTGTTTGTAAAGGTGATTCTATTGGTCGTAGTGTGTGTAATGGTGGTTATAATGTAGTGTGTGTGTAATGGTGATAACCACCGTGTCTCCTCCCAGCCTGAGGCGGCCCAGTTGGACAGAGAGAGCCAACCACCACCAACATGGGCGCCCAGTGACTCAGGAGCCAGCAACGGTCCCCGAGGAGGGGAGCTCCAGGAGGGGGAGGAGGACGAGGAGGACGAGGAGGATGAAGAGGAAGACGCGGAGGAGGGCCTGCCCAACGAGGTGAACGGCAGAGGGAAGGGAGCCCGCTGGTTGTGGGGTGCGGAGCGACGCTCGCGGGGACAGAGGCCGCACCATGATGAGGACGAGGAAGAGGAGGAGGAAGATGAGGAGGAGGAGAACAATAACGGCGGCGCCCAGCACGAGGAGGACAGCCAGGAGAGGACAGGGGGAGGGCGGGCGCAAGGGCCGGAGCGAGGGCCACAGGAGGGGGAGCAGGAGCGTGAGGAGGAGGAGGACGACGAGGAGGAAATGGACCAGGACAGCGACGACTCTGAGGAGAGTGGGAGGGAGGAGGAGGAGGCGGGGGAGGGAGAGGAAGGGCCACAGTCGCCCTCCCTCAGGAACAGTGTCTCCACCCCCAACAACAACCTGGACTCGGGTTGCACACACCAAAGCTCAACTAACAATATGACGGTAAGGACGCACAGCTGTGGTCTCGTCTGTCTGTCCGTGTGTCTGTCTGTCTGTCTGTCTGTTGTCCAGCGTAGATGAATGAACAGCTCCGAGAGTGCCCGCCACAAACAGAAGCTCTCCAGCCATACATGCTATCAGCACAATGCTTCATAGCAAGGTTACATGTGTGCAGCTGAGGGAAAGTGTGCAACATTTAAGGCAATGGCTTCCTCTACTGGCGTAAAGGTGTCATTGCACTTTTTAATAGGTAGGAAATCAAAGGCCTTTTTCATAGCCTGCTCTACCAATCTCCTTCTTCTATATAGGATGGAATAGTTTGGTATGCTGCTTGTTAAGCAATTTCCTTTTTGACCTTTTAACCTAGGAACTAGGAAGGGAAGATATGTGTCTCACCAGCTGTATTATTATTATTATTGAAATATATGTATTAAAGGATTTGGCTCTGTGCTGTTTGCCCAATGAACCTCTCTTAGCTACTTGACATAGTAGTGTGATGCTATAGTGAAAATAATCAAATGATGTCTGTATGTGATACTTGTGTAATGTACAGGAGTCTAATATTGCAGCTGTAAAAACCTGGACAATTTCCATGGTTTGCAGGCAGATGGCCTGATGAGTAAATATGAGGCTGGATCTGAATGTTGTCTGACACTCAAAAGGCCCCTGTAAGAGTTTTCCAGGTCTTGCTTGTTTCCACATTTCTTCCATGAAAGATCACTAATGGGTCTGCTTCTATTCAAAGTGTTCTCACCGCCAGCAGCACTGGTGCCTTGTTTCATAGATAATGGGAGAGATGTAAAATGAGCCATCGCCTGCTTTTGTTTAGGAGTAGGAGACCCATAATACAGACACATTAACTTTGTAAGGAGGTCTGTCTCTAGCTCAGTCCGCCACATATCGACCAGTTATTAGTTTAGCTTGTTCCTATTCAAATTCAATAGTTTTAGGTATTTATAATTAGCACCTTATTTTAAACCATACACTTGAATGAGATAGATATTTAAATGGTAATGTATTTTGCAATTGGTAGTTCAATGTTCTATTTTGTTGTGTAATTTGAAAATGCTTATTGCATTTCACATTTCAATGTGACAATGCAATCCTCTATTATTCTTGTTAAATCAATTACACAACGTTTTACTCAACGTATTACATATTGCTGTGGTTTTTTGGATTCTTTATTCAAATTGCAATACATTTTGCAATTGGCAATTCGATGTTCTATTTAATCATGCAATCTGAAAATGCATTTTGCTATTTGCAATGTGACAATGCAATTAGGGCTGAACCGATTTATCGACTAACTCGATTACAAAAGATTCTCGATGCAAATTACTTGCATCTTCAAGCTTCGTTTAATTTATATTAACTGTGCAATGTGTTTCTGTGTAGGCTTACTGTCGCACACGCGTGCTGTTGACATTAAAGCTATAACTACGCTGCAGGGATTTTCACCCGTGCATGTGGGAGCAACTGCTTATCAACGAAATTGCCAGGTCGCTGGTTGATTTATTCATGTAGCCGCTGGTCCGACCACTCCTATCAACCAAAACTCGACGCTCTATCAACTTTTTCTAGCGATTCAAATTTTGAATCTGCAGCAAGAGGTGAAGGAAATCACTAGCGTTTCCACTAGGGATGTTCCCAGCGACTAATTTCCCTGTCGGTTAAATACAATTTTAAAAGTAAGTCGACTAGCCTAAAAATACAAAAACACTCAGAAGACAGTCCAAATTGATCACAATCCAGCTTAACAGCGTGTGTACATGTTGCAGGTCTCTCCCTACCTGCAGTCGTCGATCGGCTGTTTCGCCTCAGTGGTTGGAGATCACGTATTAGCTTTCCCTTTCTCCTCATTAAAAAAAATTATAATCCAACCGCTTCATCTTCAGAGTATGAACAGTTACAGTAGCCTATGTTACAACAGTGGCAAAGTGCCAATACAGATCCATTACACAGGCAGCGGGACGTTAGCGTCATGCAACTCTCACTTTATATTGATTCTGTATGACTATAACTGTACCCGTACCGTATGCTGCATTGGCTGTGCTGAAGCGTTAGCTAATTATAGCTTAGGCCCACCGTACTTCCATAGTTAGGCTAAACTAACTTTAACAAAAGTGAACAAACAGTCAGGAACCCGATGGAAGTCTGACTTTTTATTTTTAACATCATTAAATGCAGTTGTACTGTAAGGCTAAATTGAAAACAGACAGGTTGTGAATCCAGATTCGTATATCTGTTTCGCTTGGATAATGCATGACGCTGCGCTGCAAATTTAAACTGAGTCGTCTTCTGTGATTGGAGCTACCATAGTGGCAACATCAAAGTATGCTGCTTTTAGAGTTTCCCTCGCTACCAGGAACGCATGGAAAAGCAAGCGCTACCAACTCCACTGGCAGTGTCAACAGATTGTTTTGTGTGTTTCATGTGCAGACTGAGACAGGAAATACTGACTGAACTACTTTAAAAAAATTATAAAATAATAAGTTTAACCAACTAGTATTTATGGTGCCGATTAGCGATGGTCCTAGCGTTCAATCGTTTAACCGACTAATTGCGCACATCCTAGTTTCCACCAATCAGAATCTAGGTAAAAGCTTTTCAGGCTTTCTTGCAGAGTAATATCAATATGTTCAGTGAGAACATTTATTTTTATCAGCAGCCCAAAAAGTAAACTGTTTACTGTTTGCATTTCAACACGATACCTCCAAATCAAGTGTTGCTCGCCTGTTTGT
Organism: Typhlichthys eigenmanni; assembly: GCA_027564635.1. Classification (NCBI taxonomy): domain Eukaryota; kingdom Metazoa; phylum Chordata; class Actinopteri; order Percopsiformes; family Amblyopsidae; genus Typhlichthys; species Typhlichthys eigenmanni. Next base: position 2,670,812 of record JAODUK010000001.1, on the reverse strand, counting down.
TTCCTATGACTCCTTCGTCTTCTCTTCATTTAATTTTGAATTAACAAAAGACATGGAAAGGCCTACATTTGATAACGCAAGCACTAGGCTACTAGATTGTATGTGTCAGTGTTGTGGTTCGCTCTTTACTAGCTGTCAGTAATAGTCCTGCAACGTCCTTGTTGCTGTTTTCTGGGTTGTCCGAGCACACTCAAGGTAGCTGAAAGATCGTCCTCGCACAATCGCGACAACAGAAATGGTAATTAGGCTGTCGCTAGAAGACGCCCAGTCATTAGTCCGTGCCTTGGTGTAGTGCTAGCTTTAGAAAGCAGGCTTTGTGCATATAAACATGTTTAAACCATATGTCTGATTTAAACTGCTGTCAAAGTAGACTCCTTCCACGTTTGATCGTGAGATTCTTCAGATAATTTTAACATAAAAGTAATCACCTAATTCAGATTTACTGGCATGTAAACAAAACAAAGGCGGCGAAGTGTCTCATACCTTATGAAGTTGGAAGCGGTCATCAAGTAAAAATGTGTCCATTCCTCAATTTATCATCCTTCAAAGGGTCCACACTTGACTGCATTGATAAAAATAAAACATTAATCCAAGTGAATTTTTTCCTGGAGCCGATGGCTCACATAGTTTGTCAAAAGAAGACGTCACCTTAAACTGACAAACAAATAGGTCTACTCCTTGCCTCTAGATGTTCCTTTTGTTACCTGGCTTCAAAATATAATTGTTCACTCATTTTCATTCAGCTATGTGAAATAGACCCGTATCTAAATAGCACGTTGTCTGTGTTTACTGCACCACAGTTAACTAGCGGTGCCGACAGAATTAATGATTGCTCGTTAACTGTCTAGAGCAGAGATGTCAGACACGGCCCGCCAGCAGGTTTCACTCGGCCCCTGACATGGTATTAAATAGAAATATTTTAATTAAAATAATTAAATTACCGGAGGAACTCTAAATGGAGCTGATCGAACTGCAATGTAGCGCACTGTTGAAGGATACCTTAGCGTAGGTTTGTTTGGAATCCTTCTATCAATGCCTGACGCCAATTTACAGAAAGATGACTGCCTTTCCATCAAAGATACTTTGTATGTGAGGTCCGTTCCCCTTCCCTCCCTTTTTTTTGCCGTGTGTTTGGCTGGGATGTTAGCCAGCCTCGTGTTTGAAACGTCATTGGTGGCCTTCTCACAGGCTTCTCTCTGTTTTCAAGGATGATGTACTGGCTGGTGCCTCTAACATGCAGAACAAAGGCGTGACAGACGGGAATCGGTTCTAATATAGATCTCAAGTAAGATACTACCTTGCTTAGTAAGTGCTGCTGAAGCCATGACAGGCTTGTCATCAACACTGGTATGACTCCTACTGTACCTAGAGACCTGCTTACTGTATCTACCAAGGCTTCAGGTGATGGGCAACCGCACCATGAAGAAAGTGGCACTGCTGCTGGTGAGCATGTACATTTAGGCCCACATTTAGCAGAATTTCAGGTCTGTGGTGTGGCTCTATATTATGCTGGCATTTATTTAGATTGTGTCCTTAAGAAGCCTAACCTAAACAGATCACCCGTTCTGGTATTTTCCTAAGGTATGTGCCTCTGCCTCACCATCTGACACAGCTGTTGTATTGGGTTGTAAAGCACTTTCCCAGGCCAGCTGGTCTTCATATTTTTATATATTTTTTTATATTATGTTTTATATTCCGACTTTATTATTTGCATGGTATGTTAATAAGAGTGTTTTCACCTCTGCTGACAGCAAGTGAAGGTGTCAGCATATTCCCAGTTATCCTTTCAGTAGAGTGTGCAAAACTATTCATCAGTGTATTTATAGTTATGTTGGGAGAGTTGTAAGTTGTTAAGGGATTGCGTTTCCTACTTTTTAGTTCATATATTTCTACACATCACGGTTTGTCTTTGCAGGAGAGGCTGTTTGTTTTTCATTTCAGTAGCAGTACAGACTTTTATCAGTGCTGTGTGTGCTGAAATACCAAAATGAGATGTGCTGGGTTAATATCCCCTCCTCTTTCTTGCCACCGTTTCTATTGGCCGCTTGCACCGCTCACTCCCAATGCTAAAAGCTTTCACTGGTTCCACACTGGAGAAATGTGAGGAAAGCTTGGGGGGTTGCTACTCCTCCTCATTCCACCTCTTGCTAAATAGTTTCTACTACAGTCATCATTAATGAATTAGCAGTCCTCCCATTACCAATTTGCTATGGCTATAAAAGAAGAAAACACTGGACATAAATAATCAACACTTAATGTCTTCTTTCTGTTTTTCTTTAAATCTAGTTAAAGGACACGTGAAGTCGGCTCGTTGCGGTTCATCCAATCAACTTCTAAGTACTTTTTGGCAGCAATGAGCTGCGAACGCGCCCAGTAATCCTGAGACCAAAAGAAGAAGACAAATGTGTGGCATGGTGTGTGTGTGTTTGTGTGTACCTACCCTAATATATCCACTGATGTCTGTAGCAGATTCATTTCACCCGGCTATAGCCTGTAGCGGTAAATACCAGGCATGCACATGCATTGGTACAAAGCGTCAACGAAAACATTGTGGGACACAGTGAAAACTACATGCGAACACGGATCCATTAAAGCGGAGAAAAATAGCGGAGCTGTTTTAGTGTTCATTGCACAACATGTGCAAACACAAGGCATGCAGCTCCGCTGATCTGCTGTGTTTGGGCGCTGTCACACTCTGCCTTGTTAAAGGAACACTAGCCAACGCTTCTTTTTTCCTCTCGCGCATAGATTAAATATCAATCTGATGAGATTGTCAAACGTTAATTTGTAGGCCATATTACTCGTGTGTTGTCATAGAGGTCTGATTCTACAGTACTGGTATAACTGTACTGTCCTAAAATAGCCTAACCTGAGAGGAGGAGAGGGGAGGAGTTCATGCATCTGCTTTGGTGGGTGTGTTAGATTTGATTAAGAATGCACTAGTTTTAGTTATT
>JAODUK010000001.1:2623270-2660499 GCA_027564635.1 Typhlichthys eigenmanni | reverse complement strand
TTCTTTTTTTTTTTTTTTTTTTTTTTTTTTTTTTTTTTTTTTTTTTTTTTTTCATGGCCCTAATACGCCGTCGTACCTAAATAGAAATTGTTAAGACATTTTATGGCATTTTCTTCTATATCAGAAACTGAGGTGTGTCATCTCTCTAGGTCCAAGCCTACCGAAATGGCAGCAAAAAAGTTCTCAACAAGCTGATGGGCTTGGTTCAGAAGGAGACCAAAGGTCGGGCTGACCCTGTTTTAGTGCGATCCATTCTGGAGGAGAAGATTTCATGAGTTTTTGACCATTCGTAATGGCCTTCACGGATGTATATTTACAGTAATGTAAAGTACATAATGTAAATATACTGGATACAAATCATGTATATTTTGGTTTTTGATGATGTGTTATTTGTTGTAATTCCACTAGTTTAATACAGTTATATATTAAAACTTTCAGGCCTTATCTAGTTATTCTTCTAATTCTAATATGCTTCTCAATCCAGTTCAGTATCTAATTTCTAAGCAAAAGGAATACATACGTACATGGATTTATTAATACATGTCTTGATGTGGATGGTGTACAGCTCAACAGTTATCCCCTGTTATATTATATATTACATTAGCCAATATTCTGGAATAATGTATTATTTTAGATTTTTCAGTCATTATTAGGACATACTAAAGGGAAATAATTATGGTTAATTTGAAAATGTTGTACATATTGTTCCATCTATCGCTGAAACCCAATGTACTGCTCAGTGAATAGTGCAAAATTACAGTAATCTGAAGTGATGTAATAATTGCCATTATCTAAGCAGGCCAGAAGCTCCCTTATCAAGGACACTTAGATTGACCTACCTTACCTGTAAACTTTTGCGAGCAATCAATGGGCTCCCTCTAGTGGTTGTCACATTTATGTACGTTAGTAGGTGGGTCTGATGTAATAACTCCTAGACACACCAGTAAATTCCTGGTCACTCAAAAGCTAGGGTTCAATTTACACTGTAACGACTACAGAAAACTAAAAGGCAGAAGTGAAACTGTTCGTTAAACAGCTGATCAATAGCAATTGTGTATTAACTGCTCATTTTCCCTTTTCACCCTTAAGCTGATCACAGTGACAGAGATAGAAGTTGGGACAAGGAAAAGCATGACTCAAGGTTCTTGAAGCTACCGGTCTCTTCTTTTATATTTGATCTCTCATCTTTGCCTAAATAGTGTTTTATGTAGCATTCTAATCTCATAGTTCCCTGCATGACTACATGGAATGGGTGTGAGGTAAATGAACACATGCATGACAGAATGAGTTCTAACCACAGCTGACACATTGCACTAGCTTGTCCTAGAGTTGTTGTGGGCATATCAAATAGCTTTCATGCGCTGTTTTCTAAGTGTGTAATGTCTGAACTGAATGTGAAATGTCATTGTGCTATGCTACTAATATACAAATACCTATGATTAATGCCGTTTAAACTTCAAATAACTGTGACTTATACAGCCTGATAGATGATAGTGATACATTTAAGTACAATAGGTTTCTCCTCGGGTTAAAATGAAAGAATCTCATGTATCATTGCTTTCTTAATTTCATTTGCAATAATAATTTGCAAACAAATTTAAGAATGCATAACATTTAATTTAAAGGACAGAGAGATGCCTTTATGTCTTACAACACTAAACAGTATATTGGGATATTTTAAAATGGCATGCGGAGAAGCCACTATTTTCTTTGGAATACAATCTGGGATATAAACAGGCCTTTGAATGTGTGCCAATGAGCTGCTGTATATCTGGCTGCTTCATACAAAGCTAAATATGTGCTTGGAGAGGAATAGTTTATGCTAATACAATTCAGGGTAGAGTGGCACTACAGCATGAAAAGCCTAATAAAGTGGTTTTCAACATTCCTTTTAAAGATAAGGGTGTGATTAAATGATTTTGTAAAGATGTGGTGGGACATGGTTCTCCTGCATACTGCAGATCTTACTGCCAGTTTTAACTGCATGGCCCAAACTATATTTAAAAGTTATCAAATCAAGGTCACATATAGGAAATCTATGATTAGCCTCACCATACATACAGTATATTGTGAGATATCCTAGTTAGCCTCACCATACATATCATTTGAGATGTCCCTTTTGGCATTACCAGATACAGAATACACAACAATAAGATCCTCGGTTTACAATTTAACTTTACATATTTTGTATACTGCAAAATATTTACATTTGTGGTTGCTGATAGTAAACGGATATTTCCATCTTAAATATGAATATTCACACAGGCTCCTTGTCACAGACTAATTAATGTGTTTAGATATTTAACTCAAACAGAAAACATTTTCCAGTCAAGGTCATTTTGCATTTTCTTTTTAATATATAAGTAGATTTGATTAAATCTTAAGTACCATAAATTCATTTGAAGAGGATTTGTGATTGTAGTAGCATCAATTTTGTTAAAACAAACACATTTGTAATTTCGGAATATTTGATAATAAATAATATCCCAAAACACGATCCAATAGAACTTGTTCACCCTTATCAATCCATTCTAACATTGAGGCAAACTGTGAACCAAAATTCAGGCACCAACTTCAACTTAATTTTGTATAGACATGCCTTGTAACAAGATACCTATATATACAAATGTTTATGTCTGTACGTTGAAATACATAGAATAACATAGTCAATGTACATTTGCTGAAGTCACCGGCTATGCCTTGACAACAAAACACTTGGTAGATATTACTAGAACATTTAATAGCAAAGCCCTAATCATCCCCTATAGTGAAAGGACAGTGATAAGAAATAGAAACATCTCAAAAAACTTAAATACCCGATCCCATCAAAAATATACAATACCTAATCATACCCGAAATGTCCATAAAATGCATAGTGTGCTAGTTTCTACAAAATATTTCTTACAAGAACATACAATATGAAGCAGTACTAAAGTAAGGCAAACATGTAGTAATGAATAACCCTGCTGTAATGTACATATTCTGTACATGCATGAATTTGTGGAGGTTGTGCCAAAGTTACTGGTGCATGTTGGGAAACCACTCAAACAATTGAGTCAGATACAGTACAGTATGTGTGGTGGGGATACAGCTCTAAACTCATCAGAAAAAGTCAAAACACATACAGTATGTATGCATGTATGTATATGCAAAATGGGGTTGTAAATCCACATTTTGCACAAAGATGTTTGTGTGCATTGTAGAAAAAAAATAGTGTTAAGATGAAACAGTGACCATATGATAAGACGAGTTATGAATTGTGTTCACCCTCAAAACAAACATGAGAAACATAGCATGCAAGACAGACCACCCGAGTAACATGCCATAACCACATTGTGTTTACAGCTGGCTGCATAAGACATTCCATACAAGGGCATTGGCCCCCCATGTTCATCCCTGGTTTAGTGGAGTCAAGCCCATCGGGCCTGACGATTGACAAACGCTGTGTTGCACACCATTTCTACCCATTAATTCTTTGGTTATTTGACCTGCAGCTGGACATCGTGAGCATTATTGGTTGGTGCACAGCTTCTACAAGGTCACTGCCACTCTGGTTGTACAACGCATACATTATAGACCTGCTGTGTTCTTGTTTAAAAAAAGGATAATAGTTCTGCACTATGCTGTACTAATTAAAATATATTATCTGACGTCACACTTTGAAATGACTTTGTAGAAATAACTACTGATGATGTCAATTCTTCATCGAGTAGTGGTGAAAACATGCTATTCAGAAAATAGAATATTTCGGAGAGTCTTTTAAATATAGTTAAAAGGGGCACTTCCCAGAGCCTACTGGGACGTCACTACTCTTCCATAGGAATGTATGACAGGATGGAGTGCTCTTGTGCAATGGCTGCCAGTTCTTTCAAGAACTCTGTGAAGAGGACAGTAGCAAAGACTTCTGTCTGAGTCAGAGAGATGCTCCTGTGCTGTGGAGGTGCGCTCTTCCACATCCTAACACCCTCTGTGCTGACGGATGCTCTATGATCTCCACTGGTTTTCTCTGGAAACAAAAAGGGAATTATTTATTCAAGAGTGGCGTACATGAACGCATGAATGTGGATGTACGTAACATATACTGTATACTTTTTTTGTTATATACGGTATATTTAAAGGCTTTATTCAATCGCAAAAAAAATATTTCAAATTCATTCCAAAGTAGCAGAAAGTAAGCTAAGGTTTTGTTTGAAAATTCCCTTCAAATTTCTCAACTAGATCTCCCATGGTATGAAAACATATCTCTAGCTTCACACCACAGCACTGTTTGTTTCTCTGCTGCTGTGCAAGACAAATTTATTCTTGCCTTAATAGAAACCAAACATCTTTATGCAGATTCTGGTTTAATCTTTGGACTGTATGATAGGCAGATGGTTGGAGGAACTCAAAACAAATTTATGAGTTTTGTCTCAAATTACCAGCAAGCTCTAACAAATATATGCTGTGCATGTTTGCACGAACATCATTAGGAAAATCTGACTAAGGATTCTGCACCTCTGAATTGTGCTACAATAAATCTGACACATTTACAATCTTGCATACTGTTACTACATCCAATAGGGCAGTTTAGTACAATTTTAAATATATATTCTCTATTTGACAGGAGTTGTATGCAGGATTTACTAAGAGCTAACCATTTAGTGTAATGTGTTCCATAGACATCTGTCAGCTCTCATCAAATAGTCTCTGAAAATATCTACTCTGGTAGCCCTTGCCTCTAAATAAAAGCAGATTTACATTTTTCACCGTGCCCGAAGATTTGACCTATTTTCCCCGTGGCAATGGCAGATCAGTGAGCTCCAGAGAAGGAGGGGTTGGGTTTTTGCATTGCAATTTACTAAATATGTTAAAGCTGGATCTCATTGCAGCCCTCAGATTCTACAGCAGCTTTACAGCAGTGTTATAACTTCAATGTTGTACTACACAGTGGCATGCTGACATGAAAGCTCCTCAATAGAAGCAGGTGCACGTCTTCCCACTATACACAGAAGCAGGCGCGGGGCATGCTGTTACCTAGTGCTCCTACAGAGGTCTCCCTGGCTAGCAACCAGTGTTGGGCGGCTGTGATCAGATCTGGGAAGTCCTTCCTGGTTGAAGCCACGTTTTCTATCTGGTTCTTCAGTGAGGCAAGTACCTGAATACACGCACATACAACAGAATCAGATTGCAGCTCTCTGCATTATTTATACCACTGCAGGTAGAGTAATGCATTAAATATACAGGGCATGTAGGGCAATAAAAACGAAGAACGGCCCTTTTCTTTTCCCCAGCCATAATTAAGAAAGAACTGTAGTTACATACAGTAAAGTTTTCCTATTCCTGACCTCCTTGTAACACCCACACTCACCCTGATTAAGATAGTTCACACAGCTGGTCCTATTTGTACAGATTGTCTTGATCAATTATACATGAATCCGCACAAGGAAGAACATGGCCTAATAACATATCTTATATAAGCACTAAATTGAGTTCTGATGGCACCAGGCTTATTGCGTTTTTGGTTTGCAATAAACCTGGCCACACATTTTTCTTAGTGATAGTTTGAAAGTCTAGGCCAAATGTAATAATACAGTGATACATTATTGATAACCAAGGTCCCACATACTGTAGAGTATGGCATCAGTGTCAGTACTGTAATCATTAAGCATGTGTGTCCCCCTGCTCCAATTATTTAGTTTCCTGAAGAAAACTCTTCACTTCCTGCCTACGCCGTGAAGAAGCATGCGCTGCAACCATGGTTGCAACCAATATACTGTGTACACATACACACACGCACACAGAACCGAGAGGTTTGTTAGCGGGTAGAGGGAGCGCACGCATCAGTGTCAATGTCAGTACTGTAATCATTAAGCATTTCTATCCCCCCTGCTCCAATTATTTAGTTTCCCGAAGAAGAAGTTTCTTTACTTCCCTCCTAGTCTCTGAAGCACATGTTGCAACAAATATACTGCACACACACACAAACACACAGAGGTAACCGAGAGGTTTGTTACCGGGTAGAGGGAGCGTACGCTAGGCTGGAAGACCATATTGGTGTTGAGGAAGAAGGAGCGCAGCAGGGGCTGTGGGTATGCTGCCAGCTGGGCCAGAATGCCTGTCAACAGCAAGTTGACGTGGACTGAGTTTTCCAGCATGTTCTCCAGGCGAGAGAACAGCACACTGACAAATGGACCTGAGAAAGACAATTGGGTTTGTGACACAGTGAAAGTAATGCTTTTTGTCGTTGGTAATCGTTTTCAACCCTGGGCTTTTCAAAAAGCAGTACCGGTGTCGTTTTATTCCCCGACTCACCTGTGAAAGGCACTGACTGGCTCCTAGTTCCACTGCGAATATTGGTCCCAAACGGCAAATGCAGTTTCTCCGGCTCTGGTGTTTCGGCAGAAAAGGAACTAAAATCCATTTCTTCCTCCTCCTCCTCGTCGTCTTCAATCTCCAGGGGGCTCTTGACCAGAGTGTCCGCCGTTTCGGAGTTAAAGGTACGAATGAGCTCCTCACACTGAGTCACAAGGTCCTCTCCCACCTCGTTAGCATTGGCACTCCGGAGGGCGGGATCTTCCGCTTGACCTTCGGCCTTGGCGTCTGAGTGACTCTTGCTATGCCCGTCCAGTGAGTCCGGGTCTGCCGGGGATTCAGTCCCATTGAGTCTGCTCCCGCCCCCCTCGGCCTCCCTGCTGTTGCTCTTGGCAAAGAGGCTGTAGACCATGACGTCGTCCTGGAAGTCCGACTCCTCGATGTAGGAGCCCTTGACCATCATGGTGGCGGTCCGCCTGAGCTCCTGGATGTGCTGCGGGGGCTCTGCAGGGGCCGCTTTGCCCTCGGGGGCGTCTGCGGTGTCGTTGGCGTCCGGCACCGGGCAGACGTCGTAGCTGTCGTCCCACTCCAGCTCCAGCTGGTAGACAGAGCCGGGCTCTGCGTTGTGCGGCGGTGGCGGCGGCGGCGGTCGGGGCAGGGCTCTCCTGAGCCCTGTTTGTTCTTGTGCGTCCCTGGAACCCATGTCCTCCAGCCTGCCGGCGTGGTACTCCTCTGGGGGAGGGTCGTGGCCGTCGTAGGGGGCCGACCACACCCGGCACGCCCGCATGCAGCTGCCGATGCCCAGGCGGGCGTCGTAGAGGTAGTGAAGGTAGCTGACGTCCAGGTACACCTCGGAGCCGATGACGCAGGAGGTGCCAGAGCCGTCGGCCCCCTGCCCTGCCCGCTCCTCCTGTTCCTCCACCTCCTCCTGCCCTGCCGCTCTCCCTGTAAGGACAGACAGACAGACAGACAGGGTGTTGGTGGATGCTGCCTGCTGAGGCTCTCAGCGCCTGTACTGAGCACAACTAATGACTTTGACAAGAAGCTGCAGGGGGGGTAAACACATTTAATAGGCCCAGCCAGCATCTGATAAAACATCCCTTTGTCAATCTGCCTGTTAAATGCAAATCAAACAATTAATACCCTGCAGTGCCTCATATTCCTAACTAAAATAATAATTTGGCGGATTAAGGTAAACATGTATTTTATTTCATTATAAACATATTCCTTTAGTATGTTTTAAGATTTAGATTTAGTCTCGTTAAATCATTCATTCATGTTCCTTTTGATATACAGCTAATAAAAATCCCTGAAAGTACTACAGCAGTAACAAAATAAAATAAAAACCTGAACACTATTGTTGACACAACAAAACCCTGAGTCGTCCTTGTACATGGGCCAAATGCTTTTACCTGGCAGCATGTGAGCATCAAACTGCACCTCATACTACACTAAGGAGCAGTAGCCATTACAAGCTAGTAGGACAACACATCCAGGTTTCGTCGAGAGTACAAGCTATTCAAGGTACATCATTTCAGACACAAATTACAAAACATATGCTGGAAATTGTTTTGAAATGTGTTTGGTGAGAACGCTCTGTTCCTCGTCATACAGTATCCTCCTGTCCTGATCAGCTACAGTATACACTATTACAGGGTCACTGTCTCGCTAAAGACAACTACAGCAAGACTGACAAACTGCTCCTGCCGACAGGACCTGGAAAACATGCAGCCACACCCAGTGTTCTGCCCTACTGTATGTGTCTCAGCTAGGCTAAGAATAGCAGTTGATATTATATCTGGACTGCTTGATTATGGAGAAAATAACAAGCAGGATTATTTTGGTCAATATTGAAATCACGATTATTTAACACGATTAGTCATTGGCTTTGGAAAGATGTTGCATTTACCGCACCTAAAAAACTGTGAAAAAAATTAACAGTGAAAACACCTTCAACTGTGAAATGTCCCTTAATACTTTTCACGTTGATCTTTCACCCTGCGAGGGGCGAAACGTGAAAGTGAGCATGTGCCTGTCATTCAGAATACAAGACAAAATATGACTAATGAGTAATGTGCCATTTTTGTAATTGTTAGGAACCGAAATTGAAATCACGATTAAAATGTGATTAATTGCACAGCCCTAATATCAACTGTAGTAGACAAGTTAATATAATGTCCTTCTTCTAGCTAAAAGCTTAATAAAAAAGGATACACCTGGGACCCAAACCAATTACCAACCACCTTAGAACCATTCTTCACCACCTCAGCCTTACCCGTAGTGCGGTTGATGCTGGGACTCTCTGGGCCCTTGGAGAACAGGATGGAGTCCAGCTGTCTGAGGGGCGGGGGGCTGCGTTCAGGCGAGCAGCAGGACGGTGTCAGCGCCAAGATCTTAGCGGCGGACACAGAATAGCAGTCTCTCTCTTTCAACACGCGCCTCTGGCTGAACATCATGTGATTACAGGGGATCAGGTACCTGGGGGGGGGGAGAGAGAGAGAGACGAGGGAATCTAGTTAGGAAGACACCCAGGGAGATGTACAAGATGGGATGATATGGGGGATTGGGGGGAGGCAGTTGTTTGGCCTATAGCACATAAAGAGAAAAAGCTCATCACAGGGTAAACCAATTACGTGTAACATGCTTTGTATGCCGAGCCAACACAAAGTGTGTGTGTGCGTGTGTGCGTGTCTTTCCCCACACACCTCAATATGAGCTGCAGCATTACATCTTCACAATATAGGCCAATCAGGGTGCGGAACAGCGCCAGAGACACGGTGCCCAGCTGGAGCAGTGAAGGAGAGCAGATAAGGAAGCACATTAAAACAGGTTGAGTGACTGAACCAGAATGTTTCAAGCATCCCATTTCATGTTAAAACGCACCTGGATCAATTATACAGCAGCTGTTTAAAAACATCTGAAGGTGATTGATGGTACCAGAGAGGCACTTCATTTGGCAGTGCTTGCCCACATACGTTAAATAGAATTGGTAAAAAGGAAGAAATTACAGCCCCTACAGACAATGTTTGGCTTTTTTAAAATGTACTAACATCTGTTGAAATTTAAATCGGTTAGGAAAACATTACTAAATGTAGTTACCAAAGTCATTTTATTGTATTTGATAGCAAATATAAGCTCTGGCTTTGGCAGATCTAACTTGTATGAGCAGGGGGACACTGTCTCACATCTGATTGGTTAGTGCTGTACCCTTTCAAGCAGAGCTACATTCTACAAACATTGCCTACAGTAGCTTTACAGAGTAATGGTTTCATTAGTCTAAACCTGACAAATACCATTGTAAGACAATTAGGGAAAAAAGTGCAGAACGCTTTTTTTAAACAATTCAACATCAAATGTAAATATGTCTGCCAATCCTCTAATTGACTCAAGAATCAAACATATCCTGTTATTCAAAGAAAAGCGCATCAAACTACAGTAGCTAGTCAGTTTAGACGCAATAAATTGTGAATTGCTGCCAACTATTCATTCTTTATTATTAACCGCAAACCAAAAACACAGCTCTTCTGAATACGCTGCCATTTGATCTACTGTTGGAACAAGCCATCTCCTGAAACACAGCCGTTTTACACTGGAGGCACATCATTATCAGTTTCCACGCCGAACAGGATAAGGCACTGTAACTCCATCACCATGGCAACAATCTGATAGCTTTAATACTGACATTTGAAATATTAGCAGGACACCCAATTGCCTGTGGAGGAGGCTCTTTATCTTAGACAATGTTCCAGAGTTAACTTTTTGAACAAAGAGCCCTATGGGAATATACTGTGTGCGTGCGTGCGTGCGTGCGTGCGTGCTGTACCTGGAAAGGCGTGTTAATGCGGCTGACCAGCGTATCCAGGATGTGGACGTTGTCGTGTCGGTGGAGGAGGATGAAGGACAGGAAGGTCTGAAGCAGGGCCGGCTCGGTCACGCTCCTCAGGAACAGGTCCAGGTAAGCTGTGGTGGTCATCACCTCTTCCAGGGTGGTCTACGTGCAGCGGGAGAAACGTCGGTGTTGGGGAAGAGTAACAGGAGAAATACACAGACAATAATAATGGAATGTGGGGCGTGCGTCTATGGCCGACCTTGTGGAGAGCCGGGGCGAGGACCGGTACCAGGAAGCCATTGTAGATGTAGCTAACAAGCTGGTCCCTGATGTTGGGGTGAGCCACCTACAAAAGGACACACATTAGTCGGAGGGTGGGCCGAGGGTTACCCAGGGGCTATGGTTCTCTGCTGAGCCGCCTCACCTGGATGACAGCGTTGCAGAACTCCAGAGAGTTGAGGAACTGGACGAGGGAGGGCATCTGGAGCCAGTCCTCCTTATGGAGGCAGTGCCACTCCTCATTGGGCACCTCCAGCTTGGTGGGTAGAGAGGAGTACAGGCCGCTAAGCCCCGTGGCTAGCACCTTGGGGAACAGACCATAGTTTGTAACAAGCTATAAAACATGTCTATTTCTGCTGTAAAGGTGGACATTTTAAGATGGGGATCTATGGGGATTGACTCACTTTTGTAGCCAGCCTCAAGTGGCCATTCTAAGAACTGCAGAATAGTTTTAATGTTTGTTAAGGTCAGAGTAGTTGTGGTGTCGTGCATGTCAATGACAGATCTAGTTAGCCAGCGCTGTCTACTTTACACAAATGAAAGCTGGCTCTGCGAAACTAGTCTACATGTGTCGTGTACTTACTGTTGTGTAAAGGCTAATGTCATACAAAGTTACATAGCTACATAATGCATTTCTTTAACAATTACAGCATTCCCGAATGGTTTAATATGGAATACAAGGCCAGGAGTTTCAACTGTTGTTCAGACAAAACCACAGATTGGAAAGAAATGTAATCTAGGTGACTTTGACTGTGGAATGAATGACAGAATGCCAGGCGTGGTGGACTGAGATTCTCAGTAACTGCTGATCTGGGAATTTCAGACACAACAGTCTCTATAGAATGTACAGAGAATAGTGTGGGAAAGAAATAAGATACATCCAGTGAGCCGAGGTTTTGTGGGGTGAAAACATCTTGTTAACGAGAGAGGTCAGAGGAGAATGGCCAGACTGGTTCAAGCTGACAAGGATTGATAGCAACTCAAATAAAAGTGCATTGCTACAGTGGCATGCATCACACTGGATACAGCAGCAGCAGCGGTACCCCATGTGTACCTCTGTATCTTATGTCGTTTATATTCCACTGTTGTACAGTGGGGATAGCAAGCCAGCACAGCAGTCTAGATGAATATTTCCCCATCCAACTGTTTACCCACACACACAAACACACAAATGTGAAATGGTGCCTCCTTTGAGAGCTTTATGAATATTTCACAAGCAGAATGTGTGACATAGGCATAACTGCCAACAGATGAGTAACATTTCTTACGAGGTTTACATGCATAGCAAAAGCTAGCTGGAGGCATATTTGATTATATGGCCCCTTTAGGCATTTCATATTTACATACTGTTTACATAATGCTAGTTTAGTATGTGCTGGATGACATTATTAGATATACACAGATATTATAATGAAGTATGATATGTAAAGTATGTCATAGTATTAAGATATGTGGTGCTAAACAAGCATGTAAAACACAATGTAGGCAGGCAGGCAGGCAGACAGACAGACAGACAGACAGACAGACAGATAGGTAGAGAGAAAGACAGATAGGCAGGCAGACAGACAGACAGACAGGCAGGCAGACAGGCAGGCAGGCAGACAGACAGACAGACAGGCAGGCAGACAGACAGACAGAGAGACAGGCAGGCAGGCAGACAGGCAGACAGGCAGGCAGACAGGCAGGCATCCCGCTGACCGGGCAGAAGTATGTGTTCTCCGCTATGTGTTTGGCCACGCGCTGGTTCTCGGCAGACAGGGCCATGATGAGGAGCAGGGCGTCCCTGGCCTGCTGGCCCACGGAGCCCTCCCGGTGGATGAAGGGGATGAGCAGGGAGAAGATGAGGAAGTTGGCCGCCCCCTGGTCCTCGCTGGTGTGGAAGAAGAGCTCCAGCACTGAGGGGTCGCGGGCCAGGACGCAGCACAGCTGGTGCAGCAGCAGCACCAGCTCCGCCTCCACCGGCGGGGCGGCGGCGCCCGAGCAGGACGACAGGAGCATCATGAGCGGCCGCAGGATGGGCTTGTGGTGGAGCAGGGGCTGGTGGGCCTGCCCCACCAGCATCTCGTACATCTTCAGCTGCTCCAGCTTCATGTCGTCGGTGAACTGGCGCCGCAGGCTCCAGACGAAGAGCCGCTCCATCACGTTCTCCAGCACCACGAACTCCAGGATGGGGCCCATGGCGCCGGCCTCGCCGCTCTCCTCCTCCATCAGCAGGAACAGCATGTGCTCCACGTAGTTCTGCACCGCGCTGGCCTCGTCGCCGGGCACGGCGCCGAAGCGCGGCCCGCCGCCGAGCACCGCCAGAGGGGACGAGGAAGAGCCAGAGCCCCCGCGAAGGGGGTCGTGCTTCTCCAGGATCTTCACCACCTGTGGGGAAGGAGGAGGGGGGCATGGATGTTAGCCTCCTCTTTTCTCCTGTCTTTGCTGGAATTGACCAATCTCAAGAACCGCTCTTTTTCGCCTGTCCTCAAATAACATTTGAGCACTTTTGTGGGGGGGGGAGAGATTTTGGGAATATTGTAAACACCGCACTGTAATGAGCGTTTCTTGAGTGCCTTAGACAAAATGCATTCAAACACAGTGGTCTTGCTAACTGCTAATAGCACTGTAGCTCCTCATGAGATTTCTTAGTGAGTAGAGATACAAATCTGCTCATGTGTTTTATTTGTTTGTTTGTTTAACAGGACTATTTACACAGCTAATAATCATACTGTACACAAACATAGAAAAGCTTTACTGGTCGAATACACAGAGCAGCAGAGGGCGTGCTTAATTAGATGCATTGCCTACGCAGTTTCCTATGGAGGCAAATTAGCGAACGCTATCCGTGGGCAAGCCATGTACTCTAGCCTACGTCCGGTACATACTGTATTCTACTACCCTTGATACTAGCTTACACGCTACAACTGAAGCGTACCCACTCAAAGTAAACACCTTGGCTCGAACTGTGGCCTGGTCCACTTGAGCTAGAAGCTAATTGTAGTGTAGGCTACTCGTAGTAAAAGTGGTAGTAGCAGGCAAATATGAGCAATGTCAATTTGACATGTAAGCAAATCCTCTGATTAAGTACACTGCCAGTGAACCATAAAAATGATGTATAAGCCAGTTAGCACACCACAGCCATGTAAGCCTACGCTTGTGTGATAGAAGCAATTATACAATTATACAGTACAGGCACATAACATGCAATACATGTCGGCATTTGACTGTCGCCCCGGACTTTTCCCACCAATTCCCGACTTGAACCCGTGTTGCCTGCTACAGTAAATCTCCCTCTCCCGCAGCACGGTGTGCCAACAGGCCTACACAATAGAGATCAGATCTATGTGTCAGGGCTGCGTGAAACAGTCCTTTGTGTCATCACTATCTCGCCGCTCCCTCTCCCCGCTTGTTGTGTCCCTCAGAAGCCAGAGTCACAACAATGGCTCCAGTGTCCCTAGCCCGCGCACGCTGCCATGGTGATGCGGCGAACTGTCTCACAGCAACAGAGAGCACCCAGGTGAATGATAGGCTCAACAGGAGCAGAGATGAGTGGGGGGGAGGGGGAGAGAGAGAGAGAGAGAGAGAGAGAGAGAGAGAGAGTCATGGTTCTAGGGAGAGTGTGAGGCTGGCCCAGCAGTGTCACATTAAAGTGAACCACTTCGTCAGCGATATCACTCCACTGTGGGGAATTTCGGATCTATTTCTCACACACACAAAATGAAAACAAGTAGGTCTGCGCCCTCCTTCAGTATGAAAAGGTCTGACTGGGACAAATGTGCGCACATTCTGTTTGTCACACACCAGCCAGTGGGAGATGGAACAGAATATAAACCACGTGTTGGGGTCAATACAGTAAACAGAAAAATGGATAGTGAATCCAGCATTTTTCCAAGAGTAACTAAAGTGAAGTGTACATGTGTCAAGCTAATGAATAGCTATATGTAATTATTAGCTTTCTGGAGTTATGCCTTAAAAAGCATAGGCCATTTTTGTTGCCTGCTGTCAGTAAAGACAACTAAACAAGAATACATTTATTTTTTATAGCTGGGGATGTGAGTAGACCTGTGTGTGTGTGTGTGTGTGTGTGTGCAGGGAAGGGGGAGGTACACTATACTACACTACAGATCCTGTATACCATTCACAAGGCCCCACATAGATACATATGAAAAGTTCCAATTATAATGTTCCTATGAATTATAATGTATACTGCAGCCAGCAATCAATTATAGGGTCAGTGCCACAACAATCTTAACTTCACTTGCTGATTAACACATAGCCACCAGTCGCTACACCGTTAGCCCGGCTTTGTGGCTAAGAAGGGGAGGAAACCTAAGAGCTTTCCATACGGGTTAGCAGAGGACAGTCTGGCCTCTTTAAAGTGTAACTGCACCCTAACATTTGTTTTTTGAGCTGTTAACAAAGTAATATGATTGATCTGTGATGAGACACATCAATGCTGGTATTAATATTGACAACATTCCTGTTTTAATAAGAACCCAGCATTTTATGTGCTGAAAACAGAACTACACGTCATATCTGTTATAATTCACCCCAGGACCTGGCTGGTTTTCAGTGGTACACTCAGTAAGCTCATACGTCATCAAATTCAAATGTTAACGTTAATGTTAATGGGGGTCCCCCTCTTAGCCCTTCCCCCAGCTCCTTGATGCATTTTTCAAAATTGTAGTGGGTGGAGTCAGGCTCAGAGCTGGGGTGCAGTTACACTTTAAATAGCCAATATTCCAAAGGCCACAGTTAGGAGTTTAATGTTGGACAAGCAGTGTTAAAGTGTAACTGCACCATATAATGTGTTTTTTTGAGCTGTAAACAAAGTAATATGATTGATCTGTGATGAGACATCAATGCTGGTGTTATTATTGACAAAGTCCCGTTTATTATTTTTTTTTCTGCATTTCATGGGCTGAAAACAGAACTACATGTAATTTCTGTGAAAAAAATCACCCCAGGACCTGGCTGTTTTCAAGGTACACTTAATACACTCATATGTCATCAAATTACATTTTTTAATTTAATGTTAATTGGGGTCCCCCTCTCAGCCCCTCCCCTCACTCAGCTCCTTGATGTTGTAGTGGGTGGAGTCAGGCTCAGAGCTGGCGTGCAGTTACATTTTAATAATCTAAGGCAGTTTGAGGCACTCATTCAAAAGAACTCCATAGACGGTTCATGTGGAGTTGGCTAATGTGGTAAAACCTATTTGGAGGCTGGAATGTACCTGGGCCCAGTGGTTCTTGAAGACAATCATGCAGGTCTCTGGGTCGACCCCTGTCAGGACCAGAGGCTGCCCGTCTCGGCTTCCATTGGCAACCATGGAGGCCATCATGGTGACCGGGTCACCTGTGGACTATACCATGTCAGGGGCGGTAGAGGGGGGAAGGGTCCTAACCACAGAACAGGGAATGGACAAAAGATGAACAGCTGAGCTTAGAGAAAAATACAGTAGTAATATGCATACAATCTCACCCAAAATATAGTACATTCAGTATTTTATAAGAGTAAAAGCATGCGTTACTTTAGTGAGATAGCCTCTTCCAACTAAGACACACACAAGTGTGTTCTCTTTCCGCCTAGCTCGCAGCAGCTATGACAAACATGCATGGAAGGGAACCGTAACAGGGTAATGTCAGATGACTCAGCAGTGATCGACCCATACTTTCTGGTACACATTAGCTGGTCCTCGGCTTATGCCCAAGATATTTCTAGACCAGTGGTTGTCAGAGTGCTGAGGTGCGTGAGAGAGATGCTTTCCTTTGTATTATTTAATTTATCTTTATATCTTTATACAGGTAGTATAATATCATAACATAGCACTAATTATTTCCAGTTTAGTATATTAAATAAAAGCACTGCAAATACAACACGAACAGAATTTTTATAGTTGCCATACTAAAATGATTTAGCATAAAAGTTTTACACACACAAACATATTTTGAAGGGTCATGTTACAATACCAAGTGGATTCCCATGTCACCACAATTATTACATTTGGGGACATACCGTATGAAGACTAACAGCAGCTGAGTTCTAATTAGACTAAGATAGCAAAGAACATCTAAAACTGGGTCATGTGTCAGCAACGCTGAATTGCTTAAGACAACTTTTTTACCATATTTCTCTGTGAGGTCCGCATTGCTAACATTGCTTGTCTGGATGAAAAGCAAACTGCTGCTGAAAATATTTTTAAAGCAACATTGCAGAACTATTCCTATATTCCCCAAAATAATAATGTGTGTCACAAGTGACAAAACATTGAGAGGGAATAAAAACACAGTTTGTGTCCAGTTAAATTGGGGGAAAAAAAAAACATTTCCATATAGTGCCTTTGGAATAAAGTGGGTTCAGCCCGTATGTGATGTTGACATATTTCCACCCAGTCACTGGCCAGGAATGGTTCTGTGGCTCAGGAACAAGAGAATAGTTACTTCTCTTAGCAACAGACAATGAATGGTTCTGATTATCACTCAAGTACAATATTATGTCATAATCCCCAAAAGAATTAAAAAAAAGTGAATAAACCATTTTTATACTGTAAGAAAACAAGCTCCAGAGCAATGTAATTTAACATATCAAACATGACAATATGTGGGAGGAAATAACTTCACATACACAATAAAATTACATCTACTATGTCGCTATTATAGATATACTCTAACATGCAACAAACTAAAAGTGTCTTGTCCCTGCCTTAAAAACAACTTCTAAGTCATTAGCCAATGACAGCACACCCATTCTGTTGAATGAGCTCAAATAACACAGAACCCCAGAACCAACCGGAGCTAAAGACGCAATAGCCCACAAACACAAAACCCTACACCCTTCACATCTGCTTTAAGTTAGAAAAGAATCCAGGCTTGTAGGATAAAAATAATTAAATACATAAGGACTGTCCTGAGAGCCAGATTATGTTGTTAGTTGGAATGCTTACCTCCACAGAAGCATGCTGCCTGAGATTCAATAGATCACAGAGTTGTTAAACAGACACTGGCCTCATCCTGATCCTGTAGTGACACACAGACACAGGACGCCATCTCAGAGCGGAGAAGGTAACGCGGTATCTGAAATGTCAGTGTAGGCGAAGCGGTGTGTGTTACGAGGAAGTCACCGGACGGGAGCAAGGCGCTTACAACACCCCTGGATGGGAGGTTACAGAAAACAGAGAGGAAAGGGAGGGTGGAGGCAACGGACTAGGAAAGGGGGAGGGAGGATAAAGAGAGGGAATAACAGAAAAGAAGCATTGTGAAAAGGACTACACAGCTGTGAAGTATAGACCATGCCAACAATGTGTGTCGTAAGGTTTGGTGCTGCTGTCCAATTCAATGTTCATGGAAGAATAAGTGTCCTGTTAGTGTTGT
Source organism: Typhlichthys eigenmanni (assembly GCA_027564635.1). Lineage (NCBI taxonomy): Eukaryota > Metazoa > Chordata > Actinopteri > Percopsiformes > Amblyopsidae > Typhlichthys > Typhlichthys eigenmanni. The sequence goes on along the minus strand of JAODUK010000001.1, from coordinate 2,642,748 downwards.
GATTTAATTGTTGCCTCTATGTCTCTACGCTGGACTAGATGATTTCATTTTCTACCATTGGAACCCAGTTACAACAAGACAGTATACGCTACTGTTATGTCGCATTGTAGTGGTTTAGTGGTAAACGTCACACAACTTACATATATAATATGCAACGATTTAACCAAGACTTTAAGCATTATGGGGTGTTTAACGTTGTTAGAGTATATTGAGCAGCACAACATAATAATATGGGCTTCCTGGAACACATCAGGGTCAATGTTTTGATTGAAAGTAGACAGTGTGGTGTGCAGGTTGGCATGTTATAACCTTAACTGAGAGGTTTCAGTTCACCTCTAGTTAACCTCTACATTACACTGGTGTAGACACTAATCTTCTGTTTTTGCATGCTAATCTGTCAGATTGGTCAGCTGCTGTGACTGTCTGTGGAACAACAGCCTGCTGGGTTATAGCTCCAACACAAGAGGCGATTAGCCACACTCAGACAACAATCTGCTGTCAAAAGCTGCCTTTCTTTCCCAAACATCACACCACATTTATAGCAGCATGCAGTGCACATCGATTTCTCTCTTCTCTAAAGTTAAGATATATGTGCGTGCACACACACACACACACACACCACTGTGTAAACTTTCATATACTAAGATCACTTTGGTTATATTCTCCACTTGAAGAAATGTGCTCATTCTGTACTCAATATAATTGAAGAAAATACATTCTAGAAACAGTTATGCAACCCAGCAGACATTTTTTTTTTAAATCTTAGACTAAAATGTACCAAAATGTATATGAATATACTGTATATGAATTTCCAATTGTCACAATAAAAAGTTAACATTACCAGGCAAGTAATTAACCTAACAAGGACAGAGAGGAACAATACAGGCAGTGATAATGATATGGGCAGTCATAATGCCAATACTGACTCTCATGCTGTGCCAAGCCTACATTATGCCCAACAGGCATATTGAGGTTAGCTTCTAAGAGACAGATGTCCCACTTGCTGAAAATAACCCAAAGACAGTAGTTAGAAATAGGGTTACTCTCATTGAAATATAGACGATGGCATGTTAAACAAACACAAAAAGTAATTACATTTGTGTTTGGTAGATGATTTTTTTGTTGTAACAATGCTTCTTGGCAATAAGTATCATATCATTGGAAAAGCCTGATTATTCCCATTTTAAATTCTGCCACATTTTAAGGAACATGCATTTGTGGGATGAGCAGCAGAGATGAGATGTATGTTGCGCCCATGAAAAAATTGCCAAATCTTCTCTGACAATGCCAAATGCTGTTGACTCATTTATTGGTAATTTAACAATTCATTCATTCAACAAACAGGAGTGTCAGTAGCATGTAGAAGAACCATACACAGCCACAGCCTGGCACCTCCTCCTCACTGCTGTGGGATGGAATCCCATTCTTCAACCAACATTTGTTGCAAGTCAGCCAACGTGGTTGTGTTGGTCACTCTGGCACGAATAGCGCGCCCAAGATGATCCCACAAGCGTTCACACAAGTGTTCACAAATATCTTTACATTTTGTGCGTAGTTTGTTTTTTAGAGTATTTGTAGACTGTGATTGGATTGCATTGTGTGAATGGGTGTGTATTGTTAGGCTCTTCTGCCTGTATAACAGTCATTTCAGTGCAGGACCCTTTCATGGTTCTCCACAACTTCAAGCATTTATCCAATTAAGACAATTTTGTAATTAGGCAAATTAGTTTGGTCTCCAATGGCAAACAGTCGCTGAAACCAAATAAACAGAAGAGACATAAACTGTCCGTTAGGATTGCCGTGATAACAGGGATATTTTTTTGTTAAACCCAACCATGCTAAAGAAATCACAATAGTGTAGTATTTAACACGATTCACCATAAGCCAAGGTCATTATCATTTGACAACTCCATCTCCATTTTCTCTTAATTAGTGTTTATGACTAGTAGATCACTAGTTATAAACACTCTCTGTGTGTGTTGCTGTCCTGTAAATGGCAGTAACAAGATCATCCCTGCTTGTAACCTGAAGTATGTTGAAGGCTGTGAAGAAGCCATGTTACTAATTCAATGTTATTGAGTATATAGAGTTTATGAATAGTTTAAAGCCTATACTGTATTAGCACATTTATAGTCATATGTTCCCAAGGTAAACATGACAAGAAGAATGTCTGTGTATCATGTTGCACAACCTGTTTTAACTCATTATTCAAAGACTGGGTGTGGAGATGAGTGAAAGAGAAATGTTTGCCTATGGATGTTTTATTTCCCATTTCTTTTGGGTGGATGTGGATCATGTTTCTTCAATTGGGAGGTTTCTTACATCCCGGGAGGCTTCAAACATAAAGGTGTGGTCAAAACAAAAGGCAAATACTTATAGTCAGCCACACCTTTAGGCACAGAGATGTCGAAACTTGCAGTAGAGCAAAATCAAACATGTTACGTAAAATATAATGTTAACTTGTATGGTATGTTTTTCCTATGGAAAATAACACACGTAGATCAATTGACAGCCTTGTATGCACTGTAGTTATTATAAGCCAAAACATGCTGGAAATGACAGTAATCCTGACTATCTCTTGGGAATAGGGAGAGACAAAGTGGTTGAAAGATGTCAACGTTTAGGCTAGCAGCACAACAAATCTGCCAGTAAGATTGTCCCAGAGAGGAAATGTACAATGTCCAGCTGGTAGCTATGACAACCTAATGACCAGCCCAATTAAAGTGACAGGCGCTGCAGCTGAAGGTCCAGATAGTGTCTATTTATGACCCACACCTTCCTTTCCCAACTAACAACACAAGAAAAATAGAAAGCCATGGCAGTCCCCTGTCCAATCATTTTAGATAATGACTCACTGTAAAACACAACGCACACAATTAATTACTTACTATTAATTATAATTGGGTTGTTTGACATTATAAGACACCGATATTAGGCATCTCCAAAATGCTAATGTCTGCAGAAAGAAAAAAAATCCAAAAAGGCAGAGAATAGAATAGAATAGAAATCTGGTAAATTAAGTGCTGTGCAACATCTTGGCACAAGCAGCTTATCAGATAATACTGCAGATAATATTGTGATTATGTAATGAGACAGTGCTCCATAATTGCCTCACTGCAGTGCATTCTGTGTTTAAAAGAGCAGATTGTGTGTTTCAGTGATCATAGGATCATCTACACGTCTTGACACACAGTAGTCATGGAATCGATGCCAAATGGTTATTTATTTTACATACAACCATGTATTCAATAATGTGCGCTCTTTATATCGATTTAGCAATTTCATGGTGATAGACAGTTTTGGCAGTATCTCTCAACCCCACCCTGATGTTGATACGCTCATAAAGTCAACGTGTTAAGACGAGACACACCTTTGTAACTAAGACAAAAAGAAAAAAACAAGAGATGGCATTTATCAATGGAATACATATGAAATATATGCATGTGTGACGTGCTATCGTGCTATGGCAGCTAGCCTGACGATACTGTAAGGTTAGGTCAGTGGTTACACAGAGAAATGAGCAGACAGCAGGTTTCTCTCTGCTATCCATCCGTGTGTTGTGTAATCCCTGTTGGTCGTGTCTTCTAGATTCTATGCAGGGCTGTGCAGTCGAGATTTACTGTGCTAATGTAGTTCAATTTCTCTCACACACGCCCAGGATTATGCACAGGATTACACAACGCGTCCATATGGGTGGGTTGTGAGCTATTCCCGAAAGACAATAGCCCTCCATGGGTGATAACAAGACTGTTTACTGTGGGCACACACCAACCCTACTGCTGCTGCTTCCTATGGAGCATATTTGCATGGAGCCTCAGCTAATGAAAAGGTTTGCATGTGGGACTGGACATACAGGAGAGGCAAGGGCGTGGCATGTACTGTGTATGTTATGATCAGCATAAAGCATGAGCCCACGCAGCCAATCAAATCAAACAGAGTTGCTGCTGTTTTTAAAACACAATCTCCACAGAGTACTGAAATGAATGCATTTCATTAAGCTACATCATTTCAGTAGTAGAGAATTCCAAGTATTTGTTTAGATCTGATTTTCCTTTTCCACAATAGTCACTTCAAGGCTACAGAGATGCAAATCCAGTGCTCTTGGCTTCAAATAAGAGCATGTGTGTCAGTGAAAGTGACCTTCCTAAGACAAAACAGTACCTTTTGACTTCTGCATTATAATGTCTTGCTCTCTTGAAATGTGTGCGCAACCTGAAAATATTACTGCTAGGATAATGAGATAGAAGGAACATTTCATAGCGAATCGTAGTGTCGTCTTTTTTGTTAAGATAAAAAAAACTCCTCACTTTATGCTTTTACAAACGTGTCTGCGCTGTTGTCTGAAGCATCAACAGTTTGACTCAGTTTGAAACTATCAAGCTGTGCGACCTGAATTAAAGTGTGGCTGCACCCTAAAATGTGTTTTTTAAGGCTGTAAACAAAGTAATGCGGGTGTTAATATATATATATATATATATATATATATACCAAAAGAGTACAACTCTTAGCGGTGGATCACTTGGCTCGTGCGTCGATGAAGAACGCAGCTAGCTGCGAGAACTAATGTGATTTGCAGGAGACATTGATCATCGACACTTTGAACTCACTTTATTGGCTGAAAACAGAACTACGCGTCATATCCGTTAAAACTCACCGCAGGACATGGCTGGTTTTCAGCGGTACACTTAGTACACTCATATGTCATCAAATTGAAATGTTAGCGTTATTCTAACAGCCCCATATCAACTTTTAAATCAATGCTTAAAATAGGTGCCGGTTGGAAACATTTCTGGTAATTCAAGTTAATGCCATACTGGAAACTTAGAATGGACCTCATTAAACATTCAAATATACAATATTGCACTCTTGCAGAATACACAACATATTCTAATCAGTATCCAATCAACAGTGATTTATACGCAAATGCAAGCTCTGCCAACGACTAAACCAACAACCAGCTTTACAGGTCAATAAAATAAAATACACGTTTAAATGGACCATCCCACTAAACAGTCTTCGATCAAGATAAATAACATTGGACACATACTGTAGCTCTCTTGCCTGGCCTCTTATGGCAGGCAGGCAGGCAGGCTGGGAGGAAAATTATGTGGGGGGGGTGGGTCTAATCCTAAACACGAAACAAGGCTGAATGCTGATTCACACTGTACATTCTTATCCTCTCAGTACATACTGTAGTCTGAATGAAGAAAACTGAAAATCATGACTTTTTAAGAACACCTGCCATTTTCTCAACCACCGACACTAACCACAACATTATTATTATTATTATTTTTATCATTATCTATACAGTCATAATGTTGCAATGGACAAGCTGCATATAAAGATATGCCCATTACAGTTACATTATAAATGATAGACCCTGGGTTTGCTGGGTTGCAGGTCATCAAAGTGAGATAACCAGAAATTACACTACTTGGAATATATTTAATTTATTTGTATTATCTGTCATCTTTCAGAGTCCCAAATTATAAATAAATAAATGCAAATATAACATTTAACTTTGTGAGGCTGATGACTACATATATGTGGTAAACCAAACACTTATTGTCAGGTGAGAATATAATTTGTATTAGACATATCCAGTTATTCCAGACTTGGAGTTACACATTGGGTTGAGTTAGCTGAAAGGTGAATCTAGGACAAAGTGGACGTTCAAATGTCAATATCCTCTATTGGGCTATTTTCTTAAATGGAGAGATCGTTGACACAAAACTTATGTTTAGTCCAATACCTGTTAATACTGCTGGACCTGGCATTGCTTAATCTGCTACACTAAGTGATGAAGTACTGACCTAAGTTTATAAAGTTCGCAGAAAATTAGGCAACTTTGAATTGATTGTGAATTTGTAGAATAGGCCCAGCCTGCAAAGGAATCCTACACGCGCTCTTACATTTGCTAAATAAAAGATGTACTAACATTAAATATTTGTAACTGTAATTCAATACCAGCCACACATTCTGTTGTTTTCCATATTAAACTCGTAGACTAATACATACGGGAAAACACTGCAGACAAATATATATATATGTGTGTGTGTGTGTGTGTGTGTATGCGTGTGTGTGTGTGTGTGTATGGAGGCTCTAACAAAAAAAGTAAGAAGAAGTAGTCACAGGTCAGGTGTCATAAATCACCCTACTAAAGTATGCTATAAAGTTACATACAGCAGCAGTAACAAAAACTTGATCAGATGGGGACTATTGAACAAATAATAATAGCTGGTAATGTTTTCATGTGTCAGAGAGAGAGAGAGAGAGAGAGAGAGAGAGAGAGAGAGAGAGAGAGAGAGAGAATGAATCACTGTCTAACAGCTGTCATGTAAAAGATCGATGTGGTCCACAAAGAGAAACGTGACTGACTGAGTGCCTTGGCTACTGTAACATTTTGACAAGTATATGTATTAAAGGCTAGCCTACTTATAAAAGCAGGGTGTGAGGCCTTATAGGCGTTTTTCTTACCGTTGGACAGATCGCCTCAATGAGAACACAGGCAAATATAGAGCGAGTGTTATGGCGGTTCACCAGGTAGGCTATCCAACACAAACGCTGTAAATCCTCAGAACATACTACACGTAACCGTTAAGTGAATTTACTTCCAATGAGCGCATTTTGGAGTAGGTTGGTAACCTCCGAGCACAATTCTCTAAGTATCGATGACGCACCGCAGTGAAGAGGTAGACTCGTTAATCTCCTGTTAACGCTCCTCCCACTAACGCCGTGTTTACCTACCCATGATGATGGCAGCTTTTCTTGTAGGCTAGGCTACTGTAGATCCAGGCTATATAGTCTACACTCTACACAGTATCCTACACACAAACAATCCAGTAGCCTAGTTTCAGATAACATATGATATCGTTGCATTTGGGTTAACATGATTAAATATCAACACAATTTGGCCGAGCGTCACGATAGGCTAATCATTATTAGAGCAAGATACACATCCAGATTATATTTTAACCAAAAGAAGACGCAACTGTATAATATATAGCCATGTTAATTGAGAAATTTATAAGGGGAAAACCTTAAGCCTGTAGATTATTATTCTAATATAGTCTGCACTGCCATCTAGTGGAATTATAGGATAATTGACTTATTGACTTCCACTTATATTATCGCGTCATCATATTTGATTAAATAACCCAATATAAAAAAATGTACGTAGACTAGCCTACATTTTGAATAACAAGTTGTAAATTATTCATACATAGGCTAATAAATGTGACTGACACATTACAAAGTTTAGAAGCCTATTTTGGAGGGCATTATTTCCCTGCATAAGCAACTTTTATTATAGGCAGGCATATGTTTTGTGTATTATCGTGCCGCGTGATTCGTCCTGAACTGGGTGTTAGGGTCACGTCAGCAGTGGCAGGCACTTAATGCACCACAAATGTAAGTTTTTCATTTTTAACTCTGCAAGTGTAGCGTAGTATGTAGTACGTAGCCTTCAATAGTTGTTATATGATCTCTAGCATATAGGCCTATCGCTGGGCTAAACTTGATAGAATGAAGAATCGTTTAAAATGAGAGATGGAGGTAAATTACCGTGATCTCTCTGTTTTATACTCTCATTGCCTACCCTGTAACTTTCCAATGACTCAGGTTAGGCTTGTCCAAACGCGCTATTAGTGGCCCGTTGTTGCCGTCTGAACAATGATTGCGGAGTCTACGGGTCGTAGCCTATGATCTGCCAGCCTTCACACATTAAGCTATAGTGCACCTCCCATTTGATGCCCGGTTTGCTGCAATTTTGAAGGACGACTGTTGAAAAGTCAGACTTTGACACATTTAATTTGAAACATAGTCCGAGATAGTTTAGGGATTTTCAAACGTTTTGGAAACTCTTTTGGAAACTAAATTATTGCCTTCGAGTCGACACCGATGGCAGAGGCCAGGCGAGAAGAGGAGCAGCAGGGGGAGTTGAGAGATATACGGGACATATGCATACGGAACCAAAATCCTGCAGCAGGTAGAATATGATAATTTACTGTAGATTATTATATTAGTGTGTTCACGCATAGGCACAGGCTTCAACAGCTTTACTGCACTCTTCCGCTCTTACAGTAGTCCTGTTTCGTCACCAGATGCTAGAACATTACTTAGGTTTACAGAAGCCTATACATGTACAATCACGATTTAATTCCCCTGACACAATTCACATATTGTGGATTTTGGTTGAATCTAATGGGAAGTGATGTCCTAATGCATTTGTAATAACTTTATTTCCATAATGTTAAGTTTCTACTTCAGCACTATTGTGATTTTAACTTAAATTTGTGATTTTGACTAGTGATTTTGACTAGTCAAAATCTATATATAATATAGCCTATATAGCCTAAATAAATAGCCTATCATATATGATAGGCTATTTATTTTTATGAGAAAATCCTCAATGCATTAAATAAACGTGCCATGTCAAACTAACGGCAAAAGTGGCTGTTTTGAGGTTAAAGCCAGAGGACCATAACTTCCTGGATCTTTTCCATAAGACAAATTGTAAGATACTTTGATCCACCCTCCAGCTGCTGGAGGTAATTTAGCAGGAAACACGCCCATATAATACACGTTGTGTGTGTGTGCGTGCGTGTGTGCGTGTGTGTGTGTGTGTGTGTGTGTGTGTGTGTGTGTGTTGTATTGTTATCATAGCTTTTCAGAAGTCACTGAAGGATCGCTTCAACCCCACAGCAGGCATATGTAGCTATATCGCTACTAAATGCGTTTCCAATTGAACGAAGGTCCTATAGGGGTATATTACGGATACCTTTATCTTTATGCTTGATATGACGCAGTTCCTTGTTTTTCTTGGCAACACCTGCACAAACGTGGACGGGCCCTTTTATTAACCCCTTCCCTGCCACTCCTTCCCGTGCCCTGCACAATATGTCAGTCAAATCATGAGCCTATCAGCTGTCTGTTTTGGAATGTCTGCCTGACGCTATGGGCAAGTGTGAATACTGACTGCAGTTGCAGTTCTGATGCATTTACTATTGTGCCTGTTACTAAAAGGTCTACAACTCAAACAGAAAATGTATGTTTTAGTCTCTCAAGCACAAGGAGTGAAATGTTACAATTCATCCCATAGTCCCGGTTAGTTGTAACATACTCTGGGATGAAATGTAACATTATGATGAACCCGGGGTAAAAAATATACATTTAATAGCGCAATGTTATTTTGTAGCGTCAAACGTGTAGATCCAATGGTAATAACAATCTTTTTTTAATCCAATAATATCCACCACTTTGTATTTTTTTCCCTCAGTGGTTCATGTGCTAATATTCCTGGGTTTATGCAGCTACTTGGCCACAATAGTATACATCAGCATCTGTCATGTTGTTCATACAATACACCATTCTGTTTAGTACATATCATATATGCTGTGTATGTGATTTTCATGTAAATCCCAAACTTCTGTTTACACTTTTTGTTAACACCTTGTTTGAAAGTGATTAAAAACACACAAAAAAACATACACATAAGTTTTTTATTCCCTTACAGGGTTACCCTGTGTATCATATGACATGAACATTAAACTGGGCCTTACAGGGTTACAGGGTTACCCTATGTATCATATGACCTGAACATTTAGCTGGGCCTTACAGGGTTACAGGGTTACCCTGTGTATCATATGACATGAACATTAAACTGGGCCTTACAGAGTTACAGGGTTACCCTATGTATCATATGACCTGAACATTTAATTGGGCCTTACAGAGTTAAAATAACCCAAACAACCTGTGTTAAAATAACCCAAACAATCATGGGGGTCTGGTGGTAGTATAGATTAAGGGCTTTGGCTATACTAAAATGGTCCTATCAATACCTTTTAACCTCTGGGATGGGTGACTATCCATCCACTAATGGAGTAGTGGGGTAGAAGGCTCCATGGGGTAGAAGGCTGAAAAGAGAACCTGTTGTTCATGCAGGGCTGGCCTCTTCTGAGATGCTTTAGCATGTGTTGTTGAAGCAGGAGTGCAGAGTCAATGCTGACATCAGCAGGTTTCATGTTCCATCAGAGGAGGATTATCTGCTGTAACCTAGGAGTGTTTCTCAAATGGAAATATTACCCATATGGATGAATTATAGGGGTATGAGGATGTGGAGAAAATCTAATTTGATTAGAAAAGAAAGGTTAAGAAAATGTATATCATGGAGGAGATTGTGTGTGTGTGTGTGTATATATATATATATATATATATATACACACACACACACACACACTATATGAGAGATATTAGGTAATATCTGTGAATATGGGTTCCCAAAATTGTGTGCTGCTACAGCCATAAAAACTTAACACACCAGGGTTTTAAACCAGGGTTAGGGTTAACCTTATCCATTCCCAAAAGTGAATTGTTTTTGTGGCCTGTTCTGTGTGTAAGTGAATTGCACACCATGCATTTGATTTGAATAATTAAATTAAATGTGATCTTTACAATAGTTTAAACATTATTATACAGTAGCAGCAAACAACTATTTTCTCTGTAAAGATAATAGTGGAGTGATTTTGTACTGAAGGAGAGGAGCAGGTTAAGGGGGTGTTGTTTGTTTCCATGTGAAATGTATGTTGTACAACCTTTTGAGACTGCAACGTGATTAAGGGCAATATAAATAAAATTAACTTGACTGAGCAGAAAAAAATCACACTCCTGTGTGTGTGTGTGTGTGTGTGTGTGTGTGTGTGTGTGTGTGTGTGTGTGTGTGTGTGTATGCGTGGTATGTGTGTGTGACTGACCCACAAAGCATTTATTTTGGTAATACATTTAGGTGTGCTTAGTGTGACATCTAGTGGCAGAAGGTCATATTGAAAATGGCCTCAGGCAGCTGTGTTGTTATTGTCTATTGCATAATTTCAAGGGAAACTCTGAATTATATTTTAAGATTGGTAGGCCTATTACATGTTCAGTTATGAATACTATACCGCTATGTCGTTGCTGTTTAGAGCAGAAAATTATCACACATTTATCTGAAACAATGTCATCTAACATTAAATGATATATAAAAGGAATGTGGGCATAATAACGTTACATTGAATTACCACAATAATGCAACCATATGAATGAATGCTGTTATGACTGGGGGGAAGGGGGGTGCATATCATTATTTGAAGCATGTTGAATCACCACAATAGTCAATGTCTTGAATTAAACAACCATTTGAATGTTGAGAGTTGCGATCTTGTGTCGTTGTGTGCCAGCACAGCGCTGTGACTACAAACAACAACCCTTCCTGATTGACTGCATTCCACCTGACCAAAGAGAGCAGGCTTTGGCTGTGCCCGCCCCCTTCCACCTTCTCCCTGTGTGTGTGTGTGTGCAGGTTGGGTACACGTAGTGTAGAAACACGCCCGTGTTCAATAGTGAGGGTTCCTGAAGGGAAGCCTTTGTGAAGCTTTCATTTCTGAACTTTCCTTTGGACTACATTCTGTTGTTCACTAACAGGTAGGACATAGGAGCAACTACAAGACATTTACTCTAGTAGGCTATGGGAACATTCACATCCACATTATGCAAACATTGTGTGTGTTAATGTCACACTTTGGTCGAACAAGTCTTGAATCTTTAAAAATGTAAATGTAAAGTGTAATTTAGTGAAGTTGTAGCGTGTTTCTCACCTAATATATACTGTAGTAACGCGAGGCAGGCTGTCAACAACAGATAACCAACAAGTGTGACAGGTGGATTGTATTAGACTGATGACGTCATTGGTTTTTCAGAGACCATGTCAGAGACAGTATCAACAACAACAACATCTACATTGCCTTTTAAAGTAGTTACTCACACTGTATGTTGTTATCTGTGAAACAGACTTCAAATATTGGATAACACATTATTGCATTTAGTTTCAGATGAGCTAGTTTAGCTAGTTCACTGTTTGCTTTCCTGATAAGGGTTTGATAGCCTAACCCTTACACTTGACAACATGGAATCTGAGACTTGGTTAATTTGGCACACAATGTTAACATTATTCTTTCCCATTCAGCGACTGCTGTCCAAATGTCATATCTGTTAGGGTTAGGATTAGGGCTAACCCTATCTATTTCAATTTAATGCAGATGTGAGACATGCCTACTTTTAATAGTATTATTGGTCATCATCAGGCTCTCTGAAGAAGTTAAAGTGATCATTTAAAATATTTAAGAAAAATCCACAAGTTCTTTTGTTTTAATAAATGCGATTAAATAAATTTTTTATATATATATATATATATATATATATATATATATATGTGTGTGTAAAAGCTGCTGACCTTGCGTATCTGCGTATTAAATCAAATAATGTTTGTGAGTAGTAAAATTTTCACTCTTGTCTTAACAGATCGTTCAGAAAGAGCCAAACCATATCACATCAGGTAGGTACACTGTAGCATGTCATGAATAGCTACAGTAGGTAAAGGTACAAGATAAAATAATTGGTAGAGCAAGGTGTAATACGTATGCTACAGGGATTTCAGGTTCCACCAGCTTGGTAAAGAGCACATTCCTCTTTGAACAGTCAGATCATATGATGGTGAGCTTGTGAATGGAGAAAACAATGTGCTAATCCATTGTCACTGACTGACAGCCCTAAGATCATCGCACACTCTACTGTGTGTGTTTGTTGTTTTTCACAGACATTTAAAACATTCTAAAAATACCTCCCACATTGCATGTAAATAAATGTATACAGCTAAACATTAATGCTCAGGTTTCTCTGTCAAATATCAAGCCTGGAAATTAAAGTACACTCTTTGCATGTCATAGAGCCCTTCCCCTTCCCAAATGCAGTTATTATGGCTGTAATAAGAGGGGTAGAGAGAAGAATGACAGGCCTCAACAACCTTCGCCTAGATAGATGACATCAACTTCCTAATGAGCAGAATCTGTTAATATTAGCCACACCTCCATAATTCATAAGACATTGGCTTTGTTAGGCTGAACAGCAACATCACATTAGCTCTGTCTCGTAACGTTATTAGTTATTGATGAACGTGGCATCTAGGGTAGGTCAGGACAGCTCATATGCCGTGTGATATGGTGAACAACTGCAATAACATTGAATTTATACTTTTAGTGGCAGCATTCAACTTATAGGCATCTGTTGTATCTTACCTTTTAAACATGGCGTGGACATGGAACACATTTACAGACTGTGCAGTAAATGGCAATTCTGTTTGATGTTCATTTTGTTTTCAGCCAAGGACCCCTGTATTCCATACGAGCTGCCATCAAGCGTAGTAAGTTTACGGATGTCATGTTGCGATTATTTCATGGCAGTATGATGAGCAGAAGATATACACAAAACATGACACCCAACAATTTAAAACAGATTGTAATAATAATTACATATACCTCTTTAGAAATGTTCCAATCCCATGCATGTGTTTTCTATTTACATGATGTTATGTGTAGCTTGTAATGAAACATTTTGTTCTCTCAGCAAGAAACAACTCTCAGGTTGACCACAGCAGAGACAGAAGGTAATACAAGCACAGTAATCCAATAGAAGTGTTGCTGTAAAATAATTCAAATGGTCTGCGCTATTTACTTCCTGGTTGTTGGCGGTCTTACTGGTACTTACACTATACGTGCTTCAGTACATTCATTTATAGTGTATAACGTACTACATCATTGTAACTAGTACATTTAATGTAACTGATTACATAGTTAACTAAATTGAGCTTATGATGAGCTTTCATGGGTCATATACTGTTGGGTTTAGGTGGGTTTATTTTGTCTTGTGAAATACTGTAAATGTAGTTTATGGTTAACCACTCAGACCTCGGCTGTTCACCAGCATTCTTTTTCTTATCGGAGAGCGTTTCAATGATGGTGGTTTCACTTTCAGGCGACCGGAGATCACTATACTTTCAGCAGAGCCTCTTGCAAATAACAGCTGGTTCTCAGGAGGCCCTGGGATTTTCCCACCACCTCCGCCGTCGCTAGCAAGCTGGTCTGGGAGTGTTCATGATGCGTCTGCGGTAAATCTGCAATAACCTTTTTTTTCTTCCTTCCATTTTTAAACTGCATTGTGTGGATCATTAACTTCACCACCCTAGTTTCTTTATCTTGAAACTCAATGCCGAGAGACGTTAGTTATGTTTCATTATATAGGAGTATAGTTATGTAAATTTCTTACAACAAAATAATGGAATTACAATGTGAAAATATGAGGATTATATTATTATATGACCAGAGATGGCATTTTGAAAGCTGGGTTTAACCCTGTTCTTATCGCACCTCTTAGCCCCCACCGTCCTACGACCAGGTGATTAAGGAGAAGACACAGTGGAATCACGTTGCCAAGCCAACCGCAGCACCCCGGCGGTCTGCATTTACTAATTCCAGTGGCACCCAAACAGACCCAGTCAGGGAAGACACTGCCGCTCCTGCTCTGTGCAGTGGAGAACATTCTGGTGAGTGATAATGAAGGAATACATTGTTAAAGGAGTCCTGCTTATTTGCATCAACAGTGTTTTTAAAGGTGACCATCTTGATTTTATGTTTGAAACACTGTCTCGGGAAGGAGTCGAAATGTGTGTCACCCACTCAGCACTCTGTACAGGAGGAAGGATATGGTGTTTTTTGGGACTTTTGTAATATTGGTTTCAGGCTCAAGGGTCATTTCTGACTCAAATCGAGGAGCATCCTTTTAACTCCACATAATGTAACTATAACCTTTGCTTTCCACAGTTAAACCCCCCAAAAAGCCACCAAGACCATCATTGCTCAAACAACCCAAAAGAGAGCCTACCACTGGAACATCTGCACACAGGGACGGAGAATTGCCTGTCCACAGCGACACATTCACCTGCACTGAGACTCAAACTGACAAGTCACCCGTAGAACCGAACGGGTCACCGCTCTCCACAAACCCACGCACGGGATCTGTGCACTGGGATGCTCCAGCAGACCTTGATGAACCTTTTTCTACCTCTGTATCCTCACTGTCTCTCTCTGCTGGGTCTAATAGCCCCTCCTCTTACGCAATACCCTCTAAACATCCCACTCCACTTCCTCGTTTGAAGTCTCGCCAGAAACGACTCCCAGGGGAGGTCAAAGTTCAGACCCTCATCAGACTCACTGTGGATGGTGAGGACTGTGTTCAGTTGACCCCTAGTGCTGATCTCGTGTCCCAAAACACGTATTTAGATGAACTGTTGGAGGTGTTTGGTGCAGAATACCAGGGTGAACAGGACGTCGACACTGAAAATAGCAAGCAAAGTGAATATTACAGCGGTGAGATGAGCGCTCTTCACAGTGGATGTAATATAGAGGCCAGGATCAAGGCCTTTGAAAGACAGGCTAATGTAGATGAAGGAAGCATGGTGGAGCCAGCCAAACCACCAGAACCTCGACCGAGGAACGCGCACAACAAACCACCTGTCGCTGCTAAACCTTCTTTAGCCGCTAAACCTTCTTTAGCTGCTAAAATGTCATTTAAACGCTGTGTGGAAAATGAAACCATTCCATCTTTAAGCATCAACTCCAGCGGCCCTACTGTAGCACCCAGACCTCAACCTGCCAATAAACCTGTAAGCTTACCTCCGAAACCAGAACTAGTGTGCCCACCTGCCAATGTGGCAGTCACTCCTCCTACACGGTCTTCTATTAGAGCTAAAGCCAAACTCTTGGAACTTCAAATGGAGAACAACTCGTTGGGTTCTTTTCCAGTGAAACCCCATAAACAGCCCCTCAGACCCAACCTTAACATCAACAACCACAACTCAACCTCCATGGAGAGAGAGAACGAGAACGTGGACAGTCCAACAAGTAGGTAACACAATCTAAGCCATGTGTGTAAGTCACTGCTTAGCCTTGACCACAATGTTTACAACATATGTCACACTGCTTTACTGTGTTCCTTTGCTAGTGGTTACCACAGGACATATAGAAAACAACACTGACAGACAGCTGTCTTCATCCTATGACTGCCCCCCAGTCAAACCCCAATCGAATGTGGACGGGGCTTTCTTCATGAGACAGAGTCTTACAAGGAGGCCAACCACCATTAGAGTACCCAACACGGCTGGTAGGTGTAAGTCAAATAATTGATTGTAGATTTAACATGCTGATTTCTATTTGTGGACTGCTCAAAACAGGTAGCATTGTGGTATGTTCATGTGCGTATGAGACAAGAGCTATGGTAATGACGTGGGAAGCAGGTTTTCTGTAGCATGCCAATAAGACTGACGCCGTGTAATATGTTTACCTCTGTGTCAGAATTATCTGTGGAGAGCCCTCCACCTCTACCTATGCAGAAGGCTGTAGGCTCTCTTCTTCCCCTAGTGAGCCACAAACCAAACATCTTACCGGTAAGATAGCTTAAAATACAACACACAGGAATTAAACAATAGCCTATTTTATTTATTTATTTTCATAGTCATAAAATGGATTAAAATACAAAACACTACAAAGGGAATTTAACAATAGCCTATTCATTTATTTTCATTTAGTCATTACGTAACTTCTGTAGCTTTTCCAGAATTTAGACAGGCACACTTTCCCCCACAAGGCATTTAAGTTTATATTTCTTACTTATTGCATTTGTGTGACTTATTGAAAATGTATCTAGGGAATGTGGGGGAACTATCCCTCCTATCCTGCCTGCTATTCATCTACATTTACCAAATAAACAGGGGTTGTTCTTTTATTTGACCCGACAAAAACTCACCTGCTTACTTCCTGTGGGCTTTACTAGCACAAAGCATCCATTGTCGCCCCATGTCTGTCCCTGCTGCGGAGACTGCAGGACTAGATCTGGCTATGTTGTCGTTTTTCAGTTGTTAAGGCACTTTACTGCTGTCAAATGTACAGACTATAAAATAAATCATGTTTTTATTTATTTCTAGGAGTCTCTGAGTACAGCGCCAAAGTTGTCCCTTCCCCCTCGGTGAGTAAGAAAAAAAGAAATGCACACTTCTAAGGATTGTGCGTTTACGTCTCCGGTGCTAAACTGTGCTGTGACATTGAGTCTTCAGTAGCACTCAACATGTTTTGCTGCTGCTGTTGAACAGGCCAGTCGGGGGTAAAGTACTCCCGCCTCGCCCATCTCCAGCCAAGGCAGGCCCTGGCAGACCACCGGCACCCCGATTAAATGACACCAGCAGGTCTGTTTCTGCTGTGTCTCCTTGGGAAGTGTCTTCTCCATGGGAAGTGTCTCCTTGGGAAGTGTCTCCACAGGAAGTGTCCCCGTGGAAAGCCTCACCCAGTGCCCAGCCCCTCAGCCAGAAGTCTAAGCGGAACGGACCCGCCTTGCCCTCTAGACCCAGCCCTGGCCACCGTCTCTACAATAAATACACGGTAAGACTGTTCCCACGGTAACATGATGTCCCTTTGTGACATTAATGTAAGAGTAATATCACAGTAGATACAAACAAACATTTACTGTTTTAATGTCCATGTTATTTTCTCAATTCCAGCTTGAGCTTCCTCATGGAATATCAGTCTGTGATTACAATGGGAACAGTGGAGCGGGGGAGCTCTCGTTTCAGGTGACAAATGAATGAGTCTTTCAGTGTGTGTCACTCAGGTCAGGTCTTTTCCCAGCACTCTGCATAAAGCACTCTGCATTACAAGATAAAAATCACATTTAAAAAACACTGCCTTAATGCAATATTGCAGCGTGTGCGTGTGTGTGTGTGTGTGTCTCATATTGTGTTTCAACTCTGAATCGCTACAGTAATTTTGGCTGCTGACCCCATGGAGGCGATTCACACGTATGTTTATGCAGAAAGACGAAGTGCTGCTGCTGCTGGAAGAGGTAGACCACAGGTCGTGTGTGTGCCAGGCAGGAGATGTCATGGGCCGCGTGCAGAGGTCACACATGAAGGTCATCACTCCTCTCTCGTCGGCCTCAAGCACAAGCCTGCCACAGGTAATATGTGCGATTGTGCGTAAAGGCACACTTGCATTAGAACACCCCCCACCCACCCCCAGGTGACCCTAGCTTTATGTTTTGAAACACAGCTGTGTTAAAGGTAGAGTAAGTAATTCTGGAGAACGCTTGCTAATTTCAAACTCGAATCAAAACAAAAACAGCTCTTCCTTCAGCAGCATAGGGTGCTCCCTCAGAAGCTCCGCCCCACACATTGGAAATGCATTACGAAGGCTAGAATATTGTTGTCTGTGGTCTACACCACTTTGTATGTGTTCCTATTTATGGAGCCAGGCCTGTGTAGACCTCCCGGATCATTGTTTTTCAGCACGCACAGAGTGGTAAGATGGCGGACAATAAGGAGATATTTGACTTAAGTGAATTTGACAAAAAGTATATTCACTTTGCAATCGCTTTCTATACTTTAAACATTTTTTTAATACATATGTCTCTAGGGAGGAGGGCTAGAGCTAGTAGCATCAAACCAAAACAAATGTTTTTGTGCAATACCGGTTTTAACCACTAGGGTGATTCCCACGCCATAGACTCAAAGCAGAAAATGGTGTTATTCCTGCTACAGCATTACTAACAGGGTGTGTCGGCAGTGCGGGACCTGCTGGTAAGCCCATTGTTTATACGGTCTACCGGGGGTGTTCAATATATAAACGCCACATATCCAGATTTAGCCTTCAAAGACACATTTGTGTGGATTGCCTCAGTGCATATAACCCCAACGTTCTGCTCCAGCTCACTGTACGTCTGAAACATGTTTTAGGCCCCTGTGTTCACATAGTGACACATAGTGAAGTTCAGTGCTGGCACGGCACTGAGGAACGCTTCATCCAAGTTCTTCATTAAAATGCACAAGTTTTGTTTCTATGACAATTTCTTTAATGACAATGTAACCAGCGCTACAAGCTAAAAAAAAAAAAGATGGCATACGGTGATAATAATATTAACAATAGCACTTTTTATTTAAGGATATCTTTCGAGACACTAAAGGACATCTTACATTACAAATACAAAGAAACATAATGTAAATACATTTGACTAAAACAGGAGCATATTACACATACAAGATAGGGTACGAATAAAAATATGTGAAGAATAAAGGTGACTGAGCAGATATTTCAAATAAAAATGTGAATAACAGCACTAGCAACATGCAATGTGAACAATATATGCTTATACACATATTTTATTTCCCTGTTGTGATATTAATTGTGAGATGTCGACATAGAGCTCACGGTACAGGCTACGGCCAAAATAAGCTTCTCCTTTCCACTTGACTTCCTACTAGTTTTCTTGGTTACCGCACTATATGTGGACACGGGGCTTTAGAGGGAGTAGTGAGGTATGCCAGCTGCTCAGCACTCAGGAGGGGCACAAGCAGTTTTAACCTCAAAGGTTTTGTAATGCACAGACTGAGGCACACACTGAGCAGGGAACCGATGGAGTTCAAGTACCTCGAGGTCTTGTTCGCGACTGAGGGGACATTGGAGCGGGAGATTGGACGGAGAATCGGAGCAACGGGAGCGGTATTGCAATCGCTTTACCGCACCGTTGTGACGAAAAGAGAGCTGAGCCGGAAGGCAAAGCTCTCGATC
>JAODUK010000001.1:2594580-2616950 GCA_027564635.1 Typhlichthys eigenmanni | reverse complement strand
GGAGTAGAGCCGCTGCTCCTTTGCGTCGAAAGGAGCCAGTTGAGGTGGTACGGGCATCTAGTAAGGATGCCTCCTGGAACACCTCCCTTGGGAGGTGTTCCAGGCACGTCCAGCTGGGAGGAGGCCTCGGGGAATACCCAGGACCAGGTGGAGAGATTATATCTCCAAACTGACCTGGGAACGTCTCGGAATCCCCCAGTCAGAGCTTGCTGATGTTGCTCGGGAAAGGAAAGTTTGTGGTCCCTTGCTGAAGCTGCTGCCCCCGCGACCCGACTCCGGATAAGCGGGAGAAGATGGATAAATGGATGGACACTGAGGCGTGTCACCTCAAGTGCAACTTTAAGAATATCACTGATTCTCTTCTCTTATCAGTCTGCGGTGTAAATAGCACATTCCTCTTAATTAAGTGTAAGTATGCTCTCTGAATAGGTTTCCAGTCCAGCTGGTTCTAGGAGAGAAGGCTGTGGAATGCAGGTGCAGGCCATACATGACTTTAACCCAGGTAATGGCACACTAGCTAGTGTTTGCTGGAACTATGCAGAAATACAGTACTCCCTAATTTACTGTTCCCAAAACATGCTCTCAAATCATGACGGAATTAAATATAGCTGAAATATATATTTCATAATTGTTCTTGGTTGTTGGGTCTGTTTTGCTTTCAGAGGGCCAAGGAGAGCTGCGTCTGAGATCAGGGGATGTGGTCAGCGTGCTGGCGCAGGTAGACAATGACTGGTACAGAGGTACATGCAGAGGATCCACTGGGCTTTTCCCCGTCAACTATGTCAAAGTTCTGGTGAGAATGAAAACAGTTGATCTATTCAGAACTGCTAAAGGACATGTAGAATATTCTTTTTTTTCGTAATACATACACTATATTGCCAAAAGTATTGGGACACCCCTCCGAACCCCTACTTAAGTGGAAGCCATTGGGAATAACAGAAGTTCAGCCACGAAGTGGTAGGCCACATAAAATCACAGAGCAGGGTCAGCGCATGCTGAGGCGCACAGTGTGCAGAAGTCGCCAACTTTCTGCAGAGTCGTGTGGCCTTCGGATTAGGTCAACAACAGTGTGCAGAGAGCTTCATGGAATGGGTTTCTATGGCTGAGTGGCTGCATCCAAGCCTTACATCACCAAGTGCAATGCAAAGCGTCGGATGCAGTGGTATAACGAACTCAGCCACTGGACACTAGAGCAGTGGAGACGTGCTCTCTGGAGTGACGAATCACGTTTCCCTGTCTGGCAGTCTGATGGCTGAGTCTGGGTTTGGCGGTTGCCAGGAGAACAGTACTTGCCTGACTGCATTGTGCCAGGAGTAAGTTTTGGGGGGGGGGGGGGATTGGTGGGATGGTGTGTGGTTGTTTTTCAGGGGTTGGGCTTGGCCTCTTAGTTCCAGTGAAAGGATTAATGTTGTTAATGCTTCAGCACACCAAGACATTTTGGACATGTTCATGCTCCCAACTTTGTGGAAACAGTTTGCGGATGGCCCCTTCCTGTTCCAACATGACTGCACCAGTGCACAAAGCAAGGTCCATAAAGACATGGATGAGTGAGTTTGGTGAGGAGGAACTTGACTAGCCTGCACAGAGTCCTGACCTCAACCCGATAGAACACCTTTGGGATGAATTAGAGCGTAGACTGCGAGCCAGGCCTTCTCCTCAACATCTGTGCCTGACCTCACAAATGCGCTTCTAGAAGAATTTTCAAAAATTCCCATGAACATACTCCTAAACCTTGTGGACAGCCTTCCCAGACGAGTTGAAGCTGTTATAGCTGCAAAGGGTGGGCCAACTCCATATTAAACCCTACGGATTAAGATTTGGATGTACATGTAAAGGCAGGCATCCCAAAACCTTTGGAAATATAGTGTATATTATGTTGGTGAAGTTTAATAATTTATAAATGTTTGCAGTGGTTATTCATTCTTTATTTAAGGATATCAAATTCATAATTTGATCATTTTGTTTATTTTATTTAGTCAAATTCACCAATGCCAAGCAATGAGAAAAAGATAAAGAAGCCATCTACAATTGTCAGGTAATATTCTAATGTATGTTATAAAGACATTTCACAAAATGTTTGCATGAATTATATCAATATTTTGTTTCTCACTGTTTTGTATTCCAAGTGGTCCGAGATGTGTGGCGCGGTTTGACTTTGACGGGGAGCACAGTGACGAGCTGTCCTTCTCAGAAGGGGATGTGATTCGATTGAAGGAGAACGTTGGTCAGGAGTGGGCACGAGGACAGATTGGTGCCCTCTCTGGAATCTTCCCTCTAAACTTTGTGGATGTTATTGAAGATCTTACGCCACCTCAGATACAGGAGCAGACTCAGTCTCCTAGGAAAACGCACCCTGGTAAGGCAATAGGAGACAATTACTTCTTCATTTAGATAATTTGTCTTGGAAAAGGACAGAATGTATAAATAATTTTAATATAAACACGGTATATGGAAGTGGTTCAAAGAGGGGAGCCACAATATTATTTCAAGACTCACAAGAATTTTAAATCAGATAATATAATAATCAGTATAATGCTGTACCTCAGACATATGCCTCAGACTCAGTAACTGAACTGTTCCGTATTTCAATGAGCTGCCTCAGTGATTTCTTTTCATTGTCCTGGCTGATGTTTCCCTGTGGCATGCTAGGAATCTGCTGTGCAAATCTGTTTCATTAAAAGTGCTGTGCACAGTACTGTGTGTCTCTGTGAACAGTGAACATTTTAACTGTGAGGACAAATACAAAATACTTGTGGTTTATTGCAGAATTAATTAAAGAATGTTTTGCTATGAATTACATTGAGCCGGTATCTTTGTATATTGACACTGTTAACACTTAACAGTTGTATGAATACTGATTTGAAATAACCTATTTTTATATTTTCTTTTATTCATGTTATCTCAGCAAATACCCAACCTGAGACTGCCAAAGCTTCCCAGGTAACTGGTTTATATTAATCATTGCATTAGAGCACTGATTATATTGTGTATACAGTATGTGTGATTAAGATTAGACGTCTATTTTCCTTGCTCTATTCATATTATAGGGTGATAATTATGGTGTGGAGTGGGTAGTGGCTCTTTATGACTTTGCTGGTGAGACAGAGGATGACCTATCCATTCAGCAGGGGGATCGTATTCTAGTCACAAAGTATATTGATGAACAGTGGTGCACTGGCAAGCTGCATGGCAGAGAGGGCATTTTCCCAAAGGCCTTCGTTGAGGCCAGCACAGGTAAGCTATGCTGTTCTGGTGGCCGTGCCTTCTTGAGTGTGTGATGTTGACCTGGATGGGGTTTGCGCCTTCACTCAAGCTCACATTTATTCAGGAGGCCCCTTAACATTTGTCCATGTTATGTAGCTTTGACTTCGCCTCAAGAATCAGCTTGGCAATCGTTGTTTCAGTCCGGTACACCTAGTGCGGCCAATCAGCGTCGTACTGTTAGCTATGGGCGTGGTTTAGGTGTGACGAAGGAGACTTGAAAACAACTTGAACGACAATGACAGGTCCAACAGAGGTTCCTATAGTAGATGATACAATATTGCATCAGTTTAATTTGAATTTATTAGAAGAGGAAAGGCATTTCTCAACGGAAAATTTGTTGTCACGCTTCTCCTGACTTTTCTACTGCAAGCGTGGATAACAGGTTCTACTGGTTTGTGGTTCGTCCACTCCAATCACCTGCCAAGCATTTTTTGAAAGCACCTGCCCTTTTAAAACAGTTTAAATGAACGGCTCCCCAGATGAATGTGTCTAATGTGACAGATATCTGGTGTTTTAGGTTAAGCTTTGATTATGGCTTGACCACATTTGTCAGTCATGAAATGCAGTAAATGTGTCACACGCAAGTCCACACCAATCCCACTATTTAAATAATTATTAACAGCTTCCAGGAGACACATTTTAACTATGTTAAAGTTCAACCTCATTTAACAAAGTAACAAAATAATAATATATAATACAAACAATATAATAACTTTCAGTTATGGAGCTATACCTGGCACTGCAAAGGACTGCACTTTGGAATGTACCACCTGAGGAGATAGGAGCTAGTAGAATCTCTGAACCCACCTTTAGACAACCTTTTGTGAAATGTTCGTACTTTTAATTTCCTATGTATTTTGTGTTTCATTTGTTTTGAATGAATGTAATGTTTTGCTTTTAGGATAACTACAACTAAGGGGACTGTACATACAACTGGCTGGACAAACACACCATGCTTGGTGTCTCCACTCACAGTTGTTGGGCAGGACAACTGACACGGTTTCAGTTGTCCTGCCCAGCAACTGTGTGAGATTTATCATCATACATCAAGAATCTATGTGGCAGTGGTTTGACACCGTAGTCTGCAAATGAAATGACAGCATAAGGCCACCTCACTGAGCATGGTCTAATCATTTATCTCTAACAAACACCCATTATACAGAAAGCAATTGTGGCACATTCAATTATGTAGGTTTTAGTATGTAAATGGAGCCATGTAATTCAGCTTTCTTCACATCAACCAGTTGAAGGATGTTTTGTCTTATCAGCAGGCCAGTCACTAGACAATCACCAGTTGTGTGATGAAGTAGGAGGCAGAGCCAAAGCCCTGTTTGACTTCACTTCTAACTGCAAGGAGGAGCTCTCTCTGAGGGTGAATAGCCGTCTGTTGACCAAGGATACAGTTTACGTTTCCCTGTATTGCACAACTTCATTGTAACCCTTCTTCTATACAGGCAGGAGACATTATAACCAACATGGAGTCCATTGATGACGAGTGGTTCTTGGGAGATTTGAGAGGAAAACGTGCCCTAGTCCCAAAAAACTATGTACACATTTTGGGATAGCATAAAGTGTTTGAAACTCTAGAATACCGTAGGGCTCAGAGCACATCTGTGATGTAAACTGCCCAATAGAATTATCCATGCAAGACTAATCAGATTTCCCAGCATATTTCTGGTTACTTTTATAATGCAGTATTGTAATTTCCTAGTGCCTCCTTCAGCACTTACTTTGTAAATGCAATGTTTAGATTTTTAAAATGTAATAAAATGTGTGGAATTTCATTGGAAATGTTTCTGCTCAGCAAACACTGGATTTAGTGACATTCCATTTACAAAAATGTCCTGAAGTACACTTGCACCACCTAGTGGCTTAAAGTAGTCATTGCCACTTTACAGAATACAGGGAGTTTCAAAATGAAAATCAATCTTCCCAACCACAACACAGCCATGAGCATGCCTTGAGAAAACTTGTGCAATCGCAGGAAACTCCTCACTTGGGTCAATTTCACAACCTCTGGTAGTACAGCGCATGGTGGTCTAACACACAATGAAGTGTCTAGACAATTGTTAGCTCAGTTTAATCGTGTAGGCTGTCAGCTTTTAGTTGACAACACCAAATTGTAGCCCACACCTGGGGAATGGACCAAATTACCCTTTACTGCAGTACTACAGGGTTATGTATGTGCGATATAGATAAAATAGCTCTGTATTACATTCATCCAGCTAATCCTGGATTACAGAACACAACAGCACATTATCTGGTCATTTACATTATTTATTAAATCTGTCAGGGTGTTTCAGACGGTCTCCTGGATTGGGGGCTCGTAGCCATCAGCTCTCTCAACCTTGGCTCCAGTATCATCTCCAGTTGCCTTGGTAGTGGTGCTGCCGCCGCCCTCACCATGGAGCTCCATCAGTTTGCCCACTGAAAGAAAGTAGAAAAGTTTTTCACACAAACAATAAACTGGTTCCAAATCCCATTAACAGCTATTTTGACTATAGGGTTACTTACATAGCCAACTGAATATTAAGACTATTCTAATTAAGTCCAGTCCAAACAAACATGTTAGCCTGCCATTTCAATTAGTTTAGATATTGAAATAGTAACATCAAGTTGGTGTGCCGCCTTACGCCACCAAATACATTTAGCTGAGGCTGCGCATACGTAGCACCCAGACAGCTAAATCCACCAAGCATGGTCCTTCATTGTTTGTTGTTCTTCTCAGTTTGCTGCAGAAATACCACTGTGGCCTCACTGACTGTACTTGGAAATGTATTACATTACAATATTGTCACATAGCTAGCATAACAAATATAAACTGTTAGGTCTGTCACACATCCACAGGTATAAACAGTGGAAATGAACAGTTATCCACTACTTACACTCAAACTTGGGCTTCTTAAGCATCTTGACCTTCCTTACGTAGACATCATGCAGGGGGTAGATTGACTGGCAGGCCTTTTCAATGTCCTTGCCAACACTGTCAGGGATCCTGAAACAACACACCACCAGTACACATTAATGCTCAGCCAAGCAAACACAGGTTGAGACATGACAGAGCATCATCTGGTTAAGTAGCAGTCAGCAGCCTTCATTTGGAGCCCAAAGACTCATGAAGACATTTGTGTGGGCTTAGGTGACAATATCTACAGGAAATTATTTTTGGATGGGGCTTATGGCCCAGTTGCATTTTAATACAAGTAAGAAGTATTGCGGAATGTTTGACAGATGCAGTTTCATTTCAATTACTTGGCTGTATCTGACAGACATGACAGAAGCTCGGCTTACAACTTGTTGACGACTTCCTTCAGGTCATTGGTCTGAACCTCGCGGGTCATGATCTCCATCATCTTTTTGCGAATCTGGCGGACCTGCTGGTGCTGGGCGTAGGAGGTCTTCCTGATCTGGTTTGTGCGCTTCTTTGTGAAACCCACACAGAAAAGGCGCAGCAGGTAACCATCTGTGGTCTTCACATCCACATGGGCCTCAATCATGGTCTGCATGGAGAGCACAGACATCAGTTAGTTTCCTCACCCATTTCACAGACATAGAATATGGTACATATGCCAATGTCGGTACTAAACTGCACATCTGTACACTAAACTGCTGTGTAGTGCATCGAGATGATAGACACTAGGTACAAGTTTGGGAGAACAAGATTACTTTGTTCAAACAAAGCTCTCTCCACTTAATCTTTGATATTAGAAAGTGGCAGTTCAAAATACATGCAAGAACTACTTAAATTGAAATTAAATAATTGTGTATAAGTTATGCGGGTTGCAAAATATGTAAATAACAGACAATTATTGCACCATTTTATAAACCGTTTCATGTATTGACAGCTGGATTACAAAGCGTTTTACTTGTTCAGAGTGCAAGTTTGTAAACGTTTTATTATATAATATTTTGGGTTCCAGATAAATTGGTGTTTTCTTTTACTTTAATCAAACATCATTAAAGTATAATAAGAGATCTGAGCAGGGGTAGACTAATAAAGAAAAGAACGTCCACTAGCCACTCGGGCCACCAAGACAGTTACTCTTGCGGCCAAAATTACTAGTTTATGACCACAATTTTGCATGCATTTTTACAAAGTAACCAAAAGTCAGATGTTTTGATGGGAAATACATTTTGTACATCTTAACATCTTGTAGGCGGTTTATTCATTTGTATTGTTACCCCTCCACGTCTTTATACAGTTAGCAAAAAACTACACTAATAAATATTTGATCCCCTCCCCCATTATTATGTTGTTTAATACTTGCAATCATTAATTAATTGATAGGTTGATTCTGGACACCATTTAGCTAATTTGTTTTGCACACCACACACCGAGCTAAACTGGAGCAAGTTCGCACAATGCAAGGGAAAAGGCGATGCGGACATTACTCGAGCTCGAAGCTGTCGCTGCTTTTCCACAATGCTAATTGCTAACAGTTGGGAGTTTGAGGTTAATCTTAATGCCAACAGTTGAAATATAGCTTGCAATACCAGAGCATGAAATAAAATATGTTAATGTGGCCGTTGGGGCCACTGGCTGTGCATCATTGGTAGCCAAAATGTAAACTAGTGTTGCTACGGGCACCGGGCAATGTCGACTCCTGGATCTGAGTGATAATCACCTGCCACTTCTTAACCATTGAGCACATCTTGTCACGCGTCAGGTCCATGCCATGGAAGTTGGTCAGGCAGTTTTTGCCTTGAACATCTTCCGTAATGAGCTTGAATTTACGGAAGGCCACTTCATCGTTCTGCAGGTCAGCAAGGCTCACCTCAAAAACACGGCCCTTTAGACCATCAGAGGCGATTCCTAGATGAGGACACATCCTGCAGTTAGAAAAGCTCAACAAAAAGAGTCACAACAGATGATCTCTGTAATCATATGGTATCTAATAAAGTTTAATGTTATTAACACTGTTCCTTTCAGACTAATAATTTACTATAAAACAATACTTACTGGTTCCCTGAGTCCGGGTGACCAAGGTCTTGCCGAGATTGCGAATGTTGAACATGGCTGGTGCCTTGACATCATACCAGTCTTTCTTGGAGAAAGGGTCGACACTATAGACGAAAAAACAAATTACTTAAGACTTAACATGGCTGAGTTTAAAAAGTTTATTATAGAAGGGTAAAAAAAATACTGTAACCTAAAAAGACTGCCACTCTTTCATCACTGTACTAATACTGGCAGTCTTCTGTTCTGTTAGCAAACTAGCTAACGTGCACTCCTACAGTACGGCATATATAGTGATGTAGTATAACGTGACCCCTGAGTGCAGTGGTGGTGGTAATAATAATACCCTACACACATTAGGCACAATATTTAGGCCCCATGCATAATGTATCTGCACAGCCCTGTCACAGTCTAATATCAAAGTAATGTAGGGTACTTCATCGCCATCTTGGTAGCATTTTAGTTTGTGCTTATGTTGCCGGTTGGAAAACCGCCTCATAAAGCGGTATGGATAAGCAACTGTGATCATATTTTCAGCGGATAAGACACTTACAACTTACACTAAACACTGAAGTCACAGGCATTGTTAGAACGTGAACGATTTCCAATCGTTCGTGAGCAGCTTAGCAGCTAACCGGGGACATCTACTTGTATCAGCTTCATCCTTCACATTTTAAATATCTAACCTCCTCTATCAAAGAAAGAAGAGTGCATTTGACTTATTGGCACCTAAATGTATTTACTTACATCTTCTTTTTGGCACCTTTCTTGCCGCCTTTAGTCAGCCTCTTATTCTTGCCGACTGCCATGTTGGCTACAGGGAGTAAAAGAGGAGGAAATACGTGTTACCGCGAGAAATGAAGAGACTGGAGGAATGAGATTTCCTTTTTTTTCTCGCGAGTCGTTGTGGTTGGCTACTTTGGCGTCCTCCACTGGTAGACATGTAGACAATGGTAGAGAGCTATTATGTAGATTACTTTCACATTTCATTACACATTCACTTTATGAGGATATTATATATAATATTAGGTATTAATATTATTTTAGTTGAAATGTTCTATTTTAATTAATGTGTATCCATGTTTTGTTATTTTATGCATCTGGCTTAACATTACGCTTTTAATGTGTTTTCCAAAGCACTTAAACGTTTTTAAAAGGTGCTGCAGGTCTTGCATTTTGTTAATTGCACTAGACATTTACTTATTGGGCCATCTTTTTAATAGCAAAATAGTATCCAATGTTGCTATACTATTATTCCAATATATTTGGTTTATAACTAATATTTTTGGTTACAGTGGCCTAGTCAAGTCAAATCACTTTTATTAATATGACTCTTAATCACATTAAAGTCTCAAAGGGCTTTACATGACCACATTTAACATGAAAACAAAAAACACCCCTCCTTGCATAGGTCTATATGTCTTGCTCTATATGGATATTTTTTATATTTTCTTGCTGCTGTGGTAACACCCACATTTCCCCTCAGGAACAATTATATTATATTTGTTTAACATAATTTTCAATTACGGTATTTTTAGATCCCGTTAACGCAACAACTTTGGTTAGGTTTATAATCCTGTGTTTATATATTTTCATTTAGTGAACACTATTGAAAAAATAAACATCATAGCCAAACACTCCAGATCTTGAATTTAGAAGTGGTAGAACCTGATTCTTGGGGTGTGTATTTCTATCATACACCCAAATTGTTACTGTAACAAGAGGGTTTTAAAAATGTTTACTTCAGTTTACAAAGCAAACATTCGTACATCAATTATCTGTATTTCCATACAAACATAACACATGCACACGCACACACACACAGACACGCGCACACACACACACACATACAAACCATACACACTTTTTTTGACCTAGAGTGCAGTAAATACTCATAAAAGCATATATTGTATACTTGTATAAGAGTTATAGGCGTCTGCCAATATGTTATGATTTCAGGGCATTGCAGCAGATAAGGATGCATAATTGCAGCATGTCTCTTCATGGAGCTGCTGGCTACCTTGACTCCCAGGTTCCCTGTAGACTTGGAGGTCTGTGGTAACGTTGCTGCCTCTGAGGAGGTAGCAGCAGAAATCCCACTGAGAAAGGGAAACAAATACATATTTAACAGGACATGTTTTTTTTACTTGAAGAAGCAAGTAAAGCAAATTTGTTAATTTGAATTCTTATTTTAATCATATATTGACACAACATAAAGAAAAGAAAAGAAAACATTAAAACAAGGGTTTCTAATAAGATATGCATAATTTCAAGTTGGAGCTTGATCATAGAGTGGGGTGGAGTGTAGAATATCTTATTGATCAGATTGTCTTGCAGATTTTGTTTACCGGCTAAAAGTGTTCATTTACCTTATTTAAACTATACGTAATTTTAGTGCATTTTTTTAATTTGAGATTTTCTACCAATAGGCCTACTATAAATAAAATGTGCGACTGCCACAATCATTTATAGGCAATCTAGGAATAAAGGAAAAATTACAATTTCAGCGCGGGGAACAACATCGGCACGACACTTGTGACAGTAAAAAGACTGCTCACCTGAGCCATGATCTAACTGAATTTACTAAAAGTCCCACTGCGCATGCTCCACTTGCTCAAGGGATATACTGTCATGGCGGGGACAAGCTGAAGCTCGGGGTAAAATCAGGAAGAGAATGCATTGGAACTGCGAAAACGCTGGCATATAATAGCTCCAAAGAGTTAATAGGGGAGCACCAAGAGGATCGTTTTCCTTTGACGACTCTCGCAGGAGCTGTTGACATACTTGACCCTCGTTTCGGAGTTGTGCTGCCACCAGCGCTCTACCTGTCAAGTGTTGTAAGACAGTGACAATAGCAAGTTCCACTGCTACGTTGCTGCCGAAGACATCCAAGTCGCTGTACCTTCCAATATACTTTGACAGCGGGAGAAAGAACAGGTGCAAGCTAGGCTCTACATTCCATCAATTTCCTATATGGATTTTAACAACATTCATCCATCCTTCGCGTAGCTATCAAGTTTCAGAACAGGGGAGAGAAGTTGCGTTGGATCGCAGGCAACTCGAGGCTCATACGCTTACCGTATCCTGTCAGCGGTGACCACTTTTCAATGCTTGTAGAAAAACTGTTTGGATGGGGAAGCAACTATCACGTTTGTTGATCTGTGCATTTACAACCAGCCATTTGGAACGCAGATAGACAAAGCTATCTCTCCGACGCCCCGTAGAAGGCAAACAGGTGCTTTACCTGTGAACTGCACCTGCTCTGTCCTTCCTTAGCCATGGCTAGCGAAGAGACACCGAGTGCCGCGCACTCAGGTGATGGGAAGGACGACATATCGAGCCCCACTGCTCTCAACCCTGGGATTCCTATCAGGGGAATAAGGATGAAATTTGCTGTACTCGCTGGTCTGGTGGAAGTTGGAGAAGTTTCCAATCGAGACATTGTGGAGACAGTATTCAACCTGGTAAGATGATTTATAAAAGCTCAGTGTAGGCCTTGGAAATGATGACATAAGATTTTCGAGTTTTAGAATTTCTTCGTTTGTGGCTAAATCTGAAGTTCTATTCGTTTGTGTAACCCTGTTAGATGTGTAGCCTATAACTGCTACCTTTCCTGCTATTACAAATACATCGTATGCTGCTTATCATAACAGACAAGAACACAAATCACTATCAAACATTGTTTCTCTGACATATCAGACAAGGTTGTCTCATCCTAAAGGCCTGGTTCTCTTCATTGTACAAACAGTTTGAGGCACCTGCTTTTTTCGCATGTTTCTCTCTTTTGTTAATTATTACAAGCCTATACGGGCATGCTGCTGATGCGGGCGCTGGACGCGTTTGTGTTTATGTAAACTAATCTCAGTGATATGTATTATTGCCTAAATGTAAATGACTCATAGCAGGGTCGTCACCACGTCTGGCCTGGTCTGTTGTAGTGAGTTTATGACACAAGCAGCCAGGTCTCACAGTGTGTCAGTCACACTATAATGTATTGCTCTTTATATTGTTCGCTGTGCTGGAGAGGCCTTGCAGCACTGATTGATCCTTGACTGTTGGCAAATGACTCTTGCACTACTAGGCCTTGAATGAATGAAACTAAGCAGGAACTGTAGTCTTTATAGTGAGGATACAGTCAACTAGTAAATAACTGGTTATAAGAGGCGTGGGGGGAAAGGAAAATAATGAAAGATTGTGGAACCTGTAAAACCGCTTTGTCACTGTGGCAATATAATGGACAGGAACACTCACCTTCCATTTTTTTTTTATTGTAACACTACAGTACTACCTCCCTCAACTATGGCAGCAAATTACCTGCAATAGTGCCACTCCTCTGGAGACAGTTGCCCTGCCTTTATTATACAGTTATTTCTCTGTCCTTCCAGTGGTTCACTCATCGTGCATTGGTGCTGAAAATGAGGCAATATGTTTGATAAGTGACAATGTATATGTTCTCCCATAATCTACACATAGTCCAGTTTAATTATTGCAAAGCAATATAACCTCTAATATGGGTAATTAGCCTATAGGCTACTCAGCCAGTATTTTCTAACTGTTTCTTTTATTTTATTTTATGCTAATTTGCACAACATATTATGTAAAACAAATAGGCTAGGCAAAAAACATATTACATCATGTTACATTCGATTAGTTTGGGTGTAAAAAAGACTACTGCAGTTTCTTTCCTTTGTTTTTTTGGATCTCTTAACTTAAGTGATCAGTTCTCATTTGGGTTTGGGCCTTATGCATGGTAATATCCAGTCTTCCATGGCTCCTTAATGGGTTGCCACTTAAGTTAGATGATTATCAGATATCATTTTGAAGGGTTTAAGCTTGCTGATTTGCAGTCTACTCCATGCATCTCTGACATATAGTGTTTGATTATTTCGAATATTTTCACTGAAATTAATAACGTGACTCAAGGCAGTGCTTGTATAATTAGGCCGATGTGTGACAGGAGTGTCCTTGTTAGAAGCTTGATCAGGACTCATGTTTGAATGAAGGTGCATTCTACCATTCTACCTGTGCTTCAGATTCTAGAAGCCAGCAACAGAAAACGAATGTGTACTGGGCTACACTTTGCTTGTTAAACTACAACCTTGCTTTTCTAGTCAGAGAGTACAATAGGACACAGTGAACCTGATTGACTAGCCTAATTTTTAAGGCTATGGACAAAGCTGGTCTGAGCTTCTCCCACTGTGCTACTGCCGCTGGTTGACACAGGAGATGGGTGATTTAGAAGTCTGGAATGCTAACCTGAGGAGAGGACAGGAGCCTGCCAGCTTTCTGTGGACGCTATGCTGCAAACCAGGGCTGCATCATGTTTCTTCCATCAATACAAACTATAACTTAGTGGGCATCCTGTATTTCAAACTTGAATATGAATGAAATAATTCTGAAATGTTGTGTGTCAAAACAAGGATGATTCTAGCTTCAGACATAGTCTTCAGGTGAATCATAACCTATTTGCCCATTACTGTGCCTTACTTTTTTGGAATCATTTGAGTACTGTCATCTGTAACAGTACGCATTAGTGTCTATTTGTCTGCAACACCTATAGTATATTTTGCTGTTGTAGAAAGCTATATTAAGTTAGGCTTTTTTATCTATCAGGGCTCATTAATATCTTATACTGTGCGCCAGGATTATG
Source organism: Typhlichthys eigenmanni (assembly GCA_027564635.1). Taxonomy (NCBI): domain Eukaryota; kingdom Metazoa; phylum Chordata; class Actinopteri; order Percopsiformes; family Amblyopsidae; genus Typhlichthys; species Typhlichthys eigenmanni. The sequence continues at coordinate 2,603,079 of JAODUK010000001.1, read as the reverse complement.
TTTCCTTTTGTCAGATACTGTAGCGGCTGAAAAAATAAGTCACATGCCTCTCTGTGTATCTCTATATTGTCTGTTTTTATTGTCACACAAGTGTTTGGCTGGCAGAAGACACTCAGCATCTTGAAACCTTGTCACTTGCTTTGCATCTATATTGTCTTGATATTAATGATGACGATGATGAGGGTTGTTCCCTCAGATAAGCTGTCAGAGGACTAGAGCTCTGACCTCCTTAGCATTTCTCTGAATCTGTCAGAATGGCTTCCCAGTGACCCTGCTCATTGGAAAAATGGAACCCTGTGTAAGAACCAGGCTATATTGCATATTTTAAAGCCCTGAAGCTGAAGCTTGGGATCGTATTGGAGTATGACAACAACAATATTCACTTTGAGGCTTCTTGCAGTGTTTTCTGATGAATAGCTTCTAGAAGTACCTTATCTGTTCTGTCCCAATAATGCACTAAGAACTGTGTATTTTATTTATTTCCTCTATTGAGCAATGTATCACATATAAGGCATTTTAGCTTTGTTAAATGTTGAACTGTGTTGTGGTATTATAAATTAGTCTACATCATGGCGTTAATAACACTAAAATTATCACACTATAACTGCTAATGGTCTAAAAAAAAAAGCCAATTCGCATGGACACCCATATGCATTCACCAACTGTCTCTCCATCGAGTCAGGCCCTTAACTTAACAAGAGCCCAGGGAAAAGGGCCGTGCTCTCTAGGCACTCACTGCCCTCTGCTCTAGCTAGGTTGGAGGCTGCACGGTGCACAGTGTCAGATTAAACCTGCTGCTCTCTATTAATCTGTCACCAGACCTGCTCCTAACACGCATGCACGCGCAAACTGTAAGAGAATATTGTCATCTTAAAGACGGCATGACTCTACAGAGTGAATAAGCTTTTTTACATTTAAATTTATTTTCAAAAGAATTTCATACACACTTGGGGCTAAAAGTACTTGACGAGATCCAAACGTGTGTTTCATAAACTTGGCGTTTATTTTGTCATCTGCCAGTGACACACGACAACACATGTACATTACATGGGGCATTGCCCCACTGATCTGTATTGAGCATGACACTACTGTAGTCCCCCTCTGCAGGACCCCCCCCCAGAGCTGTCTACAGTGCCTGTGTAAGCAATCCTCATTTCAATATTGACCACAAATTATTTGTGTATTGTTAACAGCTATAAAAAACGCCCTTATAAAATAAATGTGTATAACATGAATGTGTGTATGCAATATGCAAGGGGGCGGGAGGGGCACATCCTTATGTATAAAACCAACGGGTACCACAAATGCATAGACTGAGGACTCTGGCATCTTTTCCTGAACATAAAATATAATTCTGTGAAGTCTGACATTTAGGCCTATTACATTGATGCATTACTGTAAATGTATGCCGTACTCTATTTATCTCTCTCTACTCTCTCTCTACTCTACTCTATTTATTTCAGTGAAACTACACAGCATCGACTGAGGCTCAACATCTAGGGATGTCACATGTAATGTTATAAATATAATCGTCTGCCTTTTGGATTAGTGTGACATTTAGTAATCTCCCTAATCTTCCCAATATTGTTTACATTCCTCTTGTGACATATTGGATTCTATATCTATAGTTTATATCTATAGTTTACACATATTATACACCCCATGTAACCCTATAACTGTAACAACCAGTTTAGCACCTGGTCATGCTTTGTGGGATCCCATGGGTTTTTGAAGTAACTAAAAGTAATTATTATTAATAATAATTCAGTAGGCTTAAACAATTGTGGTGTTTTGTTTACTGCAGTGCTTACCTGTTTAGTGTGCCTTTATTTAGCAAACAATATCCCCAGTGATTCAACCCCTGTATAGTGACATACACAAAGGCAGACTAAACATTTAAGCAAATGTTAGTGCCCCATTTCTGTCATTTCAGTTGATCCTTCAGATGTGTACTAAAAATGTTTTCATTTTATTTTGATTAATTAGCATTTGTATTCCACAATGTAATAATTTCATAAAACCTGGGCATTCTTATATCTCAATATGACATATTGGTATGCAATAGCTTATCTCTACTGCCACAAACCAGCTGCAGTAATCAAAGTTAAACCTGCTTTCAATAGCTTAATAGTTTCATTTTAATATGGGGTTAATTGTGACATACGCTGCTTTGTATACAGGATAGCCATATTTACTTACTGTTTCTTCTATAAACGGTGTTGGCTGACTAACAAGTCATAACAAACACTACTGGTTATTACAGGAAACATTTTGGGAGACCTGCAGTATAGTATAAGAAATCCATGAGCCTGATTAAATTCTGTCCCACATTCAACCTTTTGTTCTTGCTACTTTTAGTATTGAAAGAAAAAAAATTAAACTAACTTTAACTAATGATTAGTGCGTTTATTTAATGTCTGTCAGGCTCAAACTATGATTAGGCTTAAACAAAGGGCATTGCTGTGTATTCTCATATAAGATACTTATCCCTTGCATCATTTGTTTAATATGTTCTTAAATTACTGACTTTTTTTTTTTTGTTTGTTGGTGTGAGTTAGTGTTATTCTTACAAGGTAGTAAAACATTTTAGATGCATTTCTAATACATGCGTTACATAATGTATACAAAGCCATGTATAGTGATGTACCCGGTCAGTTATCCTGTTGTTAATGTGCATTGACGTGGCCATTGAACACACATCGCCAGGATTCTGCACCTGCATTTCTATCTTATCAAATTACATATGCCGCAGCTTTTTAACCTGTATCTTTTTTGGATATAGAGAGCACATTCAAATATATTTTACACATTACGTATTGCCTCATGTCATCATTCTTAATTTCAGTTAAAAAATGTTCTGTATTTTGACATGAATTGCAACATAATTTTTACACTAGACTGTATTGTATGTGGTCACTGACAATATGGTCTTGATTTAATGAATTCCTACTTTGATATAATATGTCATGAGTTACATCCAAACATGAACCCTCACATAGGGAACCATTTAATCAGGAATGTCACCTGAATGGGAAACAGTTCACCGGCAGCTATAATAATATGCTAATACCATGTATCTGCTAGCTACAGTAGCCTAATGTCTAACAATTGTTGAATTCAAAAACACAATATAATATTTAAAAATGACCAATAACAAATAAAATCACTATAATATTAGACGTTAATTTAATGTGGTTAATGTATCATGTAATGTATTGACTGAGCCATAGATGGCCTCAAGATAAACAAGATGAGATGACTGTTTAGTGGGAGTGATCTGTTTTGCCTGTTAATACAGTGACATCATTGTGCATGATCTTCCAGCATCTTTCTTGAATGCATGCTGAATTACTTTAAAGTCACTTTTTTGCATTTAGTGCAAGGCTGTATCCCCAAACCTTAACCTTTTTATTTCTTCTTTTTTTATATGTCGACTGATTAAATAATTGTAGGGTAAATTCACTTTCTTATGTCTGCACATGGATCAGGAAGGTTATTCACTTTTATACAACAGTTAGTATTGACCAAGTGATTTGATTGGACAATAGGCATTCCATTAGTGCCAATATTTCAGTCTTAACGCACTTAACTATGCATGTATCACTATACTTTACCACTGGTGGTTGCCTCTGTGTTAGCTGCTGTCTGTGCGAATTAAAGCAGTTGTTTTAGTCTTAGAAAGGTTTGGCCATATCGCCAACTACTTTTACTATAGTAAGTAATTTTATATCACATTAACCATGTCACCCTGTTTTTAATTAAACTATACTGTATTGTTTGCGTATTAATAACCATTTCATAATGTCGTTTTTTGCAATCAATGTAAAACTACTGAGGTACTTTTTGCTTAATTGAAGACGCATACCGTTTTCCTATATATTGTTCAGGCTGGGTGTTAAAGGGATTTCTTAAGTAATTTGGTGCAGTGTAAACTGTTAGTGGTGTCTACTAACATCATGCTTTAAATTAACTATTTTTTATTTTCTATATTTTCAACAAATGACTGTAAAACTCTAAAACATGTAGCCCAACTGTTTTCTCAGTATTAGTCATGAGAGTGGTTGTTAGACAAACTTCAATGAGTTTATTTCCTTTTCTAGATGTAGTGTATTCTCATCCTATAACACGTTATAGGCCTAGTGATTTATCCAACTGCACATTTCTGATTGATTGGCTTATCTTTGGTTCTTCTGTCTGGGCGACAAAGTTATTTTCAAAGTGTGCATGTAATGTCTGTATGACTATATTCTAATTGAATGCACTACCAGGACATTTGGAGAGAGGTGATTGTGTAATATTGTACAAGGCTGTAAATGGCATAGACGGAAGAGGGCCTATTGATTAATGGCTTATATCGTTTCTGTACCCTTGACCTGCTTTCACATTTGAAGCATTAGCTGCTCATGTGCTGCCAAGGTCTGGTCAACAATCCACAGGGAAAATAGAAAGACTACACCTCGCGCATTAGAGAGCGGTAATAAATACACAAAGTCAAGTGTGACACATTTGGTTTGGCTATATTTTTTCCTGACTCCTTTTTTGTCACTTGTGAAAAGTGATTTTGTCAGAAACTTGGCATTGATTTGTTAGGCAAATTATTGGTTCCTTTATGACAAATAAAACAAACTTTCTTAGTTTGAGTCAACCTATCTTGCAATTTGTGCTCTCCTGCACCAATTGTTCCCATTGTCTTAGACTATCTTGCATTACAGTCATTACACTGGTGACCCATTTCTGTGTACCCAGTGTAACTGTAAGCCAAAGAAGGTACTATACTTTTTGCCTGTGTGGTAAATTAGTTATTAAGCAATTGAGATGCTCAGCTGTAGTAGAATAGTTATAAAGTTAAATGATAACAATGGCATACTGTAGTATACCATCCTCATCATGTAAAATCGATCTAGCTAGCCTACTGGCAGATTTCCAAAATAATTGCAAAATTCATGATCACTTTGAGTCTGAGATTTTTTTGTGTGCTTTATCAAAAAAAATCTAATTAATAGAGTCATTTTGTAGACAGTGCCACTGTCCATCCACATCAAAGTTCAAACATCAAGTGAATGACAACATTTGTCTAAATGTCATATTACTTTTAATTTTCCTTATTTAGTTTTCCTTACTGGCGTTTCATTGTTCATCCCTTAGGGTCATAGTGAACACATGCTAGTTTAAGGTAGTCCTCACCACAAGCACTCCTGAACTTTGGTTCTGGATGAACTCACTGCATCTGTCTACAAATGTACTGTGCACTATTACACATTTCACCATAAATTAACAGTATATTACTGGCAGCAGAGACGGCAACAGTTAACTGTAGTTTTACAGCGCGTCTACTGTAATTTGTTTTTTACAGTAAAATACTGTTTTTTTATTTATTTACATTATGTGACAGTCGGTTAACTGAATTTCACAGTAATTTCAAATTATATGCAGTATAAGTGTAATACTGTTTTATTTACAAAAGGTAATACAGTCTGTTATTTTTGCAATTAATTCATATAAATCCCTACAAATGGGGAAAAATAAGACAATACACATACCATAAAATGTTGCTGTACTGTAGTTTATTATAAATCCTGAATAATTTGTATACTTTACTTTGTAAGACAATATTTTCAACATTTGTATTACAAAACTGACAAGGTAATGCGTTACATATATACTCAATAAAATACTTTGACAGCATTAGAAGAACTGCATCACATTTTATCTTGCATGTCTTCTGCACATGTAAACCAGTCACTGGTAAACAATGAGAGGACTAGACTGCAGCATCGGTATCAATCACCGATGACGAGTGCCTGTAAAACAAGAATTCAAACAAATCATCAACATAAAAATATAAAATAAAAAGGATGTAAAAAGAATATAGTACTACAATGCATCTGAAAAGTATGACAGCGCTTCACTTTCTCCAGATTTTTTATGTTACAGCCTTAATGTAAAATAGATTGAAAATAATTGTTTTCCTCAAAATATTTAAAATTAAAAGAAATCACAGTAAAGTATTCACAACATTCAAGGACTTGAATGACAACTTCAAATACTACTATCAAGGTAGTTGGGTGTTGCTATTGTGTGTTTTTGTTTCTATAGTGTTCTAGGCTTAAGTTTAGTGTGCTGTTTTGCTGGAGTATTGTAGTGTAGTGGTGCATGAAGTATTGAGATCACAGAGACAAGACACAGTGACTAACCTGAAGCCCCACTGAAGGTCCAGCAAATTCTGTGTGGCAACATGTGGATTGACACTATCTGCAATTTTATGAATAACCTCCCCGGTCTTCTTGTACTTTTGTTGGTGGTCTTCCTTTCTCATTCCAGATTCATACCAGTATCAATAAAAAAGCCCAAAATAAAAAAGATCTTGTCACAAATTATAGGCCTACTGCAAATGGATAACTGTCACATTGATCTGATGACAGGAAATGTATAATGCTTAATCTTTGGAAAAAATAAATATAAATTGCAAAGTGTGACAATCATGTTGAGGCTCATCTGCAAGGCTACACAATAAAAAAAAAAGTTATCTTACCTCACGTCTCTGCTTTGAGAGAAACTGTCAATTCCAGATCCCCTCCTTTTGAAAATATTATCATTCCTTACAAAGTAAAGAAGATGGCTATATCTTTACATTGGCGAGTAACTTTAATAACACTTTTACTGATTGTTTCTGGTTTAAATTGAGTATAATGATACACCTTACTTTACCAGAACCGTTCAATAAACAGTTATGTTACAAAAGTGTTCTGTTACAGTACAGTAATTAGCCTTAATTATAAGATGACCTCAAACTAACTTTACAAAGGTCAGAAAAAGCACCAACTTTGCTGTTAGCTAGCTAACAATGATTGAGCTACAGAGCTTGCTTGCTTGCTTTAGCAACATGACTTTATAAAACATCTGAACAGTTCAATTATCATGCAGACAAAATAATACTAGACACTATACCAAAATAGGGTGAAAAGTGCAATATGTTACCTCTTTGGTTGAACTCCACGTGGACTGCTCTACCGAAGCTGTGTTGTCTAGTCTGTGGCAAGCCGTTGACCTATTTATTAGATGCTAGTATCTATTCTTCTACCATATATATATACCTTTGTGAAGGGTACACATATGTACCTTTCAGTATACGTACCTTTTTACATGTAAAAGGTACTTATTAGTACTCCATGGAAACATGATTGTACCTTTTGAGGGTACATTTGTGAAATTTGTACCTTAAAGTACCTTCTCTGTACCTATGAGTGTAAGATACTGTTGAAAAATCACCGTAAATTAACAGTAGTTCGTTACAGTGTACAATTAGGTTCATTTGCGATCTCAAAATAATATTGTCAATTGCCTTTGCATGTAGAAATGCAATGCCTTGATAGTTTTAATACAAGAAGGAACCTCCGGTGCTGAGAAATGAATGAACGCGAGAAACTGCTGCAAAAGGGATACAATCCCATAGCCTCTGTTAAAATGTCTGACCTTTCAAATGCTTTGCATTTTCATACTGTAGCCAAAACCTTTTCATTCTGCTGAAGTCCTGCCATATTATAGCGTTGTCAGGAGTAACAAGTGTTTTGTTGGCCTATCTGCAGATGACCTGTGAACAGTCCCCTAAGGAGAGGGGAACAGCTGCTATTAAGGTTGTCGTTCATGCCACACTTTTCTTACTAAAACCACATTGATTTAGCCGTCGAGCTGTCAAGCATCCCATCTAGCCAGTTTAAGCACAAGATTTTAACCTAACTAGTGTTTAGCAGCTACATTTGAAATGTATATTTAGGCATACAGCATAATAAACCATTTTATTCAATACAACATTATTAGGAGTGGAAAGCTAATGAGTAACCCCGTCTACTGTGTAATGTACATTAGCTAGTCTTCTTAGTAAGTTTGCAAGTTCACAGGCTTTGTTTCTGTGCCATTGTACCACGATGGTTCCAGTAGTTGGTTTCACTGCCGCTTGTTGACCAGACTCTTGAGACGGACGGGAAGCTGAAGTGACAGGAATATAGATAGAGTGGTACAACTATGGCAGGACATAGCATAGCCGTAGACATTTCCCTTCCCAAGGACACCGCATGTATCAGGTCAAGTGTGTTTTGTTTCTTTTAGAAACACACAGTCAGTGTTGACTCATGGATGTAATCGGTTTAGTTAATATCTGATCGGTCATTTTTTTGTTGCAACAATTGACTGCTTGCTGTATATGGAGGACCAGGACTGCCATAATAAAAAATAAATAAATAAATAAAGAAAAGTTTAAATAAATATAAAAATAATTTAAAAAAAATTACATTTTTGTATTAAAAAAGGCTATTTCTGTATTTTTACATGTATTTATTCTTTATTTAATTATTTTAACATTTATTTATTCTTAAATTTATTTATTTCTACATTATTTTATTTATTTATTTATTTCTGTATATCAACATTTATTTATTTATTTCCGTATTTCCACATTTCCTTGTTTTATTTATTTCCGTATTTCCATGGACGTAAATGTTA
>JAODUK010000001.1:2566001-2590132 GCA_027564635.1 Typhlichthys eigenmanni | reverse complement strand
TGCATTGATGTGTACAGCACTTTGGTCAGCATTTGCTGTTTTTAAATGTGCTTTATAAATAAAATGACTTGACTTGAATTATGGTTGATTATCTCTACACTATGACCCCCACCCCCCACCATTGTGGTTGAATATCTCTACACTAGCTCCCCCCAATCACACACTCGTCTTAACTCTCTTCATCTGCACATGTTGTTTATGGAAAGCAAACTATAGAGGATTGTTTGTGCTGTGCCGAAGGGGCCCTATGGCTGCTCAGCAATGATTAATTTAGGCAGGCCTCAAGGGTGAACATACAGGCTAGGTTACCAAACCAGGGATCTGGTGTCCACTGCCACAGACACTGCCTTAGGTGACATGTTGAGAGGAGGAGACTGCAAACATCACCTAGGCTGAGACACTTGGAACCACATCACACCTGCTCAGTGCTTACCTAACGTAGAGACCTGTGAATTTTACTATTATTTTGGATTCATCTTTGGAATCCATGTATTTACCTGTCATGGAACCACCTAGTCATTGTTAGGTGGTAGTTGCAAACCCTTCAAATCATAAAATGTTTCCATTCCATGGGTGCCAACCCACGCCCAAAATGATACGTGACAGGTGATTGCATGGTTTATGCAGAAAATGATTTCTTGCATTTTTTTTATAACAACCAACTGATAAAAGACAGAAGGGACCTTTGTTGATTAATGAAATCCCACATAATTTTGCATGTAATTTATGTACACCTGCACCATCGGTAGTGGCAGTTCCCTTTGCTTTGACTAGTCCATATACTTGCGCAAGTCTGAATTTTGCCTTATTTTATAGTGCCCAGTGGCTGTACTGTATTATTCAATTTTGTTACTAGGTAATCCCTACCAATAGTTTTGGAATGGCTGAAAAAAAGGTTAGGCCTAATACTTTAAAAACGTTTCTATAACTGTTCCACAGTCAGGCTTTAAAATTACATGTTTTGCTATCGAGGTGATTGTTGTAATCTTGGCTGGCAGTGGCAAAAAATCCTAAGTGATAAAAGAGTTATTTTAAATAATGTATTATTATTAATGAATTATGAATTAAATTTATGATGGACATTGCACACCTTTAGAGATGGAGTGCACAGTTGGGTCTTTTACTTAAGGACAACATTTGCGATGACATAACTCAGATTTAATTGGCTTGTTAAAGGTTCATCCTTATTTTCCTTTTTTAATTTGTGGCACTTCAGTCCTAATGAAATAAGGCATAAGTGCATTGGTTTTCTGATGTCCTGCGGATAGACCTGTTTAGGAAATGGACCACACCAACTTTGACTCTGATTTGACGATTAGAACACTGCTAAGCATAATAGAAAAAAAGCAATTTAAAGGGAAATTGGACTCCTTCTTAACACTCAACTCTTAAATTCCTTAAACGTTCTCACACTGATAATGTCAAATGAACAGTGTGAGAACATTCATTATATTGAGATGGAAGGAACAAAAGTTTCATATTGCTTTATACATTACTTTTGTTCTTTACCTTTTAACACCGCATGTTGGATCTGAGCTGGTTTGAGCTTGGCAAACTTGCCAAGATAAATCAACCATGCAAACCCCTGTGGTGCGCTTGAACTGAAGATCTAAATTGCTATGGTCTGAAACCTTGTCCCTCGTCTTCAAGCTTGTTCTCCATCTTCTTGGTCAATTGACTCTGATGGATGGATGGCTTGCCCACATTGTCAGGCTCGTAAATCATCTGTTAGTGTGGCAAGCTGATGCCCACCATCCATTAGCGATAGACCTGCAATCACAGAGGCTTCAAATCACAGGCTAATGCTGCAGACTGTTGGACGAGCCTGTGATTTATGCCTGACTTTGACAAGGAGAAAAGGGGAAGGTAAGGGCCTAGTAGTTGTTACTGTACAGAGAGATGTTAATCAGGTTTTTCTGAAGAAATATTTGTGCTATTTTTTAAATACGTAGCACTAGCCTTTTTAAACATCAACACAAGGCCACTCCTCTGTAATAACAGTGAGGCTAGTTGATATTTATTTTGTAGTTGTTCCAACCTATTGTACAAAACAAACCGTAAAGTCATAAAACATTAGAGCAAAATAAGTTATTTAGATAGTATTTGGATATATTTGCGTTTTGAAAGTATTTAGCCGTTCAGCGACATTGGTAAGTCTACTGTAAGTTGTTGTGTTCCTTGATCTTGCTGCACGGAATGTTTTGTCCCAGACAAAACATCACAACTATGGTACTCATGAATTCCTAAATGAATGAATAAGGAATTTTGCTCAGAATGCTCACATTCATTTAAACTTCATCCTAGCTTTTACCAGATGGCAGTTTCATGCCTAACTTTTACCACAGAACCACAAAAGCTATTGACAAAGACAGCTATAGCTAAAAGTGAAACCTAAATACACTCCTCCCAGGATGTTGACTGTGACATGAACAATGTTTGATTTGATGTGTTTCACATCAGTCTAAATGCCAGGCAGCAACATAATGCAAAATTAATAAACTTGCATAATGAGTAGAATGTATAGGTGGCTAACACTCTACATGCAGGAGTAGGTGCTTTGACTGTTGTGGATAGTATCATTGTTTCAATGTAGATTCTAGTCATGCCAATCACGTGTGTGCACTGAAATGGACTACAGGTGACTGTCACTATGGCAATACGCCTGTGCTGTCATGATGCTGTGACAGAAAGGTTATGCCAGTTACACCTTAAGTACACACACACAGTCTCTCTCCTTTACACCCACACACATATTGTTAATCCGCTCTCATTCATTTTAATGGTACAGTTTCCATCAAATAACAGTGAAGTGGATTTGTACCATTCCTAGAGCCCAGTTGTTTTTGCATCCAGCCTGTCTAATGGGGAACTCATGGCTATCAGCTGACAGCTCTGTTCTTTTTCATCCTGCTTTTCACCTCTCAAATATACAGCTCACACCTTTTCTAATAATATTTATATTAACCTTAAGATAGTGTTTTTCCTTATCGCGTTCTCTCAATAATATAAATGTTATCTATTAAGCAGTGACAAATTGTGACATTTATGGCAAATGCAATTCATTTCCAGACACAAATAACATTATTCATTAGCAGCAACACTTTGTGCTAGGCTATAGCACCTGACAGCTCCTGACACGTTGAGCAAGTGCTGCTAAACTAACCGTAGAAGCCATTTACCTCTTGGCCTGTTGCTGTGACTGATAACACTGTTACTTTTGAGGGAAAATACACATCTGTATCAGAGCTCATATTCCTTGTGGGAACAAATCTAATAAAATGTCATTAGAGGTCCCATTGATTAAGGATTGATTCAGCGATTGTAACCTACTGCACTTTTTGTTCTATAAACTGAATATCTACTTGCAAACTGCGTGTTGAAACAATTCTACCAGAGTTTTTAGTTTTACACAGCCTTGCTCCATAAATAAGAACCCAGACAAAAGTGCTGCAGCCTTTTGTGGGGCGGAGCTTCATTCTGCTGGATAGCCAACTCCACCTTAATGCTAGACATCTGCATAACATCTGTATGATGATCTGCACACAAAGTAGAAACAAATTCAGGGGTCTTTCTGGCTGCTTCTGGGTCATGGAGATTTGCTGCGCCTCTCATTGGGCAGCAGGCTTGAGGCATTGTCTAATTGGTGAGTGGCAGTTTCTTTCAGTTGATCCTCTACCTTCCTGGTTGGTCCGTTTCTCTCTTGGTCTGTCTGTTCTGCAGTCTGTGTGTGAGGCAGAGGCAGGCTGTAGATAATGGCCTTGACAGACAGACAGACAGACAGACAAGACCTCAGTTAACCTCCTGGCCTTTAATACACTTGGCAGCCACACTGATCCATCACTGAACATCTGTTTAGAAATACATACTGCGATGTGAACACGATCTCACACTCAATCCCTCATTGTCAGTGAGTGAATGATTGATGCTATTAATTCACAACCAACCCCTCTAGAAAGATATTTGAGCTAAATACTGGTGTATTATTCCAAAGCATGCTACTTCAGTTTAATGTATTGTATCACGTGAACTCAATTGAGCAAACACAATGGCACCATGCAGGCTAGGCTATTGCAATTGAATTGTGCTATTGGCTGAACATATGTTGACATGGAAGTCACCTGTATCATGAAGTAAAGTCTGGTTAGATGCAAACCCTTAACCTGAAACATTGCAGGTGATTGGATAATGTCACACTTAAAGTATACCCATAGCTGCCAGCAATGATGTTGATTGGTCAGAACCACAGTGGCAGCTCTGTCAACCTGTTGGTGAGGTCAAATATGATGGCATCACAAGGCTAGCAAACCCCTAGCCCGGCCCCGCCTCTTGTTTCCTCTTACTGGACAGAGTTTAACCAGTTGCCGTTGTCATCAACTGTTTTGATCACCTCATCTAGCTCTACTACCATTTCAAAACAAACTAGTTCTTAAGTACGGCACAATGTGAAAATTATTATACATAGTATTAATAATGGTAAACGGATGAGGATAATGCTAAATTTTGTTTGCCTACCATCACCTATTGCATCTTAACCATCCTGGAGGGGTGGAATCCTCCCTCTGTGGTCCCGTTCCAAGGTTTCTTCCCTATTATTTCCCCATGGGGTTTTAATGGAAGTTTTTCCTTGCCCGGGGGGAGGAGCAGGTTAAGGGGGTGTTGTTTGTTTACATGTAAAAATATAGGCAGTACAGGCCTTGGAGACTGTAATGTGATTAATGGCTATATAAATGCAATTGACTTGACATGCATTCATTATTGACCTTTCTCCTCCTCCTCCTCCTCCTCCTCTCCCTCTAAGCTGGTGGGGGGCCAGTTTGACCTGGAGATGAACTTCATCATTCAGGAGCCAGATAGCATGGTATGCATGGTGGAGCTGCTGGACCAGTGTGAGCCCACCTGCCAGGCCGAGGTTTGGAGCATCTTCACCGCCATCCTCAAGAAGAGCGTCCGCAACCTGCAGGCCTGCACCGACGTGGGCCTCATCCATCTGGTGCTCCAGCGCATAGCCACCACCGACAGCATGATCGCAGGTACAGCAGCCTGGGGGGGAGCAGCGCGCGTTCCTTCTGCTTGAACGTCGCGGCCCGATCGAGCTAAACAGGCCCGAAGAGGGCAAACGCCTAGTGGTTAGGGTGCTGTTGAGTATTGCTCCCCTTTGCCAGGCTATGTCTTGGAGTACCCTACCTGAATGTCATCTCTGCGTTAACCAGGAGTTTAAATACACTTGTGTTGTCTCATCATTTCACAGTGCTTTTTTTGTCTCAGTGGCTTTGCAGTGAGATGCGTTTCCATCTTAATGCGGATGGGGGAATATTGCAGTGAGTGAATGAGTTCCTCTAGTCTGTCACTTATCTACACATTAGTCTTAATGAACCCTGTAGCGTTCAGCTCGGTGAACATTCGCCACGCTAGAACGGATCCTAGATGGAATGATGGGTCAAGCGTAGGCAAAAACATAGCCTACTGTGTCACTCACTCTGGGCTTGAATGTAGTGGTTTTAAGTGGTGGAGCTCAGTACAGAACCCATATCTGTCAGCTAAAATAGCTCATGGCAGAATAAAACTTAACATTTCATACTAAATATACCTTGCTATTCTGATTTCTGATGTGCAATAAAGACTGGTGGGAGGTTTGTATTTTATACCAAGTCAACTTTTGGCTAAAAAGACTTTCTTCAAAGGTGTCTTCCTTAGCTGTGTGGGTCTTTTATCCTCTTCACTAGCGAGCTCATCTACTAAAATACTCCAGTGGGGTATAGCTCTGGTTAGATGAAATTCCACTAATGGGGATGAGCCTGAGAGATAAAACTATCTTCACTAGGCGAAGGGTTAGCTAGAGGTTACTGTGTGCTTGTGTGCTCATCAAACACAGATCCATGAATTAAATGGCTCATTCTACCTCAACAAGTTCATACTTTTCTCCATTAATATTTCTCTTTTTAATCTATTCACTTTCTTATCTACATGTATTGTGTTTATATTATATTCCCTTGCCTCGAGTTTTATACCGTCTCAAGTAATCCTTCCACTGTGTGTGTGTGTGTGTGTGTGTGTGTTGCAGACCTGCTGGTGGACATGTTGGGCGTGCTGGCTAGTTACAGCATCACAGTGAAGGAGCTGAAGCTGTTCTTTAGCAAACTGCAGGGGGAGAATGGCCAGTGGGTGAGTCAGAGTTGTCTCTCTGTCCAGCGGCGGCATCGCGAGGAGTGTGTAATTCCCATCAACCCACCCATAGTAGATGAGCTCGGTCTGCCTCCTGTCAGCACCGCGGGCCTGCACTGTGTATTGCAACTGGCCAAGTGTTTATTTTTTTACATTAAAATAGTAAAACTACGTGCTAACTGTGTCACATATTCGTCATCCTAAACACTTTAAAGCCCTGTTTTATTTATGTTTTTTTGTTGGTTTTATAAATTAGGGTTTAAAGATAGTCCGTGATTATAAGATAATACACTTTTCTATTCAAATTCAGCGAATATCTCATCACGGTCCGCTAGCTACTCCTTCTGTGTGTGTGCTGCAAAAATAATTGGGTGTTTCTGCACATCTGTGGCTCTATGAATGGGAACACACTCGAATTGACGCAGACCGCACCACATAACAACAGGCAATGTGTTTACAATGTTTGGGGCGGAGCTTCTGAGAGCGCATTCTTCACATTGATGGATGGCTGTATCTTTAATTCCCATCAACCCACCCATAGTAGATGAGCTCTAGTGCCAGCGTAATGTACTGTGAACGACACATAGATCAGTGGTTGTCATAGAGACGTTGTTGCTGTTTAGATTGGATCACTGGGAGCCTTGCTTTGCCCTGGTACATTTGTGTTCATCTGGATCATATCGTCTCTTAAAGAGACACATACTGATGTTCGTGGTGATTTAGTGATATGAAAACCATTTGTTTTCCATTTGCAACCATACATTTGATTTCATGATGAGGTCATGCCATAATCTCTTTGGTAACTAGCCTACGTTTAATTTAGTTTTCTCAAACAATTAAATGTTGTCAATAAACATTCAAATGTCTTCCATAGGGGCTTAGAATGATTAGCAGTGGTAATGTTCAGTGGCAATTAGGGTTGTTTGTATATTGCTATGTGTTTATGTCAAAACCTCACTACTGTATGTATACTAAGTGCCATACAGTAGATACTATTGTAGGTCATGTTGTACCACGGGTGCTGTATGTGATCCTACTGATACTACATGCCAGTGTGAAAGGGAGACTAATCAAGATGTCAAGGAAATAGGACAAACTGCCTCAATTTGACCTTGTTCCGCTACTCCCAGCCTGCGTTGCCTTCGTTTCATCTTATTCTCAGTCATATTATCTGTACGCCTCACTCTCTCTCTTATCTCTGTTGCTATTGACGGTTGATCAGGTTCAAATCTCTGCCTCTTCAAAAACCTTACATAAATACAGCTACAGACTTTTACACTCTCACATTTCTCCCAACGGATGGACATCTTTTTTTGAAACACAAATCAAATTGTTAGCAAAGTGCATCTAAATGGATTAACCAAAGGGATTTTAGTGTACCAAATTCATGATGTAAAAGTAAATATATATTCTGGTCTCATAACTATTCACCAAATATGTAATCTTTAGCGGTTATTGACCCTGGTAAGACTGCAGGCCGCACCACACAACACAACCATAGCCGTGGCACAATGCTAGAGTTCAAATATGTGTGTTGGCACAGCACTAATATTTCTGGTGTGTGTTGTCCTCCCAGCCTCGCCATGCGGTGAAGCTGCTGTCTGTGCTCAAGAGTATGGCCCACAGGATCGGCCCTGACTCTTTCTTCAGCTTCCCTGGGAAAAGTGCGGCTGTAAGTACTGCACGCTAACACCAAGCACACACAACGCACGGCACCTTACTGTCCCCGTGGAGTGTGTAACAGCTGCCTGTTCTCAAAGGGCGCGTGCGTTACATTTGAGACATTAAGCCGGCACCGTTTCCTGGAGGAAATTGGAATGAGTGACACCATTGCTTTGGAGAATGTTAAATATAACCTCACGTGTGCCATTAGACAAAGCAGGATTTAAAGGCTCTAATAAGTGTGCATCTCCCAGTTTAAATATTACCACCAGACCAAGCATCGATCAATACTACTTGTCACACATAACTTATCTGGACATAGATGAAAAACAGAAATGCAAAGAAAAGACTTGAGATGTACCGATGACCACCTTCTGTACCTAGGTGCTGCATGGTCCATATAGCAAGTACTATATTTCCTAAGCTGCGTTCTATTGCATCTTCTTATCAACCCCCATCCACCATTCAATGTACTCTGTGAAGAGATCCAATTGATCCCATAAGGAATGTTTATTTTTCCCATCCAACTCTAAGTGGATTCTTCATGTTTTCATTGGTATTACTAACGGAGTGTAAAAAATATGAACATAAACATGAAACAAAAACATTTGAATATAAGATTTGTAGACTTACTGTGTGTATACGTACTGTATATAGTTGTTTGGTACCAGGTTTGGGAATTATGAACAAAACCAACAGCTTGTATCACAGTATTCAGACTAGTCATGGCATACCGTATATTGCAATATTGTTGTTTATTTATTTATTTTTAAGGGAGGAATTTATCTGGGAAATTGGTTTAAAAATAACTCTGTTTGTAATGCCTAACTTTTGTCTCATGGGTGCTTACTAGGCGACTTAAGTCATGTAAGCATAATGTCCACTCATTATGACATGGTGTACTGGTAAACACAGCACACAGCACACAGCACATCGCCCGACCCTTCCAGTCTGTGTGTGAAACCTTATGTTGCCATAGTGATGTTAGTTTGAGTGTGTGGGCTTTGGTTTAGATGTATTCTAGCTGATTTTGTGTGTGAGATTGTTGGCGAAGAGGTCCCATGGCTTCCTCTTCCTGCATTTCCTTGCTAATGAGACAGGAAGGTCTGAAAGCCTGGAGACACACACACACACACACACACACACACAAACATCTTATTCTTTAGAGTGTGTGTTTTTTTTTTCTCGGTGGGGTGTGTGGGGACACATTTTTAAGATATATTTTCTCACAAAACTATTTGTGCATACTTAGACAAAATGTACCCTGGTATTTCACTCTCTGACCTACTAGCCTGCGGTATTTGTGCAGTCAGTACATTCTGGGGATTTAGGAAGGGCCCGGGAGCACAAAATGGCTACAAATTTGGACCACGGTTTTTAAGTCGCAACCCCATTTTGATCTTGCCTCATTCTGCCCGTGGGTCCTGCTAGACCCAGTCTGTGAGAAAACACATTTAATCAAAACACAAACATTTTGAGCAGCTTGAACAAGCTGACCCATAAGGTATGGATCCTCGCGCCAATTTAATGTTTCTATTATTTATCCCCTACAGGCCATAGCTCTGCCTCCCATAGCAAAATGGCCATACCAGAATGGATTTACATTCCACACCTGGCTCCGCATGGACCCAATCAACAACATCAATGTAGACAAAGACAAGCCTTACTTATACTGGTAGGTAACTCAAGCACTCAATACATTCTCAATTTCCCTGCTGATGTTACTTTAATTTTTTCCCTCCAAATTCACAGAATATAACGTGCTGAAAAGATACGTTTACAATTCTTAGCTGAGGGGCAAATTCACAACCTTAACTGAAGGTCATTAATATTTTATTACAGTACTGGAGAACTGCATGGATGCTGCAATAATGAAGTTGCTATAATTTGATTAACTTTTTTTCTTTGTGTGTGCACATATAGCTAAAGGTTGAAAATGTTATCGGTTCAGCTGAGGTATCGATTTCATTCATAAACATATTTGCAAACCAGGCAACAAGAGACGAGAGAATTTAGGAGTCTTCAAAGCCTGTTAGATGAAGAAGAATTTCTCAATAACTTTGTCTCTTCCCTTTATTTCTCTGTTTTTGTGTGATGAGTAACTCTGCAGGCTCATTTTCAGCAAATAATACATTTTTGTCAAAAATAATGTATGCAGCAGGATGTTTGGGAGCCTGTTTAGATGATAACCGAGATAAACAGCCTGGTGAACTAGAAAAGGGAATCTGTAATAAAGGCTCTCCGTCAGCCCTGTGCCCTTTTTAAATGAGATTAGCTCACTAAATCACATGCAAGGACCTCTCGCTGGGGTACAGACGGATGGCAAGTCACTGCAAAGATGAGAATTGATGGTGCTGTCTCCCATCGTTTTCCTTTTCAAACATGCTTAAACATTTTTTGTATTGATGCACGCAAGTGTTGGAATGAACTGTCTACTGCAGGAATTTAAACATTGTGTGTGTGTGTTTGCTTTTGATCTTGTATCGTCAGTTTCCGCACTAATAAAGGCCTGGGTTACTCTGCGCACTTTGTGGGCGGCTGTTTGATTGTGACCTCATTAAAGTCCAAAGGGAAGGGCTTCCAGCACTGTGTCAAGTTTGACTTCAAGCCACAGAAGGTAAGGAAGCCACTCATCCACTTAACCTAAACCTTAATCCCGTAGATGAAACGGGGGCGGGGCATTTCGTTGCAAATGCCGTAATGACTATCAGATCATATTGTGGTGGCGTGCACACAGAAGTCACACGTGCGGTTATGCATGTACACAAACGCGCACGTACACAAGAAGATATAGACCTTGCGGGTTATGAGGGCTATCTCATCTTACCTGACGATGGAGACCAGACAGGCCAGTGCCGGGGAGGAATGAGGAAGATAGCAGAGAAGGATGATCTAATAGACTGCCTTTACAGCTTTGCAGCCCATTACAGTCAGAAAGATCCATTGCCTGTGGCCAATTTGAAAGTCTTCCCCATGTTCCCCTGGGCATGATGCCATCTTCCAATCTCCCCCGAGCCTCACGAAGACTCAGAGAAGCCTCATTTTAGTTGAATTAATCTACCTCTATATTTAGACTGTGTTCTTTTATGTCCGGAGGTAACTATTGGCACCTATTTCGCTATGGCAACACTGCTAATCTGTTAGGAAAGACTGGAACCTGATTAAGTAGGTAAGATTGAAGATGTGAGGGATTTGGGTCTTTTTTTTATTTCTATATGAGATTTTTTTTTTTTTAGGTCTTATTTAACAGAGCAGGAAGAAGATATTTCACCTTTTATAGGCTTTTATTGCTGTGCTGTATGTGTGGAGGTTGTGATAGATGTTGTAATAACTTTGTTTTGTCTTATGTTGCTGTGCGTGGTTGCAGTGGTACATGGTGACAATCGTTCACATCTACAACCGCTGGAAGAACAGCGAGATTAGCTGCTATGTCAACGGGGAGATGGCTTCTTACGGCGACATCACCTGGGTCGTCAACACCAGCGATGTAAGTTGAAAATAATTTTGGCCATGTTCTGGTATAAAGTTGGGTTCCCTTTAACTATTACTGTGGAGTATGAGTAGGCTGGCACTCCTCTCTACTCCTCCTCAGACGGCTCACCTTAGCTCACGCTCATGTACAGTTGTTTTTAAGATGTTTCCAGCGGGTCCGGCATCACAATTGACCATTCTCTGAGCTACATTTAATCCTGTCTAGGAGAGGGGCTTTGGGGTTAAATTTTTACTGCTTGTTAGGACTGACAGCATTGTGGGGGACGGATGGACGGACAGACACCCGACACACACCCAGTCACTGGATTAACTCTATCATATTGCATTCCCTCATTCTATGAGATTCTTAAATGGGGTTTTGTGCAGAATCAGAATGTGTCATATAATCCTCTGACACCAGAAAGCATCAATTTTACGTCGAGGGAAACAGTGATATCTGGACAGATGGATGATAAAACCTCTCATATATATATATATATATATATATACACACACACACACACCGTATGTGTAATAGGAGAGTCTCATAATTTTAGAGCATTTTCTATGCTAATAGAAACATGCTTTATCTGTGACAGGAAATAACTCAACCTTACTGCCCCGTTCATTGTGTTAACCTTCCGTCTTACCATACGTGCGCTTCCTTCCCTCTGTACATCCTCTTTACTCCCTCCATCTACCTCACACCTTTTGCCATGACCATCCCGCTTCCCCTGCAGACGTTTGACAAGTGTTTCCTGGGCTCTTCTGAGTCTGCGGATGCCAACCGCATGTTCTGCGGACAGATGGGGGCGGTCTACCTGTTTGGAGAGGCTCTCAGCGCTGCTCAGATCCTCGCCATCTATCAGCTCGGCCAAAGCTACAAGGTGGGACATCATAAAAGCGCCAGACCATCGTTTATTGATTTCACAGACACTTATCCATGGCTTGTTAAAGGACTGTTATGTTGCCACCGACAGGCTGGTTTTATGCATGCTCTTCAAAGCAACACAAGTGCCTGACAACAGAAGTCATAAATAACCATTTGAAAGACTACAGAGAACAAAGCTTTCTGGTGCAATATGGGTCCAGATGAGCGCAGTCTTTGGACGATGTAGAGAAGCTCTTTCATGTTTCAATCTGACTGACATGGCCTTTGTCTTTTTTATGTAAAGAAGATGCTTATAAATATATTAGTCAATTTGATTAGTTACTTTTTATCTTTTTGTCTCCCTGTGTTGCCTGATATGTCTGAGTGGTTCTCAAACTTTAGACTAGTTACCCCCAAATGAATGCTGTGTGAAGCAGCCAGAAACAAAAAAAGATATTTTTCTTTTAAAATAAATTCTTTAAACTTTACACTGCCACCTAGTGGCGTGGAAACTGAGAAAATTTAGTAAGGTCAACATTTCAGAATGTTGCAGGGACGCCTCCTTAACCCGCTGTTGAGAAACCATTTGAGTGTCTCTCTGTTGCTCCTTCGTCATATCACTCCATCCCTCCTGTCCTTCATCTCCCTCCGCAGGGCACGTTCAAATACAAGGCCGAGAGTGACCTGCTGTTTGAGGAGCACCACAAGATGCTGCTGTACGACGGCAAGCTCTCCTCCAGCATCGTGTTCACCTATAACCCCCGCGCCACGGACTCCCAGCTCTGCCTGGAGTCCTCCCCCAAGGACAACGCCTCCATCTTCGTCCACTCGCCCCATGCGCTCATGCTGCAGGTAACGGAAGAACTACCGCTGCTGCTGCTGAAACATGACCCGTTTGAGACAGAGCTGTGCACGTGGCTGTAGAGAACAGTTTGAACCAATGGTGTGCTGTAGGGGAAGGAGGGGAGAGGGCTGGTCAATGTTTTTATGATGCTGGTTTCGAGGGCAATTCTGGATGCCAAGCAGGGAGTCGTAATTTAATTGGGGTTTCCGGCCACATGAATCTTCACTTGTCATTAGCATTAAGCATCCACATCGAGCTGTAGGAATACTCTCCTGCAGGGCAATTGTGCACTGAGCCATAGTAATGCCTTGCTATTACCCTGGTGGTATCTGGCATGTACAGTAAATGGTGGATTCTGACCTGGCAACGTTGGGGTTGTCCTACTACCAATAACGGTGGACACTAATGCTTTACATTTATTTCATTCACCAAGGTTTTAAAGATGAAACTCATTTAAGCCCAAATTCAGCACCGCTTTGTACTCGCAACATTTTCCCAGACCATGCTTATGCTTCTTCCTGCCTTCATGATAATGTGTGCGCCTCAGTGGGTGCCTTTTTCATTTCAACAGCCTCATTACGACTGGGGTGTAAATGAGTTGAGCAAGTGCGATTGCCACACCTCTTAACAGCTGCAAGAAAACACTGTATTGTTGTTCTAATTAAGGGATTACCTACTTCTGAGATTTTCCCCTTTATATTTTGCTTCCGTATAACTATGTTAAGCAGTAGCAGTCACATAATGTGGCTTATCTCTTTTCTTCCTGGGCAATGCAGAGTGAAGCTGGTCATTGAGTTTGTGATCACAACACCATTCAAAAGTACTTTCAGCATCTCACAGGCACTATCTAACACAATCATAATAATCTTTTTTTAGTTTTTCTCCAATTCTATTGTTTACACCCTCAATATACAGCCTTTGTGGATAATTGAAATTACACGATATACTGTATAATATATATAAAATGTATATATATGTTATACAGTATATATATATATATATATTTTTTTTTATATACATTTTCTATATATAATGAATCTAATGCGCGGGCATGTACACTCACATTACACATACTAGATGGTTGGTGACAGATGGCAACTGGCACCTTTATTGTTCTTTTGAGAATATGTTCATTCATATATATATATATATATATATATATATATATATATATATTTGATTGATAGACTATTGAGTGCACTTTTTTCATTCATATTGTGTGGTCTCAAATGTATTTCATTTTAAATGAACCCCTTCTGCCATCAAAGTAGGCAAATGAAAACATTTGCTTCTGTCAGTTTGCTTTGTAGTCTCTACTACATTGTATGCTCTCCCACTTCACCTGTCTCCATGAGTGAGATAGTGGCTATAGTCAGGCCAGGGGCTCACTGCCCTATAGCCGTGAACAGGTTAGCCTGTCATTTGACGGCTGTATTTGTTTTACTGTAGCGTCATTGTGACCATCTGCTGCCGTGCACGTGGAGCAGACCAACACAAAGCTGGGAAAGCTTTTTGGAATATTGCTATTGATGAGGAGACGTCATGGGTTTAACTAGACAATAGAGCGCTTGGCCTGGGACTGATGGCTTTCCTTCAGCCTGACCTTATCTGAGCTCTCTGGATGCAAATGGGCTTAGATGTTATATGAACATCAGGGCTCAGTGTGTGTGCGTGTGTGTGCGTGCGCTTACAGGATGTGAAGGCTGTGGTGACCCACTCTGTCCAAAGTGGCATCCACTCCATCGGAGGTGTGCAGGTCCTGTTCCCTCTGTTTGCACAGCTGGACTTCTGCCAGACCTCCAGCCAGGAGCTGGACACCTCCGTCTGGTAACTAACACACACACTATATTATGTACACAGTCAAACACACATAGTGCACATACTTTACTTACTGTACGAGACCTTCGTATTTGTGCTCTCCTTAAGGATCGTCTTAGTCCAGTCAGCTAGAACTAAGGTAGGATCGGTGTACTTGCCTATGAATGCTAATGCAGGCTTCCAAAGCCACAAGGTCACCCTGCACAGACTGCAGCATCTCTGCGCTGGGGCCGCTGTCCTCAAGGTGATGCCTCTGGCACAGCGGTGACCTGACACCTCATTCAATCACATCGCATGTAGGAGAGGCCCTCTGAGAGCCAGGGCACAGCCAGCAGTGCACAGGCACCATTCTGTCTGTCTTAACTAACACCCTCTCTCTCTTGCTCTCTCTCCCTATCTATCGTTTTGTCTTTATATTGTCTCTCATTGTGCGTCTCACCTCTCCCTATTTATATCTGTCTCTCTCTCTCTCTCCCCTTCTCTCTATTGCTCTCTCTTTCTATCTCCATATATATGCCTTTCTCTATCTTTCTCCCTCACATTCTCTCTGTGTATCTCTTTCTATCTATCTATCTATCTATCTATCTATCTATCTATCTATCTATCTATCTATCTATCTATCTATCTATCTATCTATGTATCTCTCTCTCTCTATGTTTTCCTGTCTGTCTGTCTGTCTCTTCTCAGCTGCACCCTGCTGGCCTTTGTGATGGAGCTGTTGAAGAGCTCAGTGGCTATGCAAGAGCAAGTGCTGGCCTGCAAAGGCTTTCTGGTCATTGGCTACAATCTGGAGAAGGTGAGTGATGGCAAACACACATTGGGCTGCAGTAGTAGAGGGCATGTGTGTGTGTGTGTGGGGTGACTGCTAATCACCTATTAGGTATTGTGTTTACTAATGCTCCAATCTGGTCCCTATGGATGCAGGATAATCAAAGTGCTGTGATTGACTCCTTTGTCTCTGTGTTTACACTGGTGCGCACGCTCACGTGCACACTGTCACTTATGACCTAAAGCTTTCTCACTGTATGTCGGTGCTTTTCAGTTATTAAACCAGATGAACAAACAGACAAAACAATGTTCCTCACACACACGCAGGCATGCACGCACGCACACACACGCTTGTTTCCCCCTTAGTTTCTACACGCATGCATCCTTTGTCAGCCCCACTTGCCCTTCGTGCGCTGACGTATCGTTGTGTGTGTGTGTGTGTGCGTTTGTGCGCGTGTGTGTGCGTGCACGTGCGCACCGCAGTCCTCCAAGATGCACGTGACACGGCGGGTGTTGGACATCGTGCTGGCCTTCGCCCGTTACCTCAGCAACCTGCATAACGGCGTCCTGCTGCTCAAGCAGCTGTGTGACCACATCCTGTTCAACCCTGCCATCTGGATCCACGCCCCTGCCAAGGTTAGTGACGCACGCACGCACGTTTTGTTTAAACAAGGTCTGAGCACTACAAACTTGTTACAAGTAACAGTCTCAGGTTATATTGATGGCTGCTAAGCAACAGTACTTTGCTAACCGCTTAGTTCTTCCACCTGTAGACCGCTCATAACTAGCTGCCGTACCCAATGTCCATCAGCCTGCACTGTTGAGCTAGGCTATCGGTGTGTGTGTGTGTGTGTGTGTGTGCACGTGCATGCGTTATACACAGACCAGGTATTTACAGCTAAGCTGTCATGTACCAGCCTCTAGCCACACACACACACACACACACACACACACACACAGCCTATAGCACAAGGCTAGCCCAACCTCTCGTGAGTAAGTGATGGCAATTTAGGAGAACTGCCACAGCCTTGGGGGCTTTCAACCCACCACTTATCACAGGCACAAATCCCTGGGACACAATTTTGAATGGCTATTTTGGCCAGAATGAGTGTGTGTGTGTGTGTTATGTTTTCTATAGGTACAACTGATGCTGTACACGTACCTGGCGACTGAGTTCATCAGCACGGTGACCATCTACAATGCCATCCGCAGGGTGGGCACGGTACTGCAGGTTATGCACACACTGAAGTACTACTACTGGGTGGTCAACCCTCAGGATCGCAGTGGAGTGGTCCCAAAAGGCACCGGTGAGGGAGAGACACACACACAGTTTGACATATGCATACAACATATTTGGTTCACCTTTTGTGTGTGTTTATTCTTATGTCGCTGTAGCCCATCCACTTAGCATCAGAACCGCAGAGACTCTCCCTTTGGTTCTTGTTAATGGCCCATTAAGCCTCCATCGCTATGATGGGGGTGGGCACGATTAGTCTATTGCCTTCCCTCTGTGCTCTTAACATTAAACAGAGAAATAATCTCAACACCGTGTTTACAAACAAAGCAAGGTTTGTGTCTTGCTGGGAAATGACGACGCGTTGCAGCTTTATGTGCACGCGCGCACACACACACACACACACATAAGCACTTGGAATATGGATACAGCCATCGACGCGCTGTGCGGTCTGGGCTCAGCAGTGTCTTTGGCCTTGATGTGGTTCTCGAGTACTTCTAGTCTGAGGTGGGTCAGCATGTCCGTGTCCACCAAAGGATTGAGAACCGTCCAAATGGCCAGTTTGTTTTGCGTGCTGTGTCAGGCACGCTGGATTAGTAAGTAACCAAGTCAAGGAAGGACAAGAAACCAAGTACATACACTGATTTGATATAGAACTATGTAACGCACAACGTCGAATGGCAAATCACTGTTCTAGTCTTGACGTTTTAACATGCATGCTGTATACCACTGTTGTGCCGTGTGACTGAGCGTCAGCTTGACACCAGTCTGGCCATTCTTCTCTGACCTCACTCATTAGCAAGGCATTTTCCACCCACAGAACTGGATGATTTGAGGTGTTTAGCACCGTTCTCTGTAAACTATACAGGCTGTTGTGGCTGATAGTCCCAGGAGATCAGCCGTCTCTGCGATACTCAAACTACCCCTTCTGGCACTAACAATCATTCCACAGTCAAAGTCACGTAGATCACATTTCTTCTATTTTGGTGTGAACAACAACTGAACTGCTTGACCTTGTGTGCATGCTGCATTATGCATTGAGCTGCTTCCATGCGATTGGCTGATGGCTGTAATGTATGCATTTAATAATAAGTATTATTATTATTTTTATTATTATTATTATTATTATTATTATTATTATTATTATTACATATTATTACATAATAGCCCACTTTCTAAAAGTCAGCTTCCACAGATCTGCAGCAGAAAAGTACTTCTTCCAGGTGAATGTAGGTCAATCATATTGCCCTAATTTCTTGTTTCTTCCTTAGAAGTCCTGCTCATTTTATTAATGTTATGCTACATTCAATAGTCTGTCCTGTCCTGTTGTTAGATGGCCCTAGACCCAATGAAGAAGAGATCTATGCTCTCCGTGCATTTTTGCTGCTGTTTGTCAAGCAGCTCATTATGAAGGCAAGTCCACGATTGAGCAATTGGTATTTATATTTGCTGGCAGTTTAGTCTAATAAACATGTCTTATAAATGTTGTAATATTGTGACACTGTATTGAATCTATGCAAATGTTCAAATTATGCATTGTTTTAATGTGCTTGTAAGAACTGTCCTAGCAGTGTATCCAAACAAATATACTTTATATGCATCTGCTTTCTCACAGTTTATACACAGTGTTCAAATGAGAAATGTTGACTTCATATTCCAGGACTACGGCGTGAAGGATGATGAGCTGCAGAGTATTCTCAACTACCTGCTTACGATGCATGAGGTAGGCACACATGCTGCTGTACAGCACGGTACACCTGGACCGGAGTTTACTGGTGTTACGAACATTAGCCACCAGGTGGCATCATAGCTCCACATTTAGACCCTCCCCATTACATTTCTCTTCCTACCATCGGAAACACGGTGCAGGATAAGCCAGTCCAGCTGCAAAGGAGACATGACTGTTAGCAGTGCTGCCTTCCAAGACTGCCAGTCAAATGTCCTGACAGAGGTGGTTATGTTTAGACTGCAGTGACGCATAGCAAATTAACGGAGCTGTAAAGCAATAAACCCCCTTTAGGAATAAAAGTTGATTACAACATTGCTTGGACATTTCACTGTCATCTAGTGGGGCTTTATTTTAGTGAAAGCATATTTCTTATGCGTTGGTTTGAATGTTGGTTATGCATTCTTTGCTAATAATGACTTAATAATAATACTAATTCTAACATACATACGCACATGCATACATACAGTTCCTAATTGGTGAGTAATTTAGAAGTCTGACTCCACATTACTACAAAATAGAAGAACTTTGTGAATGAATGAATGAATGTGAATTGAATCTTAGTGTGTATATACATTTGTATATTATTCTGTTCTGCTTATTGTGACCATTGCTGGACTATCTGTTGTCTTATATGACATGCATGGAATGGCGTCACCTACGTTAGCTTCTGTGGTAATGATATTGAGCCGTGCTTCACAGGATGAGAACCTCATGGACGTCCTGCAGCTGTTAGTGGCCCTGATGTCTGAGCATCCGGGCTCCATGGTGCAGGCCTTTGACCACCGCAATGGAATACGGTAACACGATCACCTGTTTGTTTCTCTGTGCCAGCAGGAACCCCTGCTCTCTCAGGTGTTTCCATTTGGATATTGGTTTAGTAATTAAAGGAGATTTGTTCTGTTTGTGTACATGTGAGATGTATTCTCGTTCCTGTATACGTTATGTTGTACATCTGAGTGTTTAAATTAGTCCAGTTTTTGTGTTAGCGTCCTGTAAGTTAATTAGATAATTTGATACATGCAAAGCTATGGTGGTGTTATCTAGCGTTTTCCCCGGTGTTTGTGATTTGGTTGTGACTCCTGGCTCTGTTTCGGGTCTGAAAATGAAGCCAGATGTTGGTGTCCACAGTAACATCAGTTTACTACTTTGGTTTTCCAGCTCTTGTAAAATTTGAAATTTCAAAGTATTATGATTTATGCCTCTAATGCATATTGCACTACTGTGTTATATGGTTTATGGTTTAAATCGTAATTCATGTTCTGGTCTGTATGTCTGTAATTTATTTTGCAGAAACTTCATAGTAGTATATTTAGTATTTTGTGACTGTGCTTATTTATTGTTTTTTTCTTGTATTGCAGTGTCATCTATAAACTGCTTGCATCGAAACGTGAAGCCGTACGTGTGCAGACGCTCAAAGTCTTGGGTTACTTTCTGAAGCATTTGTCACCAAAGTAAGATTGCTTTTAAAAATTGTGTTGCAAAATATAATTATTCTGTATATAATTTTTGCAGCATTTTTAAAAACTAGATAGTATTTTTGTAA
The DNA here is from genome assembly GCA_027564635.1 of Typhlichthys eigenmanni. Lineage (NCBI taxonomy): Eukaryota > Metazoa > Chordata > Actinopteri > Percopsiformes > Amblyopsidae > Typhlichthys > Typhlichthys eigenmanni. The sequence continues at coordinate 2,570,030 of JAODUK010000001.1, read as the reverse complement.
AGCTTTTCACATAGTGTTTCAGTAGTTTTTTCGCCATACTGTAAATATGACATTGTAGGGCTACATTTAAGCAGTCAAACAATTAATTCTGGTTTTTATAGTGTGAATCAAAAACATAATTTATTTTTCATTGTTTATTATCCTGTTGCAACTTCTCATTTATGAGCACATTAGGTCAAAATGAGCGAATAACACAGCTCTTTAGGGGCGGTTAGGCATAACCCTAGCAACAATATAAAGGCTCATAGTTCAAACACAAGACTGGCCTGGCTTCTGTCTGCAAACTGTTTATATCTATTTAGATAAGATGTCTTCCTAAAAGTATAAGTTTCTTAAAAGAAACAGCAAGAAGGGTAATAGCCCCTGACTGCTCCATTACCAAAGATGAAAGAATAGCGTGACTTCTCTGTAAAGCACAGCTCCATCTCGGCAGGCTCTCTTACTTTTCATTTCCTGCATGCTGAATATCGGCCTGTGCTAGGCTGACTTGTATTTAAAAATGATTCTCGGGCTCTTCTGAAGCTGGCAGATTTGGGCCTTGACGTTCATTAAAAAGCAATGGGACATTTTGGAAACATTTTTGTGAACTAATAATTATGATATTGTCAGTATAATATTGTAGCAGTGACATTCAGTCTGTATTATTTGCCATGCATCGCATTTTGTTAGAGGTGCCACGGTGGCACTGTAGCAATGTTGTGTGCAGAATGAAAATATCAATATTAACCCTGGCTGACCTTTGACCTGGTGACATTCAACCCCCTCTCTCCCCGACTAGGAGGAAACCCGAGGTCATGCTAAGTCATGGCCTCTTCTCTCTGCTCACCGAACGTCTGATGCTAAACTCCAGCCAGATCACCATGACGACCTACAACGTGCTTTTTGAGGTCTGCTATAGGTTTAATTGGAATTAGCATGGAATATCAATACTCTTGCTGCTAGGCATATTATATGAAATGGAATATATGAATTAATAAAAATGCAGTTCAACATGTATACACACGTTAAAAATTTCCATTGAGTTTTTGCTCACTACAGTTTAAATTATATATATCTAAAAAAAGAAATTGTTATACAAGTATTGTATTTTCTATTGTTAGTACACAATGTTACTGAATTGATACTATTCTGCATTTTGATGCTACAATTACAGAACTATTATAACATACAGTATTTGTGTAATATGCATTCACAGCTAATAATATGCACCCATATTGAATAAAACACACTGATCTAAACACAAGGCATTACGCTCCAGTATGCGTCTATTGCTGTTGAGCGTATGCTGGCTATATCTCAATGTTCTCTTCCTCCCCTGGTAGCTTCTAACAGAGCAGATATGCACCATAGTGATGCACAAACAGCATCCGGACCCTGACTCCACTGTGAAGATCCTCAACCCGCGTAAGTCCGCCTTACACCACACATCACCACCATCCTACTAAAACCACTGCCTGTAGCATGCCCGCTACACACCAGTGGCGGGGGGATACCCCCATAGGCCTGCTCCATTGTGTGTATGCATGCATGTTTGTGTAATATTTATATAAAATATTAAAATGATCTATAATACAGTGGAACAAATAAGCAGGGTTTTGCAATCCTCGGCTATGTTCATGCGACTCAGTCCTTTGATGTGAGAGATGTTTAAATATACAGTACAGTATATGGGGTTAACTGCGACAGCATTTCTGTCTGCATTGTGTTTTTATACATGGGATAGCTGTTTCCTTATGCCATGGGAACGGCTAAAATGAAGACAAAAGGCATTACAATTGATTGTTCTTTGGTTTGCTTGATGCATTGAACAAATACACCAGTATTTTATCATGATCATATCTTATAGGGTAATTCTGTGTTACTGTGATCTGTGTTCTTAAAAAAAAATGAATAAAAAGATATTTTCAAATTAAATAATAATTTAACATTGCTTACAGTATCCTTGCCGTCACACTTCAGTGTTAGTTAGTTAGTTAGTTAGTTTTTCTATATTATATCCTGGTTAAAAAAACTATATCACAAATAAAAACATGCTGTAAACATATGTAGAATATATGCCTCATTGCTGTTTGAATGTGCATGCCTATTTTCTATATGATGCAGTGAAAGGCGGCAACGGCAACCTTTGATCAGGGTTCCCATCCTCTCCTGTTCTGTAGGAGTGTTTTCAGCACATTACTTACCTACAATTTCACATGTCGGCTCACAAAATCTTTTCACATGTGGAAATCTAAGTCTTTAGTTTGACTAGAAAAGAAAACAGTTCCCCTCTCTCTGTTTCTCTCTCTCACGTTCACGACCACGCGCGCACACACGCTCATGCAAAATCTTTGATCAGCTTGAAATCCAATAGCTCGGCGTAATCACAACCAAGGTTTACTTCCAACCAGCCCTAATCTGACAAGGTACTGCTGTTGTAACACATTGATTATCTTAAGCCTTTATTGTGTTAAAAACTCCCCTTCCCAACCATCCCAGACAGGCCGTATATATCACAGAAACCCTGCGTGGCTTTTTTTCCCTACATGAGAGCACACGCTATGGAACACAGAGCGGTGGTCTGTTTCTCCTTTACCGTGCATTCTCCTGATTTAATCTGCAACGAAGCCCCAAAATGGCCCCCTGATTGCAGTCTTTAGTAACGTCAGAGCCAATCAAACAAACCGAGGAAGTACCGTTTCCCTCAAATTAACTCAAGGGAAGGGAACCAAGAGCAAATGGGGGGGGGGGGGAAGGAAAAGAAAAGGGAAAGGAATACGGCATCCCTCCATTCTCATTCACGGTACATGCCGGGGTAATTTTCTAGCGGTGAGGGTTCAGCGACTCATAATTTGAGTGAGTAAGGCGTAGAAACAACACAACCGTCTGCCGGGGCGAGGGGGCATCGGTTAGTGCCAAGGTCTGGAAAGACGAGTGAAATCCAAGCTCCGCCGTCTCGCCGCTCAAAGCAAATGGACACTGACATTGTCTAGATAATTCATCTAAACAGTCAGTCTCTTTGGGTTAAACCGAAGCCAAGCCTCCAGAAGGGCCCTGTGAATCAGCCTGTCCTGATTTGAGACAATACCAAACCCATTACAACGTGATACAAATCAGTGACTTAGACGTCTTATGGGCCTGCCTTTGCTTTTCTTTTTCTCCTCCAAACGCAGTCGTGGGTTTGCAAGTGTCTGTAGTTACGCAAGGAGATGGTTTGTGACACAATGATTTGCACACGTTGAAGCCAATTCAACTCTTGATTTGTTGTGTTCACCTACTCCTCCCCACTACCTATTGTTAGTCCCCAGCCATTTTAGATTGATTGGCATTACCATATATAAGAAAATATGACAATATCATATCACTGACATCTGAGCATAATATAATATAATATTAACATGCACAAACTCCTTTTTGTAGTGAAACAAGATGCATGTGTTGACATTTCCAGAGATCCTGAAAGTGATAGCTGCCCTGCTTAAGAACTCCCCGCAGACCCCCGAGACCATGGAGGTGCGACGAGTCTTCCTGTCGGACATGATCAAGCTGTTCAATAACAGCCGAGAGAACCGCAGGTAAGGGGTTGACAGTTCTGTAGGACAGAGAACCGCATCTCCCAGAAGCAACCCCCTCCCCAGCCTTCCATGCCTAATGTAGCCAGGAGCGGGGAGCTACACTGTGTAATACTGCAGTGGGCTTCCATATGCTTTTGGCAGGAAGTTTAGTCTGCTTACGCTATGTCGCCTGTCCTTTCTAGACCACCGCTGCTTTTTCAGGCTCATTAAAAATGTCCAGGAATGTCTGACCTAGACACGATCCCATTATAAAAGATGAGAGATAATTAGCAGTGAAATATTTATTTACTGTATATGAGAAATTATATGTATGTGTGTATGTATATATGTATGTATATATGTATATATATGTATGTATATACGTATATATATGTATACATATATATACGTATATATATGTATACATATATGTATGTATATGTATGTATATGTATGTATATGTATATATATATATATATATATATGTATATATATG
>JAODUK010000001.1:2539916-2555907 GCA_027564635.1 Typhlichthys eigenmanni | reverse complement strand
CCATATCCCCGACAGTAACGCATGTGTTTCGAGGGCGCTATAATAATGTCACGGTGTGTGCTTTTAAAGGCTGCAGTGTTCCTCTATTCATCACAGGGACATGTTTTCACGCCTAAGTGTGCTCAGGCCACAGCCCTGGACAAGGGCGATGGATAGCAGCTCCCCTCTGTCCTCGCTCTCATGAATCTGCTCCATTCTCAGCCCGCCGCGGAAAATGGAAAAGACCTCTGATATGGATCGCGTCTTATTAATGACGCTTCACTTGCCAGGCCTTTTTTTCTATTTTATCAGCTTTTTAGGAGTAGCGCCTGTCATCTTGCCCCCCCCCCCACTCCATACACACTAACACCTTCCTTCAGATCTTCTTCATATTACTCACACCACTTCTCCTCTGAAGCAGTAATGTAGCAAGATTACATGAATGCTGCGGCCAGGTGCAGGCTGGGGCCGATGAGCACCAGGCTGGGGTTAGTGAGCACCAGGCTGGGGTTAGTGAGCACCAGGCTGGGGGCCGGTGAGCACCAGGCTGGGGTTAGTGAGCACCAGGCTGGGGGCCGGTGAGCCCCGGCATCCCCAGGCCGAGTGGCTGGGGAGAATACCAGAGGGGGTAAGAATGACAGGCTCTAATGCACCTATTTGTCATATCTGTCAGGGTGTTGTTTAATGCTAATCTAATCAAAGGCAGAATCTCAGCGATCCACCCCCCCCACCCCCCACCCCCCCTCGCCCACACCAACACCGTTGGGTCCCGCAGTCCTAGCCGTTTCTTCCTCTTATAGCCACCAAGCTTTTCCTGGCCGAAAACACACACACACACACACACACACACACACACACACACACACACACACACACACACGTGTGCACACTCTTTCCATGAAAAGACGAAGTGTTGGCCAGTTCAGTGTTGATTGCTTCAATAAATCATCCAACCATATTCTCTCCCAGCTGATGCAAATTTAATTTTATTGTTGTGTGTGTGTGCATGTGTGTGTGTGTGCGTGCGTGCGTGTGTGTTGGGGGTGGTGGGGGGCGTTGTGATATGATCTACCTTTCACCATGGGGGAAAAAAGAAACAGGTTTAGATTTACCTCCTCTGGGTAAATTACATGGTATAATTGTGTCTGTGTGTGTGTGTGTGCGTGCGCGCCCGTACAAGCGTGCACCCTGGCCTTTCTTCTCCATGCTCTGTGAACAAGCCAGTGCCGTGATTGATGACATCATTTAGCCAAGTTTGCCGGGCCCTCTGGCACAGGAAATGCCCAATCCACCCACAGGAAGTGCCGTGGCGGCCATCTTGTACCTCTTTCCTGCCTACAAATTACCCAGCGTAAGGGAGGAGATGGACAATTTTGACTGATCTGCGCCACCTTCCCCCCCCCCCCCCCCCCCCCACCCACCTCCCTAGCTTCTCCTTTCTCCCCCTTTTCTCCTCATCAGAGACACGATACCATCTCGGTGAAATTTTAATTAATTTCCCCGTCCCGTTTGAGACGGAGTGGATTCAGGGTCAAGGGTCAGGAGGCTAGGGACGACAGAAGAGTTTTTAATCAGGGCTTCCATGTTGCATTGGCGGCCCCATCAGCTTGGCATTGAGGAGAGGGTTGTAAACCGTTGTTTGATGGCGCCCTGGTTCTAAACAACTACCCCACTGTTCCTAATTAAAGGGACATCCTGACCGGACGTTAACTGGCGGGGTGGCACGTTATCCATGCTGCGGGTCGTTCTATCGATCCTCACGCGAACCTCTGCATATACAAAGTCAGGATTAATGACATAACAGAGGATTGTTTAATACAGTCGAGGAATCCACACATCTGCTATTCATAATTATGGAATAGGAGGACATGGCTCAATATATAGATATGTTTTAGATAGATAGAAACCAACTAGCATTATTATTCTTTAAAGTGTTTTTGTTGGCCATTTCTTTTATTATTGCCTCATTAGCAATGAATAAATTATGAATTTTTCTATCCAGCCCGTTAAAGTGTGTTTGCCATAAATGTTGATGTGAAGATTTGAGCAGAGCAGGGGTACAGTATGTGTGAGCCGACGGTGTTTTGTCCAATCCAGGTAATTGTGTGTGATGGCGCCTTTAAAGCAGTCCTTGCATATTGCATGAGTATCATCTGAGAGCTATCCACTGGATAATCTTTAAGTCTCTCCTGCTCATTCTATGGTCCTAATACGCCCTGACAGTCCCTCTCTCTCTCTCTCTCTCTCTCTCTTTCTCTCCTTCCATCACATTACACTGTATATCCCCCATCTCTGTCATATTTACGGCTGCTGTGTTGTTTCCGGGGTGCTGTTGGTAAAGGCGCTTCAAACCAGTGGCATCAGATGAATAAATAATGCGCTGCCGGGACAGGAGAGAAGAGCTCTCTCCCGCTCTCCACCGGTCAGAGCTTTGAGAAATCATCTCATCGGATACCGGACAGTCCTGGACCGGCGGAGGCCCATAAATCTAAGCAGTAGCTGCATTTGTGTCCTGTAGATCAGCCATTATTGTCCAGTCTTCCTGTCAGCCCATCCATCCTTATGCCATTTATCATAAATGCATCCTGTGCATAGACGGCAGGCGTTGGGCTTTGGGGAAGAGGGATGGGGGCGGTTTGAGGAGAGATAGCTGGCTACTGTAGTGCTAGCATGATGGCCCAGTAGACTCCTGATAACAGCCAGGATTAGGCAATTGCTTGCCTAACGCTTGATGCATGCATGTCCTCTACACTATAGAGTCTGCAACAAAGGTGTCTGCAACAAAAGTATCAACTCTGCTAATTAACTGCTGTTAGCATTTGCTGTAGCAAATAATAATAATTCATGTCTAGTGAAATAATGCTTTCTGACCTTGTTGACGCTAGGTAAGCCTTTTATTAGTCTGCAGCTCAATAAAAACAATGATAAGCTGTGAATCCAGTAACTGGGTATTATCATATGTTCCCAGTCATTGTAGGGAGTCAATATATCCCGAGTTAACCTGTTTAACAGATGGGTACCTTTCTCCCAATCACTGGGCGGAGAGACATTCGACTTCCCCTGAGCACTTGGCTCATCTCGACCCCTGACCCCCTGACCTCAGGGTTAGGCCCCGTGTGTTGGAGCTGTGGAGTTTAACCCCCCGCAGGCAAGGAACGGGTCAGGACGTTCACCTTGCCCTGCATGGTCAATATCCTGACCTGAGAAATATGGGAACTAATTGGTGGACTAGTGGCCAAAACAACAGCCATAAAAAGCTCATAAGCTTCACCTACATACAAGGCTATTACCAAAGTGTTGTTTAGATAGCCAGGCCGTCTTAGTTTGGTATATTTTTCATGAGGTTTTTGTGGTTTGCTTATTTTGACCTAACAGCAAAGTCAGCCACTTCCAAACTTGAAATGCGTCTTCGCGTCTGTCATTGAACATATTTCCCTGCTTTCTTCTCCGAGTGGCTCTTTGATGGATGGAGAGCAGATCTGGTGCGAAGCTCTCTGGGAGCTCAGGGAGGTGAGAGAAGTGGCCAGGAATGCGGTGAAACCAGGGGACAGAAACACTGTTCCCACCAGCCTGCTCCCAGCCAGCGCTACGCCCCACTGTGTAGCTAAACACACATGCAGGGTTCAAGATCAGTGCAAATCAAAGTGTTATTTTTCCTCTCTCCCACCCCCTTCCCTCCGCTGCTCCCATCCAATGCCCCTTTACAAACTGTGCCACGCGGCGCTCTGTACCAATATCCCAAGCCCCCCTTCCCACGCACACGCACAGGCTCCCGTCAGGAAAATAACGTCCCGCTGTATTTTGTTTGAAGAGGTTCGTCCCTCTGGGATTTCCGCCAGACAAAGTAACAACAACTAGCACTTAATGCTGGAGGCTCCCCACCGATGCCAGCTATGCCGTAAGATGAGAGAGGATGAAGTGGACCCTTCCTGACAGGAAGTGGAGCCTCGCTGAGAGGGGAGGATCAAGGGAGGCTCCTTTAAAACTTTAGTGGCTTTTAATTTGCCTTTAACTGTTGTTTTTTTTTTTTTTTTGCCTTTCTTTCTTCCACTGAGAACTGAATTCAAGTCGTTGATACAGGGCCCCTATTGGCGTGAGCAGTGGGTTATTTATATGCACTGTGTCATCGTGTTTCACATAAATGAATGTCTCTGACAGGGCTCTCTCTCTGTGACAGACACTGTTAATGTTTTCTTACCTGGCAGGTTCCAAGTTATAAGGCTATGGAATGCGTTCCTATGTCTCTCGGCCCTGCTGTCCCGCTGGTAGAATGGGCTCTGAGCCTCTCAGCTTGGCCCCGTGGTGGAAATTTGTTATGGTGTTCCCTTTCAGAATTGTATGCAACCTAAGTTATGTTGACCATTTAGAGTAAGATAATATTTGCGTGCATGCACAGGGTTATCGTTGTTTAGATATGCAGTTGGGTGTTCAGTTTTACTGGTATGAAACCACAGTTAGTCCTCTGCTAGACCTTTAACCTTACATATTCAATCTGAGAAAAGCAGTTACCCACCAGTTGGCCTGACATACATACATACATACCAATATACGGATATTTTTTAGTTGTTTTCAGAATGATATTATTACTATTAATTATATAAACTACAATATACCAACTAAAGTGTAGGCAGCAATGCAGTTAATGGCTAGGTACAACAATTAGATGGAAGGGTTAGGTAAATAAACTTGAAAGTTTGGATGTATTATACTGTGTATATAAATATTAATGGTATAGTATAACCTTAAACAAATGTTTGATTTAATGTAAGATAAACATTTTGTTTTATTCATATCTTTTTATTAATGTGTTTATTAACATATTTTTTTCTTTATAATCTCCTTTTAATTTGAATATGAAAAGTATACTTTAATGTTTAAGAGAAGAACAAAATTAATCTAAACTAATGGTTTAATGTTTGCTATAATATCTGTCCTATAAAATACATCCATTTAATTCAATTGTCTGCTTTAGAAACGGTTAATTTGTTCAGCAGTGAGGTACAACCATTCATTTTGACACCTTGTTTCTCAAATTCATGTTGCTGTTAGTGTAGTAACGAAAGGGAGTCAAGAGACACCACACCAAGTTATTTGGAGACCTTATAGCATAAATATTTAGACGTTAGGAAATATTCTATTAGTCGTGAATGAGATCTCATGAGCGTATGTATGTTTTTGTTAAACCAGATAACATCAGTGCAAACACATGCAGCCTGACCGGAGCTGTGCACAGTGTACACATCAGTGTAAAACTATTCCTGCACACACATCCTTTTATACACGGCAGCAGGAACAAAGAACTCCAGATAAACAACTTAAGTTCCTCGTCAATCAGCCCGCAAGTTCAAATGTGATTGGGTGTTAACTAATCTTATACCTTACTCCAATTATTATTTAGGACATGGATATTAGATATTTAAGTGAGTATTCTTTGTCTCTCCCCATCCGGTTTGTTTTTATGAAAATGGTATGCCAAAAGTTTCGTCCATGCATGAAAAATGAAAGAGGGTTCACATTTGTTAGGGTAACCACACCAGCAGAAAGATTTTAATATTTTTGATTCAGTTAAGATGGATTTTGAATCATGGAAAATTATTCATTTTTTCATCCACTCGCTGAGGTTTTCTCATAGACCTACTCTCCGTTTTAATGTAATCAAATGTATTCCAGATCCAACAGTAGTTTTTTGTTGTTGTGTGTGGCTGTTTATACAGGGAATTTTCCTGGGTAAAGAAAAGGCTTAATAGGTCTCAGGTCTCGCTGTTCTGACTCAGTAATACAGGCCACCTCTTTCCCCTTTTCTTGTTGTCTCATCTCAAGCCCAATTCCCCTCTACTTTCAAAACAAACAAATACTTGTGATTATGACTGATAGCATCGCAGAGTGCATGCAACATATTTGTTTTTTTGGGTGACTCGAGGCTTTTCATTCTTCTGTGTTGGAACAAATTTTTGCTTAAGTTGTGGGCTAGCCTCATGGTGGGAGGACAGTTTTGCTGACGAGGTCTGTGTTTTATCACAAGAGGTGGTGGTATATTTAGATGTTTATTATGGATAATCAGCTGTAATGACGGAAGCGCATGGCATATGTGTTTAGACTCAGCGCCATCATCAAGGAGCACTGGCCAAACAAAGACCTGGCTTATTGACTTCAGATTGGGACCGGCATTGCCATAAATTGATCCTAACTACATTTCAAAGACGCACACACACAGACACACACGTGCACACGTGCAAACACTTTTCCTAGGAAGCAACTTCCGAGCAAAACAAGTAAATTTTCCTGTGCCTGCTATAGCTGCACTAAACAATGGCCGAGATGTCGTATGTTGACTAGTTTCCAATCAGGATCAAGGGAGTAACGCGTTCTGCGCCCTATCATCTGCTGAGAGGTCAGGTTAAAGGTGATAGGTCACAAATGGCTGCTTGTATCCTCTCATCAGGAGTGCTGTGGCCAGGGCCCCTATCGCTGCCATAAAAGCCGTGACTGCTGACCAGGGCAGCCAAAAATCCAATATCCTATCACCGACCTGTCCCGATCTCCGCCTCGTCACTATGAGACGTCCCTCCGATCAGGGTCGTTGCTTTTTTAATTCAACTAAAACTGCCATTTCTCAGCCCATAATGATGCCGTTAGTCTCGCTATCACCTTTGTCTGTGTCCAAGGTATTCCAATGACCTCCTCTTAAACTAAAGGCTTTTCTTACTTGCTTGATTGGTGGCATTCTATTTCTTTGTTTGCCTTTCATTTTATTTATTATGTGTTAAATTAATGGCATCCGCGTCAATATTATTGACAAGCACATTAACGCATTTCATAAGAGAGGTCCTTCTTTTATTTACTATTGTATTGTCCATTGTATCTGTTTTTCTAAAGTGTGCATGGGCTAGTTTACAACCTCACTTCCTGCAATGTTTATTTCAAATTCAGCAAGCGTGGCACTGGTCTGGTCTGGTGTATCCTTACAGCCGCAGGCTACCACCGCTCATGGTTAATGTCCTTCAACCGAACGGCCCCGAGGCAACTATCACACGCTTCCTCTGAAGCTGACTTCAGCCGCAAACACTCTAGGCCAGCGCTCCCCTTTGCAAACATGGGCTAAGCTCCCAGGCCTGGGCTTGTATTCCCTCTGTGCCCTCTCCATTTTGAATGTATTGTAAACACGGTCAGTGCCAATACGGTCTGCCGGGACAGAAAGCACTTCTGAATGGAGTCCCTAAATGTGACGTTGTTGTCTTTTTGTGAAGGGTAGTTTGGTTACAGGGTGACAGTATGCAGGCATCACAGGTTTCTGTTGGTTTTCTGTATGATTGGTTCTGATGGTTTGAAATGTGTGGTGGTTAAAGAGAGGAAGTTGTAGACGCTGTTGGAAAATCTTCACATGTACGCAAATATGCCTGGGCGTGTATTGGAAATATGCGTAAGTTGAGCTTCCCGTCCGCCATGTAGCACCGATATTCTCTTGTTGGTTTATCCACAGGATAATCTGTATATAAACACACCACTTCCTGTATCAACATTAGAGATGATGAGAGGAGAGCAGATTTGCATCCATGTTTATGTACACACTTAAAATGAATAACTGGATATTTTTTAGTTTGTTAACTCAGTTTATCTGTGTATGGTTTGGGTACTTTTTTCAGGTGATTATAAAAACTTTGTAGTAGCACACTAAGCTTTACGACCAAACTGGTGAACATTGCTGAATCATCCATTTTTTGAGTGATGAGTGATGAATGACAATTATAGGAAAGGTAGCTTGGTAGTTTAGGTCTTTAACCTGAGGTTTTAAATGCATTTTTTCCACCTCCCCAGAGAGGAAGAAAGGGGGGAAAACGTGCTGTGAAGTTCAGACAGGCCCCATGACCGTGTTGCTTTATTATTCTTTTGACGGTTGTGTGGAAGGTGCTGAAATATTGAACGGAACGTGAGAGTCGATGACCGCTGGGCTTCCCGTCTCTGTGTCGCCCCTCGAAGTTAAAGATTTAAAGTCCAACGAGGCCACACTTTAATTGTTTTGACTGACACCTTTAAGCATAACATCACTCGTACTGGAGGTGCATTGCACGTTCACTTGTGATGAATGCATTTAACACACTGTTGGTTCCTTTATTTGTCTTCATTCATCACCCGTTTAGCTAAGGCCTGTTAGCCTGTGGTGCAAAGCAAGGCTCATCACAAATGACTGTGTAGTTTTAGTTTCATTAGATTGAAGAGACTGGTCTTGTAGTAACTCTGTGCATCTATTGCTTACACTGGATATTGAACACATACATGTTTTTCTTTATAATACACTCTTTGGCTAAACACTCAAGGAGCTAAGTTGTTTATTGTTATTTGGTGCATTATGTTTTTGTTGTAATACTTTGTTATTTTTTAAATATTACAAAAAAACACAACACTAAATGTGTTACTAGTTTCATGCATCGATGGGGGCATATACTGTATTTATTGTCTACCACTTTATTGATATCTTAAAAACAATTGCCTTAGCATATACTGCGAAATATATTTGTGCTAGCTTAATAAAGCATATTTGACAACATATATAAAAATATAGCCCATCTGTTTCTGTACATGTAACTCCCTTCGTACACATTAGGCGTCAACATGTGTTCAATTCATACATTGGTTACATGTAGCATATTTTAGTTTTGAACCCACTTTTATGTGTTTATGTGTGCTTTCTTGCAGGAGTGGCAGAACTCCATCCAGAAGAATGCCGGCCTGGCGTTTATCGAGCTGGTCAACGAGGGAAGGTTGGTAGCAGGTCTCTTTTTGTCTGCCTCCTCGTACAACGAGACAGCCTCTCACGCCTCCAGCAGCAGCAGCAGCACCTCTCCATTATGAGTCCATCGCCACAGTACACACCCAAGCCTCGTAGGCCCCCTGAGCCCTTGTGATGGGGCTCCTATTGAAGATGCCCAGAGAGAGAGAAAAAAAAATCAATGGTCAGAGGAAAGAGAAGCTGGGAGAAGTGAAGATGGAGGTCTCCGGAGTTCAAGGCAGCGTTCAATACCTGCTCATCCCAGAGGGAATAGGGAGGGGTCAGGTGGCCAGGGTTTGATCTCTAGCTCCTCTGTGCCAATTTCTTTCCCCACTCCGTCTGTCATTCGGTGGTCGCCTGGCTGAGCCTCGCTGTGCTCTGCTGTTAATATGTCCTCACTTGCCCCGCTGTCTCCCCGACACAGGGATACCACCCTTCCCCGCTTTGAGTCCCGCTACAACTCCCATTCTCACGACTCCCTGTTATTGATCGGGCCAGCTTTGGACCCACCAGAGTCTAATCCGAGCTAATGCTAATGAGGCTGGCAGTGTAGTCCTGTGATTACGTTGGGGATGACAGGATTTGTACGGGCGTGTGATTTGTGACCAGGGCCTCTCGACTCTGTGGTGTGTGCGTGCGTGCGTGCGTGTGCTCGTACGTGCATGCTTTGCATGGAAGTGAATGCCTTTGCATCTCTGTTTTGTTTCAAAGTTAGTTTGAAACAAAACTGCATTATCGATCACCATGTGGGAGAGGTCAAACTATATTAAACCATGCTTTTGTGAATTAACATTATTCACATTGTAAATTTGCTAATCAATATTGCCATATTGCTGTGAACGTTACTGTAATATAACGTCAGAACAGCGGCTTAAAATGGATTTTAATGTTCAGATTGTTTTTGTACTGTGTGGTCTAATACTGATTTGAATTATTAGATGGCGTTTTCTACATCTGTGTCTTGGCTGCATTAACACGTGTGTGTGTGTGTGTGTGTGGGGGTGGGGGGTGGGGGGGGGTTGCTTGCCTGTCCACATGCATGTGCTCTTTCACATGTAGCTATACCTGGAGCCTGCGTGTCCATATGTATTTGAGCATGCGGTATCATAAAGAGGGCCAAGAGCCGGGTTATTGATGGCAGGCCCCGGGGGGAGGGGGGGTTGAGACGCTTCAGAGGCCCCCAGCACCTCCGCTCCCCTGCTGCCCTGCACTGAAACAGCAGGCTTAGGTTACAGTCCACGCACGCACGCACGCACGGACACACACACACACCTCCATGGTGTCAGCTCAGGCCTCCAGGCGTCCCTCTCTAGGCCTTGGCCTGTTATTGTTCCACTTTGCACATACCTGACCTCTCCGTTTGGAGAGCTGTTCCTCTGACCCATGCACGCACACATGCACGCACACACACACACGTTTTAACAGTGATAAGGGGCCTACTGTAGGTCCACGTGTAGTGACCGAGCTCCTCCCCCTGGTCAGATGCATATCATTAACTAATCAATTAGCACCCACGTTAAAGGACGCCCCAGGCCCCGTCTCCAAATTAGATTTCCTGCTCTTTTTACATGCTTCATTCTCAGCGTTTTATGGATATTACATGGCTATTCTGCAAAGCTTTTGTATTACTACCACAGTCACCACATATAAAGTTTTTATACATGTGTTTTAAATATACTGGTGTTTTATGACTTAACAACTTTTTAACAGCTGTTATTTGAATTTAATACGAAGTAAAAAAATAAAAGGTAAAGCATGTATTATAAGTCATGAGGTCTTGAGATTGGCAGTTGGACTAGTTGTAATAATGATTAATCCAGTTGTATGTGTACATTTGCAGGGCAAATGGGCAACTTGTATAATATGAGCAAATGTGTGCTATTTTCATATGCTGCAATGTTATGCTATTTAATAAAAATAGCTTGTAGCTTGCAACCATTGTTCCAGGGGTTGTTCAAAAGGTTTGAAGCACAGTGGATTACAGTGCAGTATACAGTAAGTTGTAGCACACCCATATTCCATATTGCAGTGTTCCTTCTGTCTTCCAGACTGTTGAGTCACACCATGAAGGACCACCTCGTCCGCGTGGCCAACGAGGCGGAGTTCATCCTCAGCCGACAAAGGGCTGAAGACATCCATAAGCATGCTGAGTTTGAGGTGAGATGCTGCGCTGAGACGCGCACACAAAATGACTCCTGACGCGTCTTTACTTGATCTGAGGAAACACAATTACGGACAGCCACGTATATTGAATTCTGTTCAAAATAAGTTGGCTATTTTGACACTGTGAAGGGATGATAGCACAACAAGGGAAGGCAGAACAATATGTCTAGTCTAAGTCTAACTGGAACGTTGGAACTGGAGCATGATAAACAACAAACCAAAGTATACTGTACTGTATGTTCATTGTTTTGTGTGTAGTTAGCATTTCTTTCTACCAAATCATAACAGTTTTAGGTTTGTCTGTAGGGCCGTGTGCATGAATCCAGCTTTGATCTACATGTTTATATTTCTGTTTCTGGTCAGGCCGTATTTGAGAATAGGAGAGCGAGAGTCCAGAGCGGCTGAACCGCTGGCTAGTTCAAACCTGTCAATCACATTTCCACATCTGTCACCGCAGACCCAGAGCATTAATGTTTTACCTTTCAAACATAACTATACTTCGTAGTGATAATGACATGCACGCACGCACACATGCACGCACACACACACACACGCACGCACAAAGACATCGACACACAGACAGACAGACAGACAGACGCATTGGAGCAGTACATCCACTAGATCACAGACAGACAGACACATTGGAGCAGTACAACCACTAGATCACAGACAGACAGACAGACAGACAGACACATTGGAGCAGTACAACCACTAGATCACAGACAGACAGACAGACAGACAGACACATTGGAGCAGCCACTAGATCATGCTTGGCACATTCTTGCAGCCAAACATGGTGTGGTGTGAACGCCTCCCAGTCTAGCAGCAGGCCTGCCTCCTTGCTCCGTTCCCAGCAGCGCTGTGCACGCACGCACGCACGCACGCACACACACACACACAGCCGTTCACGTGCTGGGCCAGCGCTGCCCCCGGCCCACGGGCAGCCCTCTGCACCCCCCCACCCCCCATTCCTCCACCTCTCCATCTCACCAAAATCATTTCCTGTCCCGCTGAGGCCCTGTCCATTATACTCCCGCTGGGGGTGTATTTCGCCAGTGACAGGAATACGGCATCGTTCCCCCACGCCCCCCCCCCGGCTTCTAGGGACCCTGCCAGCACTCAAAGGCTTGCGGACAGGCACGAGAGCCACCGGTTTGAAGGGGCCGACTGTGTACAAACCCACCTCCTCCGCCCCCAAAAGTCCTGGCCCACAAACCCCCTGCTCTGCAGTAAAATGTTATGCTTTCTTTAAAGTTCAAGGAAGGGTCTCTCTTACGGCCGAGTGTTGAAAGTTAGGTGGGGGGAGGGAGGCCAAGCTCTCGTCCGAAGTTAGTGTCTCAGACTGCCGTATTATTTTCTGCCTCAGATGATTTCCGTGCCTTCTCTCTCCTCGCTTCTTTCTTTAGCCTGTGATCCAGGTTCTTGACCACTGCTCCCCCACCCACCCACTTCAGAGTGTCAGTCATTTGCAGAAGGCGTGGCTTAACCGAGTCATCTTTCAGCGAGTTACCATCAAGCCATTTAGACACGGATTTGCTGACACAGCGTGCGTGCGTGCGTGCCATGTCAGAGTGGTGTGGTGAGCAATGGAACGATTGGCGTCGGGCAGGTTGCCTGGAGGACACACACAAGGCAGACTTGGCAGGACGTGCGCACACAGAGGCCTCAAGTGTGCCAGGTCCGCCCCTGGCCTTCTACTGGAGCCACACCTCCACACCACGCGCTATCCTCTCCCGCTCGTCACCACTGAGCCCTGTTTTCTAATCACGCTCGACGTCTCACTCAACAGATTGGCCCGCGTTGTTGATGTTGTCGTTGCTAGCCTGTCTTCTGTCACATGTCCCCTCATCGCGTCGGCCGTGCCGGTCTCATTGGAAGCACATTTTTCCTTTTTCAAATGTTTACAGCACAGGAATCGGTTCAGTTCACATGACAACGAAATCGCAGATTTATTTAATACAATGCTTGTTGCTGTCTCACGGTTATTTGTCTGATCACTTGTGTACAGGGGAACTCGACGTGAATCATCTCTGACACTTGTTGGGTAACAAAATGCATTTGACAGACATCCCAGGCGAGCAAGGATATAGCTTCTACCATTTTGTTATTTAGTGGCTAACGTTAGCTTGCTTGACTGCTCTCTGGCTCTTATTGTACACAGCTTTATGGAGACATTTCTGCAGGCATCACATGCATCCCTATTGCACTCAAACAGCATCATAGGCCATATGATTGATTCATTTTTGGCCTTGCTGTGCTGTTCCTTAAAGAGCGAAAGTTAGTTTTGGCTGCATGAGCTCATTCTAATACACACGACGCCATCTTAGCCATAGCCACCTTTGAACCCTACAACTAACTGAAGGCCATAACTTTTATTTAGTTGTTTTCTGAGACTGATACTACCGCCTGTGTCCCAGTCTTCCAATTGTCCTTAATCAGATACCGAAGCCAGCTTTGCCCAAAGTATGTTTCACAATTGAATTCCCCACTTAAATGCAGTTGCTCCTCTGTGACCTCTGAAAAGAGGCGAACCGCTGATAAGTCTAGCTCTGATATTGCTGTATTGATTTTCACCTCCATTCGGGCTCTGCTTGAGTCTACCCGAGCCAGTGGTTTCATTTTTGCGCTGCCACAATAAAAATAACAGGCCAATGAAACATCCCCCCAGGGGAATGTGGTGGGTGGGGGGGTGCAGGGCTTTGACATAATGTTCAGCTATCTCCTATGTTTGTGTATGCTTACCTGGATGTTGTAGTGTCGGTTCTGTATGCTTCTTATTATTTTGTATTATTACCTCAAATGGTGAAAATGATTAGCCTGTTTCAATGTAAATACAATGTTACCCTGCATTCACACCGCCGACATATTCCACTCTCAAATCACTGACAAACTGCCACCAAGCCAAACCATGCCACCACCAATCTAGTGTCCAAACCGCCAGCTCGGGGTGGGCGTGTCTTACGCCAGCACGGGTGTGACGTCTACAGTAAACTCTGTCAAATCAAACGCAAATAGTGTGCCATTCACATTATACAAATGTTTGTATAAATGCTTACATTTTGTCAAGTACAAACTATTAGTACTACACTATGGACAGCGAACAGGCACTAGATAACAGCGAGGGATTTTAAACTAGCTATCGAAAAGAAGATGCAGAGAACATCTGTCCTGCCATTTGGTCGCCGAACTCAGTCACCAACGGCTCGCTGGAAATTTGTATAAAGTTGTTAAGAGCGTAGCTCCGCCCGCTGTCGCCGAGAAACGCTGGCGTCCGTTCAAAATTAATTGGAGAGTGCGTCTTCGCGAACGGAAAACGCCGGCAGTGTGAATGCAGGGTTAGCCGGTAGCTACAGACCGGATCTCCCCGCACAACGCATGTCCACTACGACACATACCGTCTGTCAGGAAGCAGAGCTGGATGCCAGCCAAGGCATCACAAACTAGAATAATTCAATAGGAAGAAAAAAAACACATTTATGTTTGCTGCCCTGTCAAAGTTCATATCACGCAGAAGCCAGTGATAGAGGAGACCTGTGATTTAGATACTGGCTTACGTCAGAGACTTACAGCAACACACAACTGTTTTCTCTCTCTCTCTCTCTCTCTCTCTCTCTCTCTGAGACAGAATTGAGTTATCGTTGGCTCGGGGAATAAGTTATTACAGTGGGCTCAGGGTGAAACAGAGATGAAGATAACTAGGGGGAAATCCAATTACCTTTTAGGGTTCTCTATCTAATGGGATCCTTAATGTGGAGGAGATCTCCAGATCGGATGCTGCTTCCCGGGACCAGGCCAATGATAGACTCTGATAGGAGGGGGGCGGGCGAGGTGTGTGAGATAGAACGAATGGGCGAGAAATCAAACTCCCTCTTTTTTATGGTGCTGTTCATTAGGGATGAAATGTGGCGTGCTCAGGGGCACAAGGGCAGATGCGAGGGTAAAGATAGGCGAGCTTGAGCTAAGACCCCGGCCATTTTATTTATTTATTTTTTTCTTTACGCCCCACTTTTGAGCGTCTGTCCGCCCGCCACACGGAGCGTAAATAAATGAACTGTCTGAGAGATGCTGTGAAAGGCGAGCCGATAGCGGCTAATTAGAGTTCGGCGTCATTGTGCTCTCTGCGCCGGGCTTGTAAAGTGATCTGCTGCTCGTCCTTCCTCCCAGAGTTAATGACATTAACATTGAGCCGGTCCTCGTTATGGTCCATCATCATCGCAGCGCTCCCGGGGAAACGGAAGCCTGTACGTCACAGAGCCCAGGTGGAGTGGTGGAGAAAAGGCCCTTTGTCGGAGCCCGTTTGGCTCTTTGTGCCGCGCTCCCTTTTCACTGTTGATGCTCAACTTTGATGAAGTGTTGGTGGTGCGAGACTGAACACTGTTGGGGGAGGAGTAGAGAAGGGTGGTTACACGCTTTTTAAATATTTTTTTAAATGTTGGTTTCAGGTGGTACATCCAGTCACAAATGGAGGAGTATCTTTTTTTTAATGTATTTTTATCTAGTAGGAACGAAATACAAAGTAAAATGTTACAAAAACAAAGCTTCCACGCTCACGCACACGCACACGCACGCACAGAGAGAGAGAGGGGACCGCGGCCGGCCCAGACATTATTTCCCGCCCGCCTCTCCACTGCGGCCACTGTGACTGACAGCTGCCTCCCGCTGTATCTAGCTGTCATGTCGCCGTGGCGCCCGTGAGACATAGGCGTCCTCCTCGGCGCGGTCACCGTCCTTTTGTGTAAATAATGAGGGCGGCAGAGAGGATCCGGGACGAGGAGAACTGAGAGCTGCGGCTGGCGTTTTTTTTCCTCTCCGCCCCTGTCTCCAGCATCTTGTCAGTGTAATGAAGTCCCCCAGGTACCGGCCCTCCTTCCTCCTCCTCCTACTCCTCCAGTCATTAGATAGGACCAGCTGACCCCAAACCACCGAGGAAGACCGGCCCTCCCGACGGTGCCTTTTGTTTAACTCCAGCTGACAGGCTCTGTGAGCTCTGGATGTTCTGCATGGGACCGCTGCCTTTGTTGTGACTTCTCTCGCCGGGGCTGTGTGGTTGTTATTTATTTGTAGTCGAGACTCCCCCCCCCC
>JAODUK010000001.1:2530816-2535980 GCA_027564635.1 Typhlichthys eigenmanni | reverse complement strand
CCACCTCCCTATTAAGCCGTGATGTTGCAACACTGCAGTTTGTAATGCTGTTGATATCGCGGTGTGGGTGTGTGATACACATGTTGTGCATACTGCACCATGTACATATTTACTGGAGTGAGAATTAGGCCCGCGTGGCAAGCAGCTCGTGTAGCTGCCCCGTGTTTATCTCATCGAACTGCTACTATTTCATCCAGCCACGCCCTTCCTTCATTTGACTATTTTTCACCTCCAGACGACAGTTTAACACACGTGATTTTTCATGTTGCGTGACCTTGACGTCGATCGGGAGGCGTAAGGCGGCAACATCGCAGACTGATGACGGCGGGAAAAGAGAGCGTAACATTTTTTGCGATGAGGAGTTTTTTTTTTTCTTATTTCTTTTGTGTTTTTTTTTTTTTTCCTGTGTGGAGGAGATGAAGAGGCTGCCAAGCAAGCTCTGTGACCATGCAGTCCATTAGGGAACAGGCCCAGACACTGGAGGCAGGCAGATATACTTTGATAAGTGTAGCGCCTGCTTTAACCTTGATGGCCGCTAGCGAAGGGGGCTGATGCCAGCTGCGGGGATCTGTTGGGGCCGGATTAGATTATTTTCTCTGTGAGCACCAGGGGGAATGGAGAGAAGAAGAGAATCAATACTGGTGGAGCGCAGCATGACAGGGGCATCATTTCAGAATTGAAGTGGCTGTCAGCCATTGTCATTTGGTGACTTTTGTGCGCCATTGTACTTTTAAGGCCTCATTTTTCTCCTCTCCGTCCTCTCCCTCTCAACTGTCTCCCCTGTCCCTCCCCCCTCCTCCCCCTCTTCCTCCTCCCGAACGCCATTGTCTGAATTCCCCCGATGGCGTTTTATGTAGCAATTTGAAAACGCGAGGGGCAAGAGATCAAGTGCGAGAGAATCTCCTCCTAAAAACCAATCGGCGGGCTGGTTCAGCATGCCTCCTGGTTTTGCGATGAGCCCCCCCGCCCCCCGCCCCGTCCCCCCCCCGTCCCTTGTGTTTCATCTCATCCCCAGACCTCCGCTCTGTTCCGCGAGGAATTCCCTCACTTGTAGAGCATTTGCATTCCACTATACATGACAAGGACGAGCTTGATGTCTTCGCCGTCGCCTGGCTGGACACTTCCACCCCGCTCTCGTAAATGAAACCCCGCGGGAGCGCTTGTCGACGGATGTGAGGCGTGGCGAGATGGCGTGCGTACATACCCTGACGTGCCACCCTTCGATGTCAAGGGATCGCAAGTGGAAGCGCTTTAATAATATCGCCACTGTTCTGTTCCTGCCGACGCTGTGCAGAAACAACAGAAGCTGCAACCCCCGGGTTGTGTCGGACCGGCTGGTGACGGCTCCGCCAGGCAGAGGCCTTTTGGCCTGTCACTCTAATTGATAAACACGGGGCTGATATGTCGTAATGAGCCTTCGCTCTGTGGGCCATTATTCTGGTTAACCCTCTGGACCCGCAGGCGGAGATACTAGAGCAGTTAGTTAGGCTGACATCATTATAGCACAGCTGTGACTCGCGGCATTATAACAACACGGTATATGTTTATCTAAGAGCCGTACTGCATGTTTGAGATGTTAAATTAACATGTGTGAGGTAAAACTTAAAGCATGTGTTGGTATTTCTTGTCCTTTTAGTGTGTGTGTGTGTGTGTGTTGCTAAGGGAGTTACCCATAATTAGTGGCGTTTTTTTTTCCATCTTCTGTCACCTCAGCCTGCCTTCCCCCTAGACCCGCTACCAACCCACATTCCCCACACATCCATAGTTATTTATTTGAATTGTGGATGAATTGCGAGAGACACAGCTCAGTGCAATTGACTCGATTAACGCCAGCCATTATCATTTCGGCTTCACCAAGCTGTCTCCTTTGGCGAGGGGAAGGCTGACCCTGTCAGCCAGGCCTTGTAATGGAAGTTGCTGGCCATTATTACAGTGTCTCAAGTCATAAAGGTTTTGGCTTGCCAGTAAGTTTGTACTCCGCAAAGGCCCTCCCTTCTCTTTTCGTTACTCTGCTTAGGCTAATGCTCCTATGCTAGCTAGAGAATAGAATGCATTGTTTCAGGCACATCTGTTTTTAAAATGTCAAACTGTCACCGCACATTCCTAATGGTTCTCCAAGATTGTTATTTGTATTGCTTTTATACTGGGTATTGCACACAGTTTCTGCTTTTATTTGTCATTTGACTTAAGTAGAACAGGCATGATGGTGGAGACAGACCATGTTGAGGATTAAAGACCTGAACGACCTGAGCATAATTTAATTACTTCGGTGCTATGGAACAACCAACAGAATTAGCAGTTACCTGTCTTTTCCACGTTTAAGCAAGCTGAACTTGGACATCAATGGCGTTACTTATGAGTACATCATTTTTAGGTTATTTTCTTATTTGTTTAGGTTATTATCTTAACAGTTTCTTAACAGCAAAATGTTTTCTTGTAGTCATCATTTGCTTCGGATATGAGAAAAGGCTATTACAGCATGAATGGTTTTGGTGTTTGTGCATACTGGAAACACAGGTGATGACGTGTTTGTTTATGGTTATGAGGCTCAACCCAGAGCTGCTGATTAGTCCTGCAGACTGTACATGTCTCGGACAGAGCACATGGAAATTGCCTAGCCTACTCCTACTCCTAGCTGTTTGGACGACTGTAGAAATCTCTAGAACCATTCAAAATAACCATTACATTTCTAAAGATGTCTTCATATGTTCTGACGGCGGTTTCTGCTATATTCTTTAGCTTGTGTTTAAAAAAAAAAAAAAAAGATATAATGCTTTAATGTCACTTTGATCTGACTGGAAATGTTACATTTGAAAACATTTTGAAAATATATTTTTTCTTTTAGCTCGAGGCATTTTCTCCTGATCTGCCTGCTATCTTCTTCCCTTGCTTGATTCCACTGAGCAAGATGAATGTACAAATAACGCGCACACACACACGTGTACATACGTGTGTTTGTTGGTTTGAAACATCCATTTCCCATAGCCCCTTTTATTTGCAGGTTTCCCAGGTCATCATGCCGGAAGGTCAAGGCCCACTCTAATGCCACACAAAGAGACATAGATTGATAATTAGGGCCCTTTAGCCTGTAGAAAAGCTCCTCTAATGTGATTTATACCTATAGATTTTCTGTCAGATATGAAAAGTCGTCGTTGAAATTGGAAAGGAGGACCCATTATAAAACACTTTGCCAGCTTCACTTGCAACTTTGGTATGGCAGGTTGCATTTGTTCTCCCATGCACCAGGCCTGATATTTACTGGTATTATCAAGCCAATTAGGTTAATTTGATAAAGATATTCATTTCTAACTGACATAGTATTGAGAATTGGGTTATACGTTTTCATTATTGATGATGTCAATAATAAAACCTTGATAGCTGCTCTTAGAGCACGCAGAAGAAAACATAATCAAGTATGATTATCTTTAGCTTTACAACCATATGTACAACATATTTTTAGTGGACAGTGGAGTCAGAGTTACTGTATTAATCTATAATATAGCTATCTGCAACTGAAATATCTAAATGCTGTTTGAAATTATTATCTTCTGTTCCTTTTTAAATGTTTTTCAAAGAGTTCAAAGGCCCCTTCTGATAACACATTCTGACAGAGAGGAATGTCCTCCCTTTGCATTGTGGGTGCTGTGTGATTTGGTGCGCCGGAGGGCATTAGTAAATATATGTCCACTGTTATTAATCACCGGGACCCCAGGACAGAAATGACCCTATGCTTTTCATTTGGTTTTACTCTACACTTCACTACAACAAACAAAAGCACAGAACATGAATTAGAATGAGGGTGTGTATATGTCTATGTACTGTAGTACCTGTTAACAGTTACTGTAAAGTCACAGAGCAGTTACAGTATACTGTACGTCAATGTTCTAACAATGTCAGCTCATGACCGCTTTTAGTATTAATATCGTACACGACATGTAAAGCATGCATATATACTGTATACTTGTCCTTCTGCGTGTCCAGTCCCAATGCGCCCAGTATGCGGCAGAGAAGAGAGACGAGGAGAAGATGTGCGATCACCTGATCCGGGCAGCCAAGTACCGCGACCACGTCACCGCCACGCAGCTCATCCAGAAGATCGTGAACATCCTCACAGACAACCACGGAGCCTGGGGAAGCTCCTGCGTCAGGTAAAACGCACCATATAGGAAACGTCTGCACTACTGTGCACTATTGTATGGAGGTGGAATAGTATTGAGTGGGTTATGAGCACATTCTGCATTTTAAAGGGCCAGCCATACTTTCTGCGCACTTTTGGCCACTACAGACAGCAATAGATGTCCTACTAAGCTCACAAATGAATGTTGTAGGCGTATACAAAATGTTTATTTCCAGCGAATATATTAGTAATATTGTTCACGGAAAACAATGTGTGCACATACAAGTCGTAGCTATAAATATTGCTAATTCCAAAGCCGTAGAACTGCGCTTTGCTTCACAATGCATTTCCACGCATGAGGCACAACCGTGGAGGCCTGCCGAGCGATAACGGTTTGATTTGAGCTCAAAGTTAGCAAGAATGACTGACCCTGCTTTTAACCCTTTACTGAAATCAGTTTCATCATTATTATTATTATTATTATTATTATTAATCATTATTTATTTTATGGCCATGTTCTAACTAACTAACTTATGTATGTTAGTTAGTTAGGTAGTGTCTGGACATTATTCTATTCATCTTTATTCTCTTCGCCCCAGGACTGGTGTGATTTAGATTGAATTATGTTATAGTGACGTACATGTCTGCGATGTGGTGTGTGATGCATTGACTTTAGGACGGAGATGAAAGCTGTTTAAACAATTCTACGCCCATTAAGAACAGAGGCAACCCTTATAGCTGTGTTTTGTTTCATGAGACGGGCGGCAAGGAGGAAATCCAGTGGAGCTATTCCCTAATGATGGCTGTTTGTGCAGGTAGTGTGTTATGGCGTGCTTTGGAGTCCGCCGCTGGCTCACGCTTGTTAAGCTCAGCCAACTCTCCAGAGACTCGTATGAGCAGGCTCGGTCAGCTCTCTCTCTCTCTCTCTCTCTCTCTGCTTTGACTTTTCCTTCACGTTTTCTCTTCGTGTTTATTTCTCCTCGTGCATCTTTTCTCTGTGAGCTGTTTTCGCTATGCTTTCCCTCAGATTCCATCTCCCTTGTTACT
>JAODUK010000001.1:2493316-2528316 GCA_027564635.1 Typhlichthys eigenmanni | reverse complement strand
GAATGGGATTACATTATGCAGTATGTCTTTATTTGTTTATTCTTTATTTATATTAAGGGCTGCTCCAGGAACCCCAATGTTCCATCCCCAGCTCACTGTTTATGTTTTGACATGTTTATATTGTAGGAAGGAGGAAAAAGAGAATGACATTCTGCATTGTAGGAGTAGAACGGATTGCACCTTCTTTCAATGGTTTTAATAGTTTAACAAAACATGGTATAACAAATGTTTCGTGTTCACCCTGGTGTTATTAGCAGCAGCACACTATACTACACAATGTGTTGCTGTACACGGTAAAGCAGGGAATACTGTGGAACGTTCGTGTATTTGCCCATTACTCCGCACTGTTCACATTCAGCACCATAGCTGCAACCACGGCAACCCCTGACTCTCCGTCACCCCTGACTGTCCTACGGTCATAAAAAGCCTCATTAGTGCCAGTCTGCTCATTTGGGCTGAGCTACTGGATTGCAACCGGGCATCATCTGCTGGGCTGATGAATTAATTGCATTGTGGCCATCGGACTCTGGCAGCTAGAGTGAGCGTTCTCTAATAAAATGACACTATAAATCCAGCGTTGCACGAGGAGCTTTAGCGTTTATGTCTATGTACAGTGTACTGTACACACTCAAATGACAACTACATACTGCGCGCGTTAGCCGAGCCCTGGACGGTGTCTCTGATCTGCGCGACCTGTATTTTTATGGACTTATTGCACATTACATCGCAGCTGCTCTGCTACCGCGTAAGCAGAACCTAAAAATGGAAACTAGGACTCTGGAGATTATAACAACAGCAAACAAGAACAGAAGAACAGAAACGCACTGCTCTCGAGAGAGAGAGAGACAGCGAGGCGAAGACCTGTGTTTGAGGACTAGATGACTTGAGAGGAAACATTTGGGGCAGTCCCTCTTCTCATCCTGTGACTGTGCCTTGCTGTGAAATGAAATGGTCAGAGGATGTTTCGACACTGATTCTGTTTTGACTGTAAAGCGGTTAGCCCAGTCATGGCCTTGGTATTATTTGGAGCATTATAAACAGCCTGGCTGTCAGTAGTTTGTTGATTATTTAGTGTAGATAATCTCTAAGCCGAGTCTGTGTTTATAGAAAGTCAAGGTCATTTGTAGTACGGCATTTAACCGTGCATGTTTAACTGGTAACCGTTTTTGGTTTGCTTATAAATACTGCTGGCCTCGGCTCAAATACACGATGTGGCGTACTGAGCGGGGACAGCTGTGCAGATCCATAGCTCCCGTCTGGTCTGGAGGAATAGATGTCTGTTTCCTCCAGTCCAGATCGTACTACTTCAGAAGCAATTAGCCAGCGCTCGGAGTCGTGCTCATCCATCTGCTGGGACCGTATCGTAAACTTTACAGCATAAACATTTGTTCGGGAGAAAGGCGATCCGTTGATGATGTTCATCTCTGTAAATAAGTCCCCCCTGTTTCATGCAGACCAAGTCCTTAAAGGGCTTTATAGCAATATATATATAAATTCCATGCTCATTAATCATGCACTGTGACATGTGTCTGGGATGAAAAAATAAAAGAAGTTGTGACATTCTTTTTTTCTTTTTGTTTGAGTTAATCTCTGGGGAGCAAGTTCAAATTTGACAAGAGCATTCCATCCTTTATATAAAATAACGCATCTCGGCGAAGGCCGGCCAGCTGCGTGCTCTGCTGAGGCTGGGTTATGTATATGAATTAGAATATGGCCTTAAGGATAACATTTACCTCGACTTCATATACAGTGCTGTGGCCAGGGGTTGCAGGCAATGGTAACAAATCGTCATGGTGGAGCATATTAATGGTTGATGATGTCCATATGCTGGCATGGATAAGTGTTGCACTGTTAGGACGAGACATGGCGGAATTCATGGAGTCATAAAATACGTACAAAAATGGTTAATGGGTTTAGTTGAATTACTTGTATTTATTACAGCTGAGGTTGCAGAAGTGATATATACTTTTTTATAATCTGAAAATAGGTATGCGTTAATGTGCTGTGCACCCGTGGAGTGCTGAGTCATGTTTAACATGATCATTTTCTGTAATGTGGCACCCAGCATAAGGAGGAGATAAGTGGCGAAGCTCCCTTACTCGTCCCTCTAAGAGTCTCCTCTTCATCTTCCATGTGTCTGAACCCTGAACTATTCTTCTCACCAGTTCAGCCATGTAACGGTATCCTTGCTGTAACGTGTGGAAGATGGCGTCCGCTCCAGAAACACCAATTACATCGTCCAGACTCACTGCTCGCTGCCTTGCCTGTTTCTCTAGCCGCTCTCAGATGTATTAGTTTCATGTACCCTTAAGAAAAGTATATGGCCGTGGTAGAGCAAGGTCAAGATAAGAAGGTGCTGATCAATATCTGAATGGAAAGCTATTTGGGAAGCTTTTGGTTCCACTCCTCCCCCTCCCACTCTCTCTTCCTTTTTTTGTTTCCATTGGATGCAATATCTGCTCAGTATCGATTGTCAGGGTCCAGTACTTAGTCAAAGGCTATCTCCTTTTAACTAACCCCTGTGTGGTGTGTCAGCCACCCTCTTTCTCTTGATAGATTATACTTGATAGGTATACTTTCAGCCACTGTAATTACACTGCGAGACCACCGGGTCATTTATTTTGCCACTTTCACCATTTGCCAACAGAAATCCCCCTTTATCTGTGGAACCCAGCACTTTCTTGTGTACGAAAGCAGAAAAGGGGGCACATAAACTACCCATGTCTCCGGCGTGGTGAGCAGAGCACCCGAGATCATCCTTAACTCACGGACACTTCAGCTTTTTATTTTCTTGCTGCAGATTTACTTTGACCCCTTCTTCCCCCCTCTGTCTGAAGTTCAAGTTAAGCACCACCTCAGAGGAACAAGGAAAGTTAATCTTATAGGGCTTTATGGCTTGTTTGGAGTGGGTTATTTGAGTTTCATTTAGTTAATCGTTCATGTAAATTCACTTTTATTTTTCACTTATCCACAATTTGTTTGTGTTTATGCAGTACATTTGCAATGCAGTCAGTGAGATATTCTCTGCTGTTTGTGTGATAGCCTGATCATTTTGTTAGGGAACGTGCAGCACTTAACATGATTGTGTACCGCACACACACACGCGCACGTGCGCACGCACACACAGTCATTGTGCTATAAGTGCTGTATAATGGGCACAGCAGTATGATGGAGAGAGGGGAGGAGGGTCTCGTGAATAGCAGACAGCCCTGCTAGATGAGGTTGTCATTCGCCATGGCCCCACATCACTCCTAAGGCAAAACACAACAGACAAGCATACCAAGTGAGGAGCACACCCAGCGAAGTTATTTAATCTTTAATGGAACCATTAGACTAAATGTCAAAGCCCAACCTGCGACTAGAGCTTTAGAAGTACTATACATTTTGAACATAAATCATGAACTACATGCATGGTGGATACATTTTTTATTGTAGCAAGTTTCTTGGAGTTTAGTTTTTAAAAGCCCCCTCTTCAGGATGTGCTACTATAGATGTAGTGCAGTCGGTGGTCCTGTACTGCACACACACACACACACACACACACACACACACACATCCTCAAGCTCAGATGACCTTGAGCTTCTCTGTGTTTTCTTTTGGGCTGTGTTTGGTTGTTGAGATTTGTCATGGCATTCAAGATCAGGCCCTGAACGCTAGAGGTCATGGAATTATTAGAATAGGCGTATAATGGTGGAATTATGCAACACCGTTCCACACTGGATACTGTTCATTACAAACCAGTAGTAGTGATAGATGACCTTAAATGCATGTTGTCAGAATTCCTAGAAAAATGTGGCACTTTATCAGAAATACCATGGCGGCACAAGTTTAATCCTGGTATTTCCATATTCATTGTATAATGTGCTGTTGTGTTCCATTCTGAGTCCCCCCCTCAGGGCTAATACAAATAGTACTTCTACTGGGCCTTAATATTCCTAATATTTTCCAATGTTGTAATCAAATACAGTATACTGTCATTGTGTAACTTTATTCAATGGATTCATTTTCATTTTTTTTTTTTGTGCTTGTTTTTCCTTTAACCTTGTGGGAGCCGATATAATGAGGGTGTAATTCCCAGCCCTTTGTTGGTGAATTTACACTGGGAATAATTGGTTCTAATTGGAGGCTGCACGGTGCTAAGCTGGTGGCAATTAGAGCTGTATTTGCATTTTTCCTGTAGCTATGCTGCATTGGTAGTCTGCAGCCCTCTGCCTCTGTCCCCATGGGAGTGCTTTGATCCACACTAGCTGGAGATGCTTCAGAGATCTAATATCACTGCCTCTTTTAGCTATCCCTTTTGAAATGTCCTCACAGAAATTGGAGTCAATTGAGAGGAGTGGTACGTGTTGAGTAAGACGGCTCGCGCGAATAATAATTGGTCGGCTTGATATCCTTGCATTTATTGTTTTGTTTGAATAATTTGTGTGGGGTTGAACAGTTTTCTTATTAGTGTTAAATACATGTGATCTTCTTTCTGTTTATTTAGTAATTTTATTATTGGTTGATTGATTGATTGATTGTTTGAAATAAAGCAGACTTGAGCTTGGCGTTTCTCATTATGTTCTCTAGAATTAAACACATATAGCATAATATTAATATTAAAATAGTCAAATTAAAATAATGCTGTCATCATCCCTGTCATTTATAAAAGAGAGAGGTCAAAGCACATCAGCGGGGTCAATTGAGGGGTGTAAGATGGAAATGCACGCTGGCTTTGTGACCCCAACATTACCTCGGCTAAACCTCATAAACATCATTAGCTGATGTGAATTAACATGTGCACACATGTATATAGATGGCCTCATGTACAATCCACTTGACTGTGAGGGATACATGTACATGTAAAGCAACACTTTGGCAAAACTTAATTATGCCAAGCGGTTTCAGCGGGAAGGTGTTTGGGCCCGTTTCATTTTAATTTAAATCCAGAGGTCCCAGTGAAGCCATCACTGCCACCACTTGACAAAGAGCTAACACTCAAGCTACCAGTCCTCAATATGACAAATCCTCCATCCACCCTCGCTTCTGCGGTGCTCCTAAACACATGGTTTATGCAAATCACAGCAAAATGATCTTCGAGATAGCAGCAATGTTTGAGCAATTTCAGAGTTGCCAGTGGGGTGGCTAGCGTTAATGAAAAAAAAAACACACACACACAAAGAGAGAAATCCTTTCTGCATATGCAATCCTATCGACTGTGGTCAAATGAATCCCGCAGAACGGTTACAAATGACTGTATGTCTGTGCCGACGTACGTCTGAAGTGATGTATGAAAGCATGTTCACTGAGTGTCCTGCTCGCTATGATAAAGGTCACGTTGTAAAATTTGCATAACCTGCGATGCTTGAAAAATATACACTGGCAAAATTATACTTGTACGGCCCATCAATACATGCTTCAAAAACAATTATCAACAGAGTCAATGGTTACCTTGCTCTCCTGGTGCCTCTCATTATTTGATATCTATCTGAAATAGTGTTTAGGAGCTGGAGGTGGGATGCTGCGGTGTCTGATTGGATCTTGATGGATGGCAATCGTTTGTCCTTGTCAGAAAAAGAACAATTGTGCCATTGAAATAGGAGTGCTATCAAACTTTCAGCGCCTGTAGAGAGAATCTATTAGCATGTTTTAACTGGTTGGGAGTGATGAGAGCCCGTGCAACGATAAGGCATATTGGCCCTCATTCACATATGCTCAGAATCCCATTCTGTGTATGATGGTGAAGAAGTGCATGTGGCTTGGCTCTAAGGATTCTTTGTTTTTAGGGTGAAATAAATAAGAATGTTTTATAGTATACATGCATATTTTATTATATTAAAAAAATAGTGTCCCTTTTTTTAGTTAGAATGAATAACTATGATATGATTGTATTGATAAGTCTTAAACCTTATACAGTATAGACAATTTACTGTTTACAAACAATGATTATATATGTATTATTATTATTATATTAATATTATATGTATATATTTTGCACAAGAAGTATGATGGAGTCCAATGACTTCTCAAGCTACACAAGAGCATTAACCACCAACGATCACATTTAATTGCTTGCAGCCACATCGGCAAAATTCCTAAAAGACGCTGGCAGATGCATAGCGTGCTAAAATAATCCTCTGACATAGTGAAATATTGAAATACTGTATTTCAATTAAATAGCATAATTTAGCATATTGTTTGCGCTGACTGTTTTTCCCTCAAGTGGACCGAGTTTGCATACTGTCTCTGTATTTATGATGACTTTTGTCTACATATTTCACTTCAACAGCTATACAAAGTTAGTTCTGGGTTTGCTACAATTGTTATTAGCAGAGCCATAGAAAGAACAGTTACGCCATCTCCGTTCACTTCAATGGACCGTTTTTTCACAGAAGTGGCGGATCGTGGAGCCTCAAAATAATTCCCGGAAGTTAGCCTAAATATTAAAGTACCCAATACATTTTATTTTAAATGTAAATCTGTGCATTAATCGACTACTAATTACCAAAAAATGAAGTTATATATATATCTGTGTGTGTGTGTATATATTCATATATTCAAACTCCCCACCAAGCACCATGAAGAACCATGTGACTGTTGACATTTTCAAACTTCCGTTGGCGTAACTCTGTTATTTCAATAGCTCTGGATATGAGTGCATCCGTCACACAGCAGCTTCTAGGCATGCTTTGTTCTTTTTGTTAGGAGACAAAGTACAAGGAGGTGTGTAATACTTCAAAAGTGCATTTTATGGGTTGTGAATATATATTCTAAAGATATTTAAACTGGTAAAAAGGGACAGGAACAATGATCATCTAGGAGACAGCAGGTGAAATAATGTTGAGTCATAAGGATAAATGCAAAAGAGATAATGTATTTATTTTAAATATGGGGCTTAACAGGACTGCTGCTGCATGAGCTGGTGACGTCGGTGTGACGTCGGCAGTAAATGGGTTTTAACAGTGGGTTTTAACAACGGGTTTCAACTCAATTAACAGTATTTAGCTGTCATATGATTGTGCCATACTGAAAACTGATCTAATGTTTAATTTGGTACTAGTTATTTGTCTTCTACTGTACAGCTTCTTGTCATTTCCTATTTTTCTAAAAGCACTTCACTAGAAACATTTGAATGATGGCAATCTTTAGCAGCACAGCAGCCCTTTCAATATCACAGGTAAAACATGGATATCTAACAATGTTTGATTCCACAGATGCACTGGATTTATTTTTCTTTGCTTGACTTTTTAAATATCTAATTATAATACATAATCATTAAAAGTCATGCACAAAGGGGTAACACAGACATAAAATTTCAATTTACATTAATGTTAGCTTAACGTTACTGCAGCGTAAGGAAAAATGCTTATTTCTGCCATCTCTATATCTCTGTCTCTCTCTTTATCTATTTGATAAACATTCAATTTACAGCATGTTTAAGCACTGTTTTCTTGTCCTGTACTGATGGTACCAGTAACCCAAGGCATGCTTTATGGTTGACCTTTTTCTCTACTGTCTCCAAATAAGTATATAATTAATAATACACTTCATGCTGAACACTCCCCACAATCAAACATTTGTTTAATGTCAGGAATGCCAAATACATTTGGACCCCAGCTCTCTTTTGATGTAAATGGACAATTTACTAGTGCAATTTAAATTGTAGAGGGTTCACAAATAAAATATCCCATTGCAGTGTTTTGATGCATTGTGTAAGACTAGCAGTATTGCAAGTATTGTGCAATTAGCGCATTAATAAGTAGAAATAGCACCAGTGCCACATACAAGTATAGAGCTGCACTTCCCCATTCATCTCCTATGTTGTTAAACCTGCTGAAATGTACAAAGAGCATCTGAGAAATTGTCCAAACAAAGGTTTTGAAGACTTTACTACTTCACATAAATGTCTCTTAATGTGTCCTAAGTGATCTTTTTACACGTGAAACACCTCTCTCACACTGTATAGTCATTGTACATTAAATCTTTCTTTCTTACTATCTTTCTTTTCTTTCTGTTTTCCTCTCCTCCTCTAGCCTATGACAGACACTTCTTAGCGTAATGCCTCCCAGACACTGTGATGACTGAACTAATTACTAATTACACAAGCGGCTTGTGTGTGCCCCAGCTCAACACTAGTCCTTTGTGATTTTTAATTGTTGTTATTTTGAAGAATGGCGCTCCTATAAATTCTGCCAGGGCAACCGCCGGAAGGATGGATGAGCCCTGAATAATTTATCATCTTTGTGGAAACACACTTGTGTTATTGGAAGCAGGCGGGGGTCACATAGCGATGTGCATCACCCTTCTTGCTTGTTATGGCGGCACTCTTGTTGGGGATTGATGGCGCGGTGTGTCGTGTGCGCCGCAGCCAGCCCTTCCCACGGCCCGTCATTACAGACGTCTATTGTCCCCTGATGTGGCCGCGCTGGCTGCTTGTGACTGGCTGTGGTGCTGCGACTAATTACCCCACGCAATAACTGCCCCTCTGATGGATTAATGGGTATTGTGTGATAACCCCCCCACACACACACACACACACTCTCTTTCCACGGAATGAGAGACGATTGCGTCCCGATTCAGGGCTGTGCACCATGCGCTGCCTTGATAATTATTTTCATAGATGAATGCCATAAGAGGCAGGATGATGAAGTGGCCATTTGCGCGCTGACTATCGCAGGCGAACACTGGAGAAGTGTCTGTGTGACTGGGAGGAAATCTGGTCCCGCGCAGGCCTGAGTCCTGCTTGCTTTGCCAACATGCATTTTATTCATACAGTATGTGCGCACTCACACACACACACACTAAATCTCTAAATATGCATAATACCTAGTCTGGCATTTAGATGTATTTGAACTTTTATATAATATAAATTCACATCACATCTTTGAGTACAGTAAAGTGTTTAAGCTATAGTTCTGCACTAGACTGTCCCAGCATGCAGTACAAGGCTTATAAAAGATAATTCTGACTCTGATAAATCCTGTAATTAATAGTTTTCATTAGCCAGAGCATAGAGATCTTAAAGATCTTAAGTCTTTACACAATAAATTGTATTTATTTTGTGTAAAGCCCCTTCCCCTTTAAGGGGCCCCAGTGCGATCACTGGTGTTGGGCTGGATATTTGTGAGAAGCCTCTGCATAGCCAGGACCGCCCTCTGGGTTTTTCTCCTCGTAGCAAAACCATAAACGGTTACTCGGCTGTGCAATCCTCTGTACTTTCTTTACCTTCGACCTGGCCAGATTTGTATTTATTTAGTTTACTGAATTGTTGTTTTATTGCCTCACTTTCTCACCATTTGACAAATATCTCAACATGAAACCTGTGCATTCGTACGTGCGCGTGTTTTGGGTTCCTGGGTGGCGGTTATCTTGATTAATTTTTCTCTGGTGTTGGGACCCTGTTGCACAATAAACCATCCTCTCACTTTGACACAATGGACAGAGAGATAATTTTCAAAGGCATAATAAATTATCAGATTTTTGGATCTAGGACTTTTGCTGATAGAAACTTAATTGTGCAGCCTTAAAGCAAAATATAAAGCAAGCAATAATTTAATCAAACAAATGTTTTCCCTTTGTAACGGGTACACAGAATACTTTGAAATGCCTTATCAAAAAACTTTTAGTGATCTTTAACGAATGAAAAGCTCTTTATGTTGAAGAAGTTTTTAGTGGATGTAAACAAATCGAGTTTAAAATAAGTATTAAATCTCTCACATCATACTTTTGTATTTAATTTGCCATTAAAGACACGTACTGTACATCATACATTATGTAGCAGTGACTCCTCATTAAAGGTGAAGCTTGTCTTTTTTTTGCCACAAGTCTGTTAAAATGATTTACTGACCTGGTCTTCAAGGGTGGTGTATATTGCAGAGAAGAATGGCATTCATGGACATTGATTAATATTGGTAATGTTATCCGCCGCTGCCCCCAGCCCATCCCCAGTATCTGTAATGGCCTGGCTGTGGTGTGGAGCCCCCAAGAGGTGTCCTGCTGGGTCTGGGATGGGAGCGTGTGCCACTGGAGTGTGTAAAATGATCACTGTGTCAGCCTCCTCCACCGCCATGCGCTCTGGTGCTCACCTTCCCTTCCTAAAGAGAGACAGCTAAATAATAAACACGCTTCCAGCGAAGCGACAAGCTAGCCTTCAACATGAAGGCAGCGTTGTCGTTGTCAAGGACGCGGGAGTGCGTGTGTGTAGGGGCAAAAACAAGCGAGTCCCGGGTTTTGCGCTTGTGTACAAGTGAGTGTTGTTGAAGAGAGATTCAGAGGGAGGGGAGGGAGGGGAAAATAGACAGCGGCAACAATGCCGGCTTTATGCGCGCCCGTCCGGGCCGAGCTGCAGCGCGGGGCCTGCCGCACCACGCTGGCTGCTAATGGCTAACACATGTGCTACCTCTCTCTGGCTGCAGCCGGCCCAGGGAGTTCTGGCGCCTGGACTACTGGGAGGACGATTTGAGGCGCCGCCGACGCTTCATCAGGAACCCCTTCGGATCCACGCACTCGGAGGCTACGCTGAAGGCCGCGGCGGATCACGGTCAGTACCCCCACCTCGGCCCCCACCCCCCCCTCGTTACCCAGTGTCTGCTGCCTCCAACCCCTGGAGGTAGCACCAGCTACAAGGCATTACAGTGTAGCCTGACCATTGCAGTAACATATTCATTGTGCCTCAAGGTGTGGTCAAATTAAACAGCCTTATTTGAATTTGGCATAGGCAATTTGCTGCCTTGGCCACCTGTAAGCCAAGTTTCACTAGACATGCATACTGCACGCACGCACGCACACGCACGCACACACACACATCTTTTGCTATATTTTAACATTCGTGTTTACTTAATTTTTTTTAAACGAGTTTTACAAAAATGTAACTGGTAAAGAAATGATCAGAGCTGCTTATTCCACTCAAAATGCATTTTCTCTTTTTATGTTGCATTACAGTGGATGTCAATGGTAAGTGCTTCCTCTCTTGAAAGTTTTCTTCTTTGCATCTGGAGGAATCCTTTCGATGTTGTTGTGTTTGTTCATTATTCTTGCTTGGCTGGTTTGATTGAAGCAAATTCACATATGCTGGGCTACCTCAAAGGTAATATGTGCTGTATATCTTCACTGTAAAATTGAGGTGACTTTATACTCAAGGCAAAAACAGGAGTATCTAATCTACATGCATATTACAAGATGAGGAATGAATATGTACACATCCTCCATGACGCACACATTGTCATCTCAGTGGTCTCTTTGCTGCACTAGTTTTAGTGGAGCTGACTGCACGAACAGGTGCAGATGTTGAATACACCTACATGTGCAACTGAGCAGCTCAAATGGACACTTTAGTGCCAAAATGACCCATGGCCCTGTGTTTAAAATCAGGAGTCAGATTTCTCCTCTGAAAGTCCCTATAATCCTTTATTTCTGCTAAGATAGTATGCTGCCCTTCCAGCATACATCGGGGTATGCAATCAGCGGCCCCTGAGCGGAGCTATGTCTGCTTGGTAGGTTACAGAATTCACACTAATAAAGACCCCTGCGTTGTGGAGCCCACATGTCCCCTGTATGTCACCTGCTAAGTTCCCATGAGTTGCGGCATCATTCCTGAAGACAAACGACCCATGTGACAGAAGTCAATAAGAGTGTGATCGAAAAG
This sequence comes from Typhlichthys eigenmanni, assembly GCA_027564635.1. Lineage (NCBI taxonomy): Eukaryota > Metazoa > Chordata > Actinopteri > Percopsiformes > Amblyopsidae > Typhlichthys > Typhlichthys eigenmanni. The sequence goes on along the minus strand of JAODUK010000001.1, from coordinate 2,516,693 downwards.
CAATGCGCGCCAGGGAGCCCAGAACCCTGGGAGACTTGCTGGGCTACAGTAACGGGCAGCTGGAGAGTGTGACCTAATGCTGGACGGTTAGGGAATGTCGTATTTCCACTTAATACTGCACTTTCCCAGTTAAATGCTCCTTAACTTAAATTATCCTAACCTCCCTATAGAGAAGGGACAAATTGATTAAGGAATTATTTATTATTTTACGATATTTCACACCGTGTATTGATGGTTTAGGTATTTGATGAGGAGCGTGATTTGCACAGTGTATGTATTCATCACAAGAGGAAGAAAACATATTTCTCCAAATATTATTTGCTTTCAAAGTCAAGTCTGGGTAAAAATAGCGGCCATCCAGTTACAGCAAGGCTAGGCTATACCTCAAGAGAGTCGGTTGTCTGGCTGAAGTATGGAATATATCATTAAAATACCTCTTTGACATTGAAGCCTGATGGTGTCCGTTTTCTGACGTAACCTTTCTTCTTGTTTTAGTCGACCCGACATTTGTTACGGAAGTGCAGTTCAAATGAGAATGCAGGCTTGAGTTTTCAACCAGAGTACAAAGGTCATATCTGGCTGTAATTATTTTCATCAGATGCAGTATCGCTGCCTAAGAAAATATTTAGTGTATGATCAGTCTGCATTTGGCCTATTTTCTAGTTCCTCGCGGCAGCATTGTTCAAATCACAGATTATATCGTCAAACCTGGACTATTTTAAATTAGATTACATTTTGAATTGTATTTACTTCAAAATGTCTTTGTTCAATAATGGACCCTGTTTCAAAATATATATTTATTGTTAAAACAGTACCATGTCTAATACACATTTCAAGCGTGTGGCTACCAGAATAGGGTGAGAAGACTTGTTATGCATTTATAGCTGAAAAAAAGACATATTGTCTGTGGATTTATTTGGTCTGGTCCGGGTCAGTGTACCATAGGTGGTAGAGTAAATACCTAAAGAGTAATGTCTCTGGTTCTGGTGATCAATGCCTGCCTCAAGACCACACTCCTGGCTACACTCTTGTTAAAAGCAAATTTGTTAATTCTGACAATTTAATTGCTCAGCTCACGCATGCTTTGCGTTGTATAAGCAACCGGTTGAATGTCTCGGTAGTGGAATGATGGCTTTAAAAAAAAATTAACCTGGCTGGGATTAATACGTTTATTACACCCCTTGTGTGATGAGTGATTATCTTGAAGTGGGTATTTTATATGTAACCTCATTACAGAGATTAATAATTTCCAGCACATCTTGATAAATTATTTAAACTTGCATATAAATGGTATCTTAAAATTATAGTGAGGAGTTTGTAGCTGTGCTATAACTTTTTCTGTCCCGAAATCGGTTGGTAAATTTAAACGTTTCTTTACAATTTAAATGTTCCCTCCCTTTTGACTTGATTCCAGTGCATAGAGTGCCTATTTTACTGTGTGTGTGTGTGAGCGTGTGTGCAGTATTGATTATGGTTTACGTTGTTGGCTCTCACATAATGTTCACAACATAAATAATGTTTATGGTGCACACATGAAGAAGTCTATCTGGAAAAAAAGTAGTAATTAAGAATTTGAAACACCAATATTTATTAGGTTTCCATATTTGGGTTCACTCATTTTACCTTTATTACAATGACAAGGCACTGAATCACTGAATAAAAAGTAATACCTTCAAAAATTGCAACAAATAATTTAAATATTGACAATAAAAAAAATGATGTCAGATGGGATTTTGCATCTGAACTCTTCATATGTACAATCGCATTATTTTATTTAAATGTGTGCATATATGTTTCAGAACAGAATTGCTAAATTTGTAGTTATTGTCACCCATACAATTAATATATGATTCATGATTATAGTTTGCAATATTGTAATGAAAGGTTAATAAGTTAAGACTAATAACCTGAGCATGGCTTGTGTTCATCCCTCACCATGTATCACAAAATGAGATACTCAGTGTTAATAAGACGCTTGGATTGAAAGATGTTGAGCGTGTTTACAAAAGAATCCACAGAAGTTCAAGTTTTGTTTTTTCTCCTTGGTAAGCAAACTCATCTGACAAGCCCCCTGTCCGCCTGCTTGGTGTGAACACAATGTCATGTGGTATGTATTAGGGGAGCTGGCAGTAATTTTAGTGCTGCTAACTAAAGAATTCTCTGGGGAGGCTTAATTACAGGAAGACCATTCTAAATATCACGAGCCACATATTTTCCATGACAAGAGATTTTTCAGGCCTGCTCTTCTAACGGTTCCAACTGCATGCATGTAGCCCGACAAGTGGTGTAGGGGAAAGCAACTGATCTGGCCCCCTCTGGTGATAAAGAGGGGATGGGGGGCAAAAGGAAAACACCATATGCATGTTGTCTGGACTCGATACGTAAATATTCACACAAGCTGTAAAAGAAGCCATATCTGCAACTGCGTTTACGAAGAGGGAGGACTTGCCAGCGCTCACTTGGCACTGCACACTGTCTGTAGCTCCCTATGCACCACTGTGGAATGCAGAGCGCTGTAAATATTTGCAGATTACCATTTTTCTTAAATAATTAATTTGAAGCCTCAAGTCATGTTCAGTTGAGATCGAAATGGGCAATGTTTGACCCTTGTGTTGTGGGGACGCGATGACTAATCTTAACGCATACCGCTGACTTTTGGTTGTGGGTTTATAATTCTAGCTCTTTTGTGTCTGTCTGCTGCATGTGTTGTTTTCAGCCATGAGGTTATATCTTGCCATATCTACTTCATAAACACACTGATCTTGTCTAACAAATTACTAATTGCTGTTTGCAATGCCAAGAAGTTACTTGGCTTCTGCAAAAGTCATAAAAGTGAAAACAACACTGCAAAATTTGTGAATTCGCAGGTCCATGGTCTTATTGATATTTATTGATAGCATTGGAGAAACTCGAGGAGCAAAGACACAACTTTGTCACCATATTTGGAATTTTACTTAAAAAAATTACTTTTCTTTGTTTATAATTTAAGTCTTAATAAAAGTGTATTAACCTGCTGCATAAAATATTGCTCGATTGATGAGTCAATGTATGAAGATTTAGTTTGTATTTGTCTGCTGTATGTTATTGTCATAGTGGACATTTTATTTTTTTATACAGGTTTTCCAGTAAATTATGATTTCAGTTCAAATTAAACATGCTTGTTTTTTGTAATTTGTTCCAAGTAATATAATGTAGATGTAAACGGAAATAGTTGGTAATACCTATAGTGTATACTTCATTGCTCTATATTATGCCCATAATAAGTGAATTTTAGAACGAAAAAAATACTTATTTTTTTTCTCCCAGCTTCTGAGGAGGATATTCTCAAAGGAAAGCAGTCCATCAAAAGTCAGGCTCTGGGAAATCAAAACTCAGAGAGTGAGATATTGTTGGATGGAGATGATGACGCTCTGTCATCCTTGGAAGAGAAAGAAATAGAGAATTTAACAGGTATGCTGAAGTTGCTCATCCTTTTCCTGTCTACTGCCAGTCTATAATTTCCCTCCTGCATCCAGCCATATTGTGTGTAGAAAAAAAGATTTGTTTGTAAATTCTTAATGAGAGTGGGATCACATTGCAACCATTACATGACAACGATTTGTCATACATGTGCCCAATGATCCTGCATGCTTGCATGTTTAGCATGTCCTGGTGAAGGAAGGGGGTTTATAACACCATCCCATACTCAAGATTGAAGCTAGAGATTTGTTATTTTTGTATTTCTTTAATGCCATTATTTATTTCTAAGTGTTGCTGTTTATGGAATAGCCTACCCTTTATTAGATACATCATTATGGTTTTTAATGGATTATGACATAATCCATAGGATCTTTCAATTTTGAACAACCAGATTGATGGAAAATTAGATTTGATGTTAAATAGCCTAAAGCTTTAGGGTCACAAACGCCTGTGATTAAATATGGCCAATAAAGATATTTAACATTTAAAATAAAATTAGAAAACGCTCGATTTATTCATCTGCCTGCCCTGGTGATTCAGTCTATGGGTAAAATGTTTTTTTCACCCCCGGATAACATGTTAATTCTCGCGAGGATTCGCGCCAGAGATGTATCGGCTATGTATATCAGTTTATTCCATCGGAGTGCTTGGGGAAATCAAATGGGGCTTACATATTGGGGAAATCAATTGGGGCTTACATATCCCTTTTCATACTGTGAACATCTGCAAGCACAATGCCTATGCACATGTGGAAAGCTGGGCATAGTTTCGCCCATGGTCCCCTGGGCCAATGGGTCATTGTGATGCTGCCATAAATTAAGATGGATGACAGATTAAACAGACCTTGTCGCAGCGACCCGCAAATCAAGGCTTCTGATTGACAGTTGACTCTGTTTTTGACATATCTTCCCCAAAAGATTCGAACTTTGACATTTTTGTTTTAGTATGCAAAGAGTTAAACGACCTCGTCCAAAGGACAAAGAACTTGAACACACGTCGAAGAGACGTGAGGCTGTAGTTGGCATGTTCGTAAAATATATGCTAAATAGACAAATACCTTAGCGAGCTGACATTTTTAATACATTCATAGCACATATTTTACAGGCGTTTTTTTATTTTTATGATTAAAGTCTATAGGCTAGAATAAATGGTTTGTTCAAATATGTTGAATAGAAGAATATTATATTAGGCTAATAACGTTAACGTGTATCCTTTGTATGTTTGTTGTGTTTCCTTTTACATTTTGGTGATTTGTGTAAGTTTGCGTGTTTGTAGTTGTGGGAAATGAGTCAAATGACTAAAGGTTAACACTGATTGTTATATAACCAGCCGTGCGGACCTCTTGTCCCGCAGGCCCAGTAAACTTGAGCAGCAGCGCTCAGCTCGTGTCTCCGGCCGTGGTGGTGAGAGGTACCCTCTCGATCACGGCCTCCGAACTCTACTTCGAGGTGGATGAGGAAGAGCCTGGCTTGAAGGCAATCGATCCAAAGGTAAGAGGACATTTTGCCCCATGTGGTGGCGAGAGTGGCTCACGGTTGTCAGTCACTTCCCGAACCGTCTGATGTGAATGCGAGTATATGATGCTTAGGCCTACTGCACGCATGTATCGCGGGTAGGCTAAATGAGGATACAAAATATATACATTTAAAGATTAAACTGGCTTGCTTTTAATGATAGACTATAGCATATTTGTATAATATTATAAGGGCCTACATTTTAATTTGTACATTAGATCTATAAAATGCTGTGCCATATATTATAATCGAACGTTTTGTCTATGTGGTAGGCTATTTAGCCATATATTCTGTAGACAATTATAGTTTAATACATATGTACACATACATACAAAACGTTAATTTAATTTAACACAAAATACAATTGGAGTTTTGTGATTAATCTGAATTGCAGGCCAGTATTTAAACCAGCATGCTAAAAAAATATATACAAGTGAAAAGTTATTAATATGTAGACTAGTAGCCTATAGCCATACAGGCATACAGTAGATGCGTTAGGCCTGGTCTTTATCGGTAACTTCCCTCTCCATTTCTGGAAAACACTGCTGTGCTGGTTTTATTTTACAGTAGACAATGTTTACAGACAAACTATACAAATGTACTATGAAAACAAATGCATATACATGCTATAGGCTAGTGAATTGGATTTAAATTGGGAAATGTCATTGAAATGCGGACTGTTTGACCTACAGGTGGCTTATTTGCATGGTTGTCCACAGTTGGTGCTTTTGCATCGATTTATAATTATAGGCTACGAATATTTGCAACACATGTAGTCTATACAGAAAACACTATCGTTATAATAAGTATTTATTACAAATTAGGCTTAATTTTAAAGTGTGTACAGTATCGTATGTGAGTTTGTTCTCTTTGAATGGCAATATTACATTGCTAAAGGCTATTAGTAATTTATTTTTTTTAACACATAGCATAAGTTTTATTTTTTTTTGTTTTATATGTAGCCTATATCATGAAATGTTTAGCAAACATGTTAATTTTACATTTTGAAATTCATATTTTATTAAATTACACAAGATGCCCGGCTCGTGCTGTCAAACATGTCAAAAAACAAGGCCAGGTTGTAATGTAATTTACAACGATTTATTAACATGTAATCTTAATTCACATATTGGAAAAAGAATTGAGCTTGGCACGCTACAGTTTATTATTTTACTTAGAGATTTTGTGCATATATTTAAATAAGTTTCTTCACTTTGTGAAAACATTTAAAACAAGACAATTAAAATTGAACACATTTAGCAGAAAATGTACCTTTATGTTCTTCTGGCACTCGCCCAATTTCTCCATATTGTAAAAGGTTTGGTTGCAGTTTTGCATTTGTTGTTAATTGTTCCTCCTTATTTTGCTTTGGAGAATCAGTTCTTCCTATAGGTTTATCCTAAACGTGTCTCTTCCCCATTTTCAACGGGCAATTTATAGTTTGTCCAAACTTTTCGCATTCGTAAGAATTTCCCTCGCTAGTCTCCATGTTTGCTTGGCGGCAGCTTCAAGGGCCGAGTGTGGCTTTCCCTGAAACAAGTCCAAATTTGGCAAGAAATAGTGGGGACATCTACGACACTGCAAACACGAGATAAGCTGCAGCAGAATTCCGTTCAGTCGGTCCCCGAGGCAGGACTCGTCCCAGTCGGTCTCTCTCGGATGTTTCTCGCACTCATAGAGCAGCAGGGTCTTCATGTGGTAGTTGTTGAGGGGTTGGCCCGGTAACTCGAGGTGCCGGTCCCGGAGGGTCTTCAGAATGGATAGGCATTTCTTTCTGCAGCCCGCCATCAGCAGCCTGTTCTCGGCCTCGCTAAACTGCAGCACCCAGGCATCGCTTTCCGCCGAGCTCTGCTTCCCCGTTAACGAGTAGCATTCTTTGGAGAGCAAATTGAACCCCTCTGCTTTGACCTCGGCAACCCGGTTGGGGCCGGGCCAGGGAATGTGTGGCATGGGCCACTGCGCTGCGCTTCTAGGCCAGATCCCGGTACACTTGAAGGCGGGGGTTATCTGGACCACGTACCTCTCCCTAATGCGGAGCTTCACCTCACTGGTATCCGCTACCATCTTAACCACGTCACGGTAGCTGCATTTGTCCACGGCCTGCGCCACCAGGGTCTGAAACCTTGATCGGATCTTCCTGGCTGAGAGGTAGCCCGAGGCGGTGATGAACTCCACCCACAGCGACATGCTCCTTTTGCGGCCGTCGCTCAGCTTCAGCACCGCGCAGCCCGGCAGCGAGCCGTCGTCTACAAAGTTGAAGACCCCCATCTGGTTTAGGTATAGCACTACCTCGAACTCGTTGGGTGCGATGACCTCCATCCCCTCATAACGCGCCTCTATCTCACTCAGAGAGCTGATGAATCGGGGTTCCTGCACCTCCACCTCCTTCAGGACATCTGAAACTACTTTACAAACCTCCCTGATCGTCTTCGCAATGGCCGCTTTGCGAGTTTGGCATCTTTCGTTGTAATATTTGTTGAGCTGGTAAACCAGCTTCGCCTGCGTCGCTATCATGTTGGGGCAGAGATCCGGGTTGTACACCGGAGAGTCGCAGTAGGTTGACGGATCCAATGCTTACCGGTAAAGCCAGAGGCGAAATGCTTTCCCTGCAATAAAAATGTATACTCAAAGTTTTTTTTCGCCTTTACAGCGGATGAACGTCAGTGTGAGGAGGAGGAAATGGATTGGAGTGCAACGTAATAGGTTACAAAATTTCAGTCCAGCTCATGTGCACTTCCAGAATGGCAGGGCGGCTACAGTATAGGTTACTCCGTGTCTAGAGTTTCCGACGTTAAAGCATTAAATACAGTCCGCGACCACTCATCTCTATGTGTTTGATACGCATTAAAGCTCTGTTGTTCTTTCCTTGGTCCAGCTTTCTTCCGAACTCAGCTGTGGGAGCTGTATTTGTGTAGTTTATGAATGGTCCCTTAACTGGAGTGAAAGGGGTCGGGCTACCCTTCCTGCAATCAACGACGGAGCTGTCAGTACGAACAGCCAATCAGAGCAGCCGGTGACTGGCCGCGCTGGAAGCAGCTACAGTTTGGCTCCGCAGTATTTGGCGCACGGAGCTGTCCGCTGCTCCGGGTCCAGTAGGAAAGATAAACGGCGCTTATCCTCTTCTGCTACTCCCGGTGCATCGCTTTGGTTAACCTACAGCCACACGTTTAGAAGACGACGCTTTTTCTTTGCCTGCACTTTCGCATGTCCATAACGAGGATGGGAGCGACTGTGCTTCGCACAGTAACCTGCCGATGTTATGTAGATAAGTCTTTTTAGATGTTGTTGGTAATTATGCTGTTCATTCCAAACTATATAGAATTGATTTAAGTGATTAATAATTAAACTATTCAAATTGAATAACCTTGAATTTTTATTAAAAATGACATGTTTCATTAAACGCTAATCCGTTAATAGTGTTGCTCACTCAAAATGTTGCATGACTATTTTTTAAGCATATGTATAATAAATTAAAACTTATTTTGAAAGTCAAACCATTTTTTAACGAGTGAATCCCTTTCTGAAAAATGTATCCCTTAACGTGTGAAATACGTGTAGCCTAGGCATGTAATTCTCCCAGCGATAAATTCACCACAGTATAACAAATAATTATCTTTACGACGTGATATGTGAGGGAAGCCTCATGCTGTTATGTGTAGCTTAAGTGTATTTTGTATAAGCACAGCGAAGTGCACAATAGACTTGCAAATACACGTTAGGCATATTGCTTTATACTTTTTGAAAGAAAACTATAGCCAGTTGTTTATGTCAATTGATTATGATCAGGCATTCTGTCACCATGTTGAATTTTACTAAGCTTCTTTTCTCTCGATATAGCCTATCCTTTAGTTTTAGGTTTTCGACCTTTTAGACTCAATTTCTTTTAAACTCGTGTTAACACTAATATTGCTATTTAGTTTATCAGTAATGTTAAGTTGTAACTGTCTGAGATGCCCTTGCAACCCAATTCGCGGCTGTCACGGAATCACCGAAATGCCAGCGATTAATTTTTTAAACAAGGTGAAACAGGCAAAGGCAAGTGTGAGGAGGTGCAAGGCGTATTCATTAGCTATTTGACCTATCTTTCGAAACCAGTCCCAAATTAACCAGAGGTCGTTTGGCGTTTTGTGCAAAATTAATTAGTGAATTGGCCTCCTACTTTCTCTTTGATTGCACCCAGATCATCGTCGTTTAATATTTCTCGCTTAAAACGGTTGTTATTAGTGTTTGAAGTTCAGTGGTTTGACTTCAGAAATATAGTTCGTGCAGGCCGATGTGTTACGTAACGCGCGTCTTCACTGTTGAACTCACCCGTGTATTTTGTTATACGCAAACTACACATTTACACGCAATATTTGATATATTAAATTGTTGTAGCATTATGCATGGACTTTATTTAAAAGGTTTTAAACATTTAGCCGAAAATGTGAGATTCTTATAGCGTCTAATAACGACTGGGTTAGAGATACTGTAATCATAAACATATTCCTGCTGCGGGTAGTAATATGCTAATTAGGCTATCCCCTTTGATACAACTACATATTAGGCTACATCTACATTTTTGCTTTTTTTAATATATCAAATGTCAGGATGATACATTTTAATTACATAGGTCATATAGGCTAAGGATTTGCGATACAGTTTAACATTTTTTTATTGTATTATTGAAATATTGTTTTTCAACATTAATTTGACCTAACTTAGACTACTTTTGAAACTGTGACACTGTCTAATTATTATTATTATTATTATTATTATTATTATTATTATTATTATTACATCTTATTGGCAAAATTTAATTGAAATAATTTTCCAATATTTTCCCCTATTTTTAAGTTTTTGTTTACCAGGACATATTTATACCTTAAGATTGAATGTGTGATGAGTGGGTATGGGTGTGGACAATTAGTAACATTTGACATTATATTTCAGTCAAAATGGTATCGGCCTACTTTACTTGCATAGTGAAATAAAACATCAGATATTTAAAGGTGGCTCATATAGGTTTACACAGTTTATTATTATTTTCTGTATGCCATAATCTTATCATGCTTAGTGTTTTCTTTTCAAGCCAGTGTCATCCTAAAATAGGAAATCAGATATAGAATAGGCAATAATACAGATTTTTAGCTGTGTGTCAAAGTATGTGTATTTCTCTCGACATATTAACATAATCAACAAATTGCCCTTACCATTTGAATGAAGCCTTAACTGCCATTTGGTTATGTTCTCCAGAACTAGAACAGACAGAGTATGTTGCAAAACAATATGTGGTTGACCTAGCAGAAACCTTGATTTATTGTGAACATTTATAGAAATGATAATCTGTTGAGATTTGACATTCCTTCTCTCTGCATCATACCCAGTTGAACCAAAGTCAAGTAGCATTGGAATTTTATGGAATATAAGAAAGGAAAAAACAGCAAGGAACAAAATGGCTGTGTTTTTCATTTCTATGATGGTTTATTTTCACGAGTGCACCTCCAGAGATATTTGTGATAGCTCCTTGGAGCAGATACATTTGACATTAACTTAATCATTATGAAATCCTATTATTGCTAATGTGTTCAATATAAGCTCTTGAGAAACATTCTTCCATTATGATTTTATATTTTAATTTAACATTATATATGATGAGGCCATTTTGCTCATTTATTTGCGTTTGTGAGGAATAATGTTTTTTGTAGTAAGTGTTCTGACTTGCTAGAAAATCGCTCATACACCAGATTCCTTATATATGGAGTAAAATACATACATTTTGGCAAAGCAAATGCAACTTTTTTGGTGTATTAAAGGTCTGGGGGCATTATGACAACAGAGATTAGCTCTAGAGCTAAACTTTCGTTACCACAATACTTTTCCTCTGTCTCCCACGACTTCTGCCGATTATCTCCTTGAAGAGATCCAGAATTATCCATGGTCCCCAAAGACCTTTGTTCTGGTTTATATTGATGGAGGACGAGAGCACTAGGGTCTGGCAGAAAACCCTTTCATGTCAGTCTTGGTGGCCACTCTGCAGTGTCCACACCGGCACATATCTCTGCCAGCCGATTAACACCATTCTGCTTTTTCCCTATTCTCTTCTCTTTGTTCCTTCTGTGTGTTGCTCTTATCCTTCCAACAGCGACTCTCTCTTCCTGTGCCTCTCCCATGTTAAGGAGCTACCAGATTACCCACTAGCCCCAGGTGGCTGGCTACTGTGTGTAGACTGCTGCTTTGTTTATGTAGCCCAGTTTGCATGTACTGTACATCCAAGACACTGGTTTGCCATTAAGCCATGCCTTGCACGGCATGGCTAGTCCTATAGGATGAACAAGCTAAGCTGTTTGCACAGGCTAGCCTCCATAACAGGGGGTGCCATTTTGTTCAAATGCACAGGTCTGCTTCCTAATACAGTTAGTCATGTGTTAGGTGTCAATCTGCTGTGGTTGAATAATGCAATTATATTATTATGTTAACCTAACCCTTTCCTTAAGTTTCTACATTTTCCTATGCTGTCATCCATGTCACGCATACAAGATGAGAAGAAATGCCTAGAAGTGTATGATTGTTGATGTACTTGTTACAGTATATAAGATATTTCAAGAACTACCCCGGGACAATGAATAGTATATACTTATGTGAGCCTATAAATCCAGTTTCCTGAGATGGTTTCATGTCGATGAACACCGCAGTACTAAGTTCAGAGACCTCTTGGCATTAGACGCTGAGAACGGGGGGAGGAAGGGTGTAGGTAATCTGCAACAGTTTTTCTCTTGTGTCATCTGGAGTCAGTGTCCTTTGTACTTCACAGTAAATGATAAGAGGATGTTGAAGCTAGGTGCTTTTTACTACTGGCTGTGCCTCCTCTAACTCTCTCTCTCCCTCTGTTTCTCTCTCTCTCTCTCCTTCTGTTTCTCTTACTCTCCCTCTGTTTCGCTCTCTCTCTGTTTCTCTTACTCTCTCTCTCTGTTTCTCTGTTTCTCTCTGTTTCTCTGTTTCTCTGTTTCTCTTACTCTCTCTCTCTGTTTCTCTCTGTTTCTCTTACTCTCTCTCTCTCTCTGTTTCTCTCTGTTTCTCTCTGTTTCTCTTACTCTCTCTCTCTCTGTTTCTCTTACTCTCTCTCTCTCTCTGTTTCTCTTACTCTCTCTCTCTGTTTCTCTGTTTCTCTGTTTCTCTCTGTTTCTCTTACTCTCTCTCTCTCTCTGTTTCTCTTACTCTCTCTCTCTCTGTTTCTCTTTCTCTCTCTCTGTTTTTCTCTGTTTCTCTCTGTTTCTCTTACTCTCTCTGTTTCTCTTACTCTCCCTCTGTTTCTCTCTCTCTTACTCTCTCTGTTTCTCTTACTCTCTCTCCCTCTGTTTCTCTTACTCTCTCTCTCTCTCTCTCTCTCTTACTCTCTCTGATTCTCTTACACTCTCTACCTCTGTTTCTCTTACTCTCTCTCTCTCTCCACCCCTCTGTTTCTCTCTCTCTCTCTCTCTCTCTCTCTCCACCCCTCTGTTTCTCTCTCTCTCTCTCTCTGAAACATGATAGGGGGGGAAGGGAAGGGAAAGTGCACACAGTTTCCTCTACTTTTCCTCCCATGTCTGATGATGTTCCCTAAGCAGTGGATGGGCCCAGCTGCTCCCGCCAAGGAAGGCCCAGAGAATGTCAGCCCAGGCTACTAATTGCTTGGCTGGGGCCCTGCATCTGCTCGGCAGATAGCAGAATTGATGAAGTCATGCAGCAGATGTGTGTGTGTGTGTGTCTGCACATGTGTGCCCGCACATGTGCATGTATGATGCCCCCCCCCCCATGAACAAGGAAGTGAAATCGATGTGCGGGCACGTGACTGGCTAAAAATAAATCTGAGCACGAGCCACATTGGAGGAGCATTCTTCTCCCTTTCGTCAGAGCATCATTTCCAGTCGACATATTATTCATTAGTTGGGTAACATTAGACAACTTATTTAAAGCAACATAATCTATGTTTCACTAATTATATTAACAGACACAGAAAGGCATGCAAATAAATATTGGGTAATATCACATCCAGATGTCTTTTCACAAAGCCATTTGCATTGGAAGCGTGGGGCTTCGCTTATGAACCACTGTAAACATGTTTTGTTAGTGCTCGCAGCTGATCTCTGAAGAAACTGTACTGACTAAATAATGATTGATGTTACTGCTAATGTTTCATAACATGACATTTATGGTAATATCTTCTGACTCTTTAGAATAAAGCTACAGTACAAAATATTGCACTGAGCTTAATTATAGGTTGAAGAAAAATCCAATATTGTGATTTCTGTCCATTACATGTGTCTGTAAAGGTAATTTCCCCACCTTGTAGTTTGCACCGATGAAACTCCCAGTGAGAGAGGCCATCGGTGACTGTAATTGTCGGGGCGGTGACAGCTGTGTGGGTTAGCTAAGGAGGCCGTATAGACGCTCACTCAGTAAGAGAGAACCACCCTGGTGTTACGTGGTGGCTACTTCCATATTGTTAAGCTGTCCCTTAAGTGTCAAACCACCGTCGATCGCATCTCTCTCTCTCTCTCACCCCCCACCAACCTCTCGCGCTTGGCCACGGGCGACCTTCGACTTCAGCTGCCAATCAGAGGGGAGGCATTGCGGCGAGGGGGCCTCCGAGAGAGGAGCCTATTGATTTTCCAGTTAGGGCGTAAGTCGTGTGTGCTGTAGGACTAACGGACAGGGCCAAGCAGGTATGTCATTATCAATGAGCCCCGGAAAACGGATTCCTTCACTCGCACCCGTTCATATTGTGGGCCCCCTCATGCCCCTCCCTCCATCAGTCCTCCTTGCCATTCCTCCATCCATCCCTTCTTCCAGTCCCCCTGTACGCCTGCTCTGACGGAGTGCTTCCCTGGACGGTCAATAAATCGCTCGGGCGCACCGCGGCAACGACCGGTTGAGCGATGGCTTGGAATTACTTCCTTCCTTGCTTCCTTTCTTGCTTCCTTCCTCTCCCCCCCCCATCCATCACTCCTCTCTCTCCCTCTCTCCTCCTTTCCTTCCTTTCCTGTCTCATCCGTCCGTTATATCCCGGTAATTATAGCACCTGGAAGACATTAGACATGTCCCTAGCAGAGACGGGCTCATTATGAACACAGCCATCGCGTGATCAGCCCCCTGCATCTCTCACCCGCTCCTTGTTCAGGGTCTCCCCTGGTTTAGTCAGCGTCCCTCCCCCCCGTGGCACCCGCTCGTCAAGAAAGCCAATTATTATCGCACCGCTCCCTTGTTCTGGCTCGCCGCTTGTGTCAAGTCACTGTCCGGGCTTCGGGATAGCAAGTGAAAACTACTGGGAATGATTTGAGCCAATTAGCAGAGACGAGGCCAGATAAATGTTCTAAAGAGTCCTGAAGCTGGTCGTTGCTCTCCTGCACAACTGCACGGTGTCACCCCTTGTCTCCCCTTCATATCTTTCATCTTTATATTTTTCTCTCCCGGCATGCGCACGCTCAGTTCCTCTGCCTCCTCAGCCTCAGCACACACCTTGGGTTTTCCTCCCGTAGATGCATTGTTCCTTTGAAGAGGTCGGCAATGCCACGGCCCTGTAAGTGCTGCGGAGGAAGAGAAATGGAGATACTGTACAGTAGGTGTGTGAAAGCGGGATTTAACCGCTGTTAAGCCCTGGACTTTGTACCTTCCTTACCTCAAAAGTAAGTCCTCCTGCTGACGTGGACAATCTATTTTTATCCACCACCCTCCCCCGATGTTTTCGTCCGTACCAAACTTTTATCCAATGTGTCTACAAGACTGATATCTGCCTCTACCTACTGCTTGTACAGTATAAATGGATCTGGTTTTCATTTGTTACATTTTAAGATACCTTTTGGATAAACCCCTTTAAATTACATTTGACAACAACAAACACGAGTATCACAGTATATCCCAGTGAGCTTTGTAGAGGTGAACGAGCGAGAGTTGCTGTTGTAGCGCATACTGTGTCATAGAGTCCCATGAACAAATGTAAGTCAGATCAGGTAAAGGTTCTGAGTTTATGGATGTTTACGTATTTCAACTTAATTTACATTAAACACATAATTCATTGCATTAATGTACACGCATATTTTAGTGTGGTTAATGCTGTCTATTTCCTTAGCGCTGTGTTAATAAGGATACTAATGGATAAGGTGTTTTCTGCGTAAAAGCAGTTGATGAAGCTCCGGCTAACAGTGAGTAGTAATCAAACGGGACAGGCCAGCAGATGATGATTGCTGCTTGGCCCTCACATAGGGAACCATTAGACACTGTCATCTCCCAGCTAATGATGACTAATGTCTCTCATCCAGTCTCACTTTTCTCCTTCCGTCTGTTTGCGACACACACGCACACACACGCACACGTGCATACACACGCACACACACACACACGTGCATACAACAACTCAAATGTAGACATATGTACAAACTAAATGGCTGTACACACACATTCCTAACCCCCCCATCCCTTTACAAATATGTGGGTGATTACCCTCCACCCCCTTTCTTCTTCTCCTCGTCATCACCTGACATTGGACCTTAACACGACCCACGGTGGACCACGACCCGCCTCACTCGTAACCAAGCACGCGTCCAGACAAAGAGCCCTCCATCCCCTCTCTGCACCTGAGCCCGGCCCTTCCATCATGCTCAGTCTCTGGGCTTGAGAGGGGCATGTTGCCTCCCCTCCCTCTCCGCTGATTGATCCCCTCTCCCCGTCATTTATTTCCTGGGTCTGGCCCTGACACACGTTGTGTCAAAGACAACACAGCGGCCTGATGGATAGGCCTGTTTATGGATGCCAGTGCGCCTGGTAGGCTACTGATATTACACTCGGCACCTGTGTACCTGCTGCTCTCACAGACCTCTGTTCAGCTGGGGTCACCCAGGCACTATAGGCTCCAATTGGGAAAGTCCATGTAAATGTGGCTGCGTTTCAGATGTGGAAACAAATCTTAGTGAGATTGTTATTTCTGCTTTCAAGGTACAGTACATGTAACGCGTGTAAACATCCATATTTGTATTGTTTGTAATTTATGTATACAATTGAAGGCAATGGTAAAGGATACATTTGTTTGACAGTGGATTATGGCATTGTGGATTCATATTTGTAAAGATATCTGCTATAAGGAGAGTGGAATGGCACAATCTGACCATTGGTGCCTCAACTGTCATTACAGTTAATGGCCCGTATAGTCTGGTTGGAGTCTGCAGCCATAGGCTTATTACCTACTTTAGTTTACAGTAGCATTCAATGAGCCCCTTCTCTAGTGTTAGAGTGTTTTATTTGTGTACCTTCGTAAATACTAGTTAGAGCAAGCACAATAGCAATTCCACAAGGTGTGTACCAAACTGTCGGGGGAGGGGGTCGACTAATAATGAGGATTTTGACATTCAAATGTGGTTCGGACACTGTTAATTTAGCTATAGAAAATGCATACCCTTTTCTTGCACTGAAGATCATAAACCACAGTATCAGCATACTAGTTTCTTAATGACCCAATTCAAATTGGTCTCACACCAGTAAGTCAAATGTAATCAATCTTTTGAAATGGAACATTGTGCTCAGCATTACATTTTGAAATGGCAGAAGCTGTATTCAACGGTTAATTTATTTAATTTGAGCTAGCCATCCAAGCACTTTAACATGCCTTCAGTCTCCTTTAAATAAGATCACAACCCTCCTATCTCTGAGGCTATGTATTCACATAGTTTACTCTCTGTTGCATCATGCCAGGCACTGATAACCTATAACTCCAAGAGATGCAGCTTCAGGGGCTTCCTTTCATTACAACCCACCCCCACACACACACACCCTTCTTTCTCCCCTCTTCATACCAGCCTACCTCAAATTCCCCCAAGAGAGCTCTACTTTTCACCCCACACTCACTTAAGCTGGCAACAATAGACGGATTAGCGAAGAATTTACTTCGATGAGGCTCTGCGGCCGCCCCAAAAATGGCCCATCCGGCACAAAAAAGACCAAACGGGAGATTGACGGAAAAGGTGGGGAGAATGCGATAGGAGCCGTTCAGCGATCACAACCTGTGTGAAGTTTGCCGTGGCAGCTTATAGGGCAAAAAAGGGCAGCCCTACCATTGAGCCTGAAGCTACCCCAGAGCCGGGCACTGGTTCAGGGCTGTCTCCTTGATTTCATACAGGCCACTGAAAAGCGTTCCCTCTTTTCTTTGCCTTTCGTGATGCGCTTGCTGTTTGTCGATGAGCTTGACAAATCAAGGAATGTGGTTTTGGTTCTTGTGCTTCAACAGGTGCGCTGCTATGCTGTGAGGAGTCCCACTTCAATATTTCCCGACACACCATCTCTATTTCTTAGTGTTGCATTGACACAAAGTCATTCTATCAAGGATTATGTATCGACGTGTTTTACATTATAGTGAAATGCCATGGTAAAATGTTTCTGTATTCGAATAATAGATCCATCCCATGAACCCAACCCTATACAGAGCTACGGCAGGTTCAAAATCACACGGTATAACGTGGCAGCGTCGTCTGCTAGTGTTGGCACTGTATTAATGCTAAGGTTCCAGGTAGAGTGTCTCCTCAATTTGTGCAGGTCTGCTGCATTTCACGCTCATCTTCCCTTTGCATATGTGGCCTTATCCTTTCTTTATCCCCTGTCACCCCTGAGCCACAAGCCTTGCCCTCTATGGCCCCTCTTTTCCCGAAAGGTTAAAGTCTTATCTGTGGCAGGAAAAATAAACTCCTGGCCTTTAAATATAGTTTTAAACATGAGGGGGTGAATTGTATAAATACCTTTTGGCATTCCTGATCCTATCTATTATATTATATCATGGAACACTTTGGGTTTGAACATGGTTTTAAGGCGTTTACTGGGTTGCCAAGTTTGGTGCTTTTATTTGTGTGTAATCGTGAACCATGCCGCCACCATTAGTGTTTACCTCGGCCAGTTTGGTATCTCATTATCCTCCAAGTCTCTCTTGAGGCTTTTGTCCTCAAAGCCTTTTTTGCAAAGGCTAAATGTTTAATGAGATAATGCGCTAAAGGCTTCACTTCTCTACCAATTAACCCTAAGACTACTGTGGCATTTCCCTAAACCCACATAGGACTTTTGTCCATGCATAAAAAAAGCCAAGCACCCAAGCAAAGCAAACCAGAGAAGGCTATCCTGTTAGCAAACAGTGCAGAGAACTATAAAGGGCTTAATCCTTATTAGGCTGAATCCCATCTTAAGTCTTCTAAAAGATCTCTTCAGTATAGACTTATTTTCTCCACAGAGAGTGCTCCTAACATATTGAGCCTTAAGGCTTCATAACTTTACACTCAAGCTGTGCCTGTTTATTTTCCTTTAATTCTCTCACACTCCGACGGCTTCCTAGCAGTGTTTATTTTGTTTGGTCTTGTAGTTTGTTTTACTTCCCTCGAGGCAATGTGCTTCTATGTGTGACCAGTGATTACGCCTTGAATCAGTTACATGACGGTGGAAGAATTGTGCCCATCGATCACCGGCTGACACAAATCCTCTTAAACATTGAAGCCATTGTTGACAACACGGACTGTGCACATTGCCTATTTTCTTTCTTGCACACTTACTGCTTACCCTCATAGCAACCTGTCTGAAATGTTTTATGTTGCGTTATTTTTCTTGGAATGTAAAATGTCCATGATTCTTCTACTGGATAGGCCAACAACATACAGGGGTGATGTTGATGTCCAGCTGGATGAAGCATGCTTTTTTTGGAGCCATGCAGACTAGAGGATGACTATTGGAGTATGACAGAAGGGTTATGTGTTTCACCTCTTTAAGGTCTTATGATTCTTTTGATGGTGTGTTCCATCCAAAATTTCAACAGAAATGTTAATGGAGAATGCTTATTCAACCCAAACCCTCCTTTAACCCCAATTGAAATATACTAATACATTGCTTTTCACTTTCTAACCAATGTAAAAATATCTCCTTTCTCCCTATACCTTCTCTGCCTCTTCTCCACTGTTTCTGGGTGTCACTCAATCGCAACCACATAATCTGTCTAAATTGGCTACAGAGGGCTGGAGGAGGTTGGTTTTGTGCCTCCTGATTGGTGGAGGAGAACGAGCAACAACACCGCTCCTCGTTAGTGCAGCCGGGGCCTTCCGCCTGCTCGTTAGTGCGATTAACTCATTTACTAATAGGCAGTGACAAGGCCTAGCCTAACAGAGTGAGACGGGGGGGATGGAACAGGGAGGTAAAACCCAGTGAGCAGAGAACAGGACTGTACTTTTTTTTTTTTTTTGTATAAATCACAGTCAGAGCTCGGATGCGCCAGGCAAATGTATCATCCAGGCCTTAAACGTCGGCTCGCGTTAGTCTGCGCTTTTATTGTCCCTTGCTTGCCTCTGTGAAAGCCGAGCAGGCTGCAAGGATGGCCTCTCACGCCTCTGACGTTATCGGTGGGGATTTGCATCTGCGCTCATTGGAGGGAGGAAAAAGTATCAAAAGATATGACTCAGATTTAGCTTGTGTGCAATTGCTGGTGAAATAATTTGAGCTACAGTACCAGTATCCATTAAACGCATGTTATATTCTGCCTCTTAAGTGTGCACTTTTAGACTCACGCGTCAAAGATTCACGCTCATGTTTTCAGTCATCACATAAGCTTTGTGTGTATTTGAAACAAAGAAAATGTGAGTTTCTGTATTATGAGGTGGTTGTGGTGTGTGTGTGTGTGTGTGTGTGTGTGGGGGGGGGTCTATTGTAAATGGCTTTTGGGACACGCAAATATAAAAGCAATTCCGCACGCTGATAAGGCCACAGGTTTTTCAGCTATGAATTCTATCAAGCTCTCCCAATACCGTGTCTCCCTGCGTCTCCGTTCTGATGGTGATTGATCACCCCTCTTCCTCCCGCTCATTAATTTCATCACCTTATCTCCCACACCACTTCATTGGACCAAAAGGTAATAATAAATCCCTCATCCATTATCCTTTAACAGAGGCAGCCATGCGGAAATGCTTAATAACGGGCAACAAATTGAACTTCAATCACTTCATCTTCGCATTAAACCATAAAAGGCAAAATTCGCATTCACTGCTCGGCGTTATCATACAATCCTGTTCCTGACGTAGGGGCAGGAAGTAGCGTGCAGGAGAAACTGAAGTGTGTTTATTACGTGCATTATTAGCGACACTGCTTTATTGTATTTCCTCTCACCTTGCACTCGACGGCCTTATCAGCCCAGGCGCACACTCTTGGCTGGCCCTGCGAGGCAAGGCAGTTGAGAGACTCATTTATCTTGCGGCGCGCTCCCTGATATTTGCCCCGTTGTGTCTCCCTTGCCCCCTCTTCGTCTTGAGTCATTTCAATCAAATGAATGAATTTGTGTCGCCACCTCCGACCGTGTGCCAACACCCATGTTTCTGAAGAGGCTGCGGCTGGTAGAAAGAGTGTTTGGAATTGAGAGGGTGGTCGAGAGGCTTCATTGGCCAGGACTGTCTAGAAGCTTTGTGTGTGCGCAAGCACTATAACACCAAGTCCCCCCCCCGCCTTGATGTGCCCCTCTTCATTCTGCCATCGTTTGGGAGTCTGACAGAGACAAACGACAGTGCTTCAGAAATGAGCAGCAGCCTGGCGCACAAACAGGTTGAAAAAAGAAAGAGAGAGAGAGAGGGAGATAGAGAGAACCCATTGCAATCAAGACTGGTTCCTTTGTTTTCTATTTGACTGCCTTGTCTGGCGTGACAATCCTGAAATGCATCTTGGGAAGATCAAAGCGTCTTGCTCCAGTTGAAATGAGCAACAGAGAAGTTACACTTCATATTCTCATACTCCTGGTTCTATACCTTTTCATGCAATCCTCACTGCTATTTTTTCTGTCTTTTCTTTTTTTGCTGCCTGGTTAAATATTAATCGTGCTTAATCCCAGTGGTGGGCTAGTTTGGGCATTTTTATGAGCCATTACTACTTTTTAATTTTCATTTCTTAATATGCTCATGAGGCTGCATGACATTTGTGCTTCCAGTATGCCATCTATCACAGAGGACGCTCCTGCAGCCATAGCTCCTGTTAGGACAATATCCCTCCGCACTGTTGTAATTTGTCCAGGCATGGTTTTAGTGGTCGTTCCCTTTATTGTGCTACTTGTCATCTACTCCGTTTTTCATCTACAAGGAAAAGGGCAATTGCGGCGACAAGCTCGAGAACGTAGCCTCTTATTTACAGCCATGCTCTGAGATTCATTGGTCGAGTAAAATGTCTCATATCTATTCAATTGGACTTACTGTACTTGACAGACAAGATCTACTGAATTAAATTGTGTTGTGATACTTTTACTATTGTTACACTAAGTATTTTAATTTTTACTAAATCACGTAGTACCATAGGGGTCTTGACATTTATTGGGATTACAATGCTGGCATCTGTGACCCCTGATAGCCACCACCCTTTCTGCTACTGTATGCTTTTTCCAGTCAGGCTTGTATCGCTGTCTCAACCTGTCTGTCATAACGTCACAATCTACAGTATGTCTGCCGCACCAGTCATGATATAAACTGATATCTCGTTTTGTTATTTCACCAATATTTACATTTAATTTAATAAATGAACAGAATATACGGAGACAGCTGTTTACACTATTTGTCAAATTCAGCTAATGTATCCTCAGGGTCCGCAAGCTGTCCATTTTGTGTGTGTGCTGAATTTGGTGTTGCTACACAGCCCTGGATCTGTAGATGGGAACACACAATGTCACAGACCGCACCACACAAGACTGCTAGCCTCGGCAAAATGTGTCCAATATGGCCTACAGAGCATCTTAGAGAGAGCACCTTATGGCATTGAGGGGAGAGGAGTTCAGATATCAACAGTCTTTCTCCATGATAGCTGACTGCACCTTGAATACCACAGGAAACGTACACATCAGCAATATACACAAGTTGCTGTTGTGTGACAGGGTTACTATGGCTACAGGCTGACTGTATAGGCTAGTACAGGGCCATGTAGAAAGAGGCACATCATCTCCGTTCACTCCAGTGGACCGTTAATTTCACAGCAACGGCGGATTGTGGAGCCTCAAGAGTTCCCGGAAATTAGCCGCAAATACCAAAAGTAGCCTATAGATTATGCTCTAAATGTAAATCGGTGCATTTATTGACAACTAATTAGCAAAAACTTATATAATCTCTATATATATTGGTTCAAATTGCCCACCAAGTACTTCCTGTACTGTAACGGTTTTGCCTCTCCATGAACCATGAAAATGTTGAACTTCCGTCGCTTTGGGCTAGTACTGTCATGTTGGGCCCCTGATCAGACAGGCATGTAGCTGACTGTATAGGCTAGTATTGTCATTTTGGGCCCCTGATCTAAAAGGGACATGGCTGGCGGACAGAAACCACAACTTCTCCAGGCCACTAATCCACATTTAATTGAACTCCAGAGACTTTGAAGTGAATTTGTGATGCAGGCAGGTCATATTCCTTGGAGAGAAAGATAAAGCACGAGCTGTCCTCAGCTAAAGGCCTCAGCTGGCCCCAGACACCACCACCTTCCCTTAATGAGCTGCTTGAAGCTAACACTAAGCCTATGTAGCTTGGTAGCTCCCATTTGAATATTTGTGATTAATAATGCAGCCTTTCAACTGGGGTTTGACAGGTTACAGTGACTCGCTCCATGTCCCACGACACCTTCCATCGGTAAGCCCATTGAAACAAGAAGAAGAGGGTAAAGTAAAGATCTAGCTAACAAAGCAACGCTAAGCGGTTAATACCAAGGCTAAATAGTGGATTATGAAGCACAGGGGCATGGCCAAACTCCAGGCACTGACAGCCATCAGAATGAGGTACTCTATTGCCTCTGCTGTTGTACTGTAGTTGCACAGGGAGATGGAATGGGGCTCAGCTTATCGAAGAATTTTTTTCAAGAGTTATCGAAACAACACTTGTTTACCGTGACCTCCACTGAACTACAGGGCATTGTAATTCTAGTCTAATGGGCCTTAAACTAGGCTTTTAACCCCAGTCCTGTGATTTCTTAAAGTAGAGAGGCTCCATACAGTACATCAGAACATAATGACTTTTTATTGTCTTGACTCTTGCTTGTAAATTTCTCTTTAAGATTTTTATTGAGGGATTTGTAATATATCTTTTGATAACACAGCTTCTGTAATAGTGATTTGCTTTTAGTGAACTAACCATTTCCCGCAACTCCCCCAAGCTGAAAGGGGCTCATTCTCTTGTTAAATGGATCTGTTTTTCATGGAGGCTGATCAATATAAAACATTAATCCTGCTGGTCAGGATGGCGTTCCATCGGAGTGTGATAAATGAACTAATGTGGCCCTCTCTCCCTCTGCTATTATTCTCTTTCCAATTCTCCCATCCATTTTAACCTCTGTTTTGTCTCTCATTCTGCTTTATTTTGTAAATCTCAACACGCGGGGGGGGGGGGGGGGGGGGGGGGGGGGGGGGGGGGGGGGGGGGGGGG
>JAODUK010000001.1:2464165-2480881 GCA_027564635.1 Typhlichthys eigenmanni | reverse complement strand
ACAAAGATGTAGTAATTAATGCAAAAGGAGCCCCAACCAAGAATTGAGTGCTTGTACATAAATATACTTTTCAGAAGCCCGACATTGTGTGTGCGTCGTTGTGTGTAATTAATCCACTATATATGAGTTTTACTCTGTTAGAATTACTTTTATTACTTTTCCACAATATTCTAATTTATTTAGATGCACCTGTGTGTGTGTGTGTATGTATGTGTATATATACAGTATGTATATACAGTGTGTATATACAGTGTGTATATATATATATATATATAGAGCAAATTATATTCCCGCGGTGAGGGAAATCCTGTATAGAATGACAAAGCAGAAAACCCACAGAAGACAAGAACCAAAATAAAAAATAAGGAATTCTTAAGGTAACAAGGTTTAAACCTCTGAAAGTGCTTATTTTGGTGTACATTATTATATTGGTAAATTATATTTGTACGGCAAACATAATTAAAATAAATTACAGTACTGAAACCATTTGCCAAAAAAGAAACCATACTGTAAAGAGTTCAATTGTATTATACAGTATTTGTATCAAATGCATATTAACAATGGCAGTCTTAGTGAATGAGAATTGCATTTCTACACAAAACAACATACAAAGTTGAGTGGAAATGAAACAGTGCAGTTACAGTATAGTACAATATACAATAACTCAAATCTACAGTATTTTTATAACCAAGTTTTATATTAGCTTTGAATAACTTTATGGGAGATTACAGGAGAATGGAAATGGCTCAATAGGCTATACCAAGATATTCATAAACACTGGCTTTAGCAAATGGAATTTGATGACTTATGTATGCAGGGGAGACTGGCCATTTTGTTAGCATAAGAATCCTTCTGCAATCCAACATTTTACTAGTGAGGTGGTGGTGATTTGTGGACAGGCTAAAGTGTTTTTTTACTAAAATGGTGTTCTATGGTAAAGTGAGATTGTAAGGGATTTATAGTGAATAAAGTGTCTGATAAATTATAGTAATTTATCAATTTTCTTAAAGAGATTACATGACATAGTATCCTATACAAGCAAATTAATTCAGAACAAAAAGCTTCAGAACAAAATTATATGATAATGTACTGCTGGTTAATACACACAATGATTTATGTAATATCCATTAATGTATATATATATATAATAATAATGTATATATTATATTATATTATATTATATTATATTATATTATATTATATTATATTATATTATATTATATTATATTTAAAAAATGTAATATCCCCATGGAGCAGTTATGTTTGCAAACAGTAGTCACACAGCCATCATGAAATCAATACATAGTAAAACCTGAAGATAACATAGAGTAGTTACGTGAATTCTTATTTTAAAAGTAGGCTATGCACAATATAAAAACTTGTTTTACAGTTTGATTAAAAACCCAAAAGCTGACTGAACAAATTAATTTAATTATCTGATTGATTTGGCTCTACTAGAAAAGCTGTAGCTCCTTCCTCTGATGGCAGCAGTCGAAGCTCTGCATGAAGAGGCTGTTGTTGACTGGGTTTGCTAGAATGACTACTGCCGAGTGGCTTTAACTTATAAACATGGCCAAGATCGTTCACGTTAGTGCAAATGGTATTTAGGCAGAGTTTAACAATCTTTCCCAACCTATTTTTATTCACGATGCTGAGGTTGCCAAACCAACATATATACTGTAAAGCAAAAATGTACTCAATGAAAGGTGAACAAAACAATTCCAACAGCGATCTATCAACGTTTAAACCCTTCAGCTTTCTCAAGAAAACCATTAGAGGAAATATAAGTATTTGTGTGTACAGCATGTGCCAGATTAAGCACATACAGTGCATGATCATACTGTATGCCAAAGTAACACCATAACATGAGGCAAAGGTGTCAATAAAGGGTCAACAGAATGGGTGAATGGAACAGAATAACAGATTAGTTTAGTCAGTTAGTGATGTCAGTCATACGTTAGATGCGCAGCCATACATTAGTAAACATTGTCAAAGCAAGGCAACCCTGTAAAAAAGAAAAGAAAAACAAAACTCTATTAGATAAATGTTCTTTTTCAGAATTTAGTTAAATAATCAGTGAAGCTATTGCTAACTAATTATATGATAAATGGTTGTATTGTTTTTATGTAAACCAGCGTGTTACAGTATGGTTTTGATAGAAATCAACTAACAACTAATGCTTTTCACATCAACTGGAATGTATAGTATATAAGATACTATATTGCCCTCTAGTGATTAAACAACACATTGCAAAATGTCTAAGGGGATAGGTTGAGTAATCTCTACCTGCCAGTAAAAATCACCCACGGATTCAAAAGATGCCTGAATGCTTATTGTCATGTATAATTAATATGAACACTTAGTAGGCTATATTTTATAAGATATGTTTTCAAGTATTTTATATATGTTATAATATTTTGTGGACCATGTGTTCTCTACGGGTTATTAATTGATAAGTGGCAATTATGGCCTTAAGAAGGTGGTGATGTGATCCTGAGAGGAGATCAGACCTTGAAACAGACGAAAGCTAATGAAAAACTAATGGGGCTCTATTATTGGAATGGGTCGTAGTCTAAATTAATTTATCTTCTTAGTTTTTCAGTTAATTTTGTTTTTCTGGTAAACATTGTTTCTTGCTGATTTTCTTTGTAGTTTTGTTTGTAGGCTATATTGTAAGGCCTGCACTCTGCTTAGTGCCATTAGATGTAATTTATCAATGTGCTGCTAAATAAACATTCCTGGACTGCACTCATCAATAGTGCCTCAGTTGTTGGACACAACGGCTTGACCAACCTCACACAAATACTGTACATACAGTACACCTACTGAACTGACTTATTTATCTGATGAAACATGTATTTAAATTGAGTTTATTGCTTGTTTATGGGAATGACAGGGAATGTGTAAATCAAAAATGCCTTTTACTATATAACTCATTCTGAGATATCAATACTGATGCCTGTCAGCTGATTTGTTCTAACAAAGGATATTGTACAGAAATATTTTATCACCGTACCCAATCAACAGTGAATTCTGAAATTAACTCAAAGGAGTCAAAATAACTTTGGTCAAATTGCGAGAAATAACATCAGAGTACTTGTTCAGCACTCTTTTACTATAGTGACTCTATATGACTTTCTACCACTAGATGTCACACTAATGGTCAGGCTACAGTAGCCTATCAAACACATAGTGTATGCGGAGCATACCTGCAACACTACGCTTCCATAATAACCAGTTGAACCGCTACACTATATGTAGAGCTGCGGAGATCCATAAATATGGAACAATTTTCTATTGATATTTTTTATATGAGAAATGGGTCAAACTGTTGTTTATATTTAAACCAAGTTACCATTACTTTAGCCATATGTGGCTGCAGGTGTAGCAGGGAAAATATACATTTCACTCAGCATATGCTATGTTCAGTGTAGCCTGGCTGTAGCACCAGCATCTCAAAACACACACACACACACACACACACTAACATGCAGTACAGCTGGTGCAGACATGAAAACAAAGAACAGAGAATCTTGGATTACAACACGCACATGGAGTATGATTTACATTTCTGCTCAGGATGCAATTACTCCACTATAACTTTACATATAAAATAGTTGTTCGCTGCTCATGTTTCAAATATCATAGACCACCTGTAATCTGACGAGTATGAATCAAACTGAGACCATGTTTGTCTCCACAAGATGGGGCTCTTGTTCCAGTTCAAGCAGCCAATAGCTGGAGTTTAGAAATGTAATTATATCTTTAAAGATGTGGTGAATACAAATGATGGGCAATTGAGTTTGTGGCCTTGAGCCTTCTTTGATGGGTCACATTTATTATGAGAGCAATTATAAAAGAGTTGGTCAGATGACAGTCTGTACTGTAGTTATACTGATTGCCGCTGTGACGGGTTAGTTTCTTGAGCAGGCGGCCTGGCTGTCTGTCTTAAGCCAGCTGGACCATAGAAATACTAGCGTGGATCAGATGCCACGAGTGGCATGATGTCTTTTGTACTTTTGTCTTTGAGAAGAGTCTCGGAAACGGGTTCAAGCCAACAGGCGGCTTGCTCGATTAGATGTGACGAGTGTGTTTATCCGCGGTGGAGAGAGAAGCGAAATCTGTTAAAGCAGGCCAGAGACATGCAGGTACTATTGTGGGAGGTTTGAAAGACGGAATAGCGATATAGGGTGAAGGAATGCGGAATGTTGTTCACCTTCTTGGAATAGAACGTTGCAAAATCTACTTCTGAGAGGGAAGACAGAGGGGGAGGGAAGGGATGGGCACAGTTAACACACACAAACAAAACACTTCTTGACGTGGCTCGACGTGAATCTATTCTCCCGTTGTGAAATAGGCCTACTTCTTACAGAACACAGGTGTTTCCTTATGGTCAATAACAAAGGCAACATGGATCATATGTTAGAAGAAGAACATCTTGCCATTAATGTCACCATTAATCTGTCAGAGCCAGCACAAGTGTATTTCGAGTGGAGAGGCATTGATCACCAGCCAAACCTAATCGGTTCTGACATACAAGTCCTTGGGCTGTGACAGGCCAAGGACTTGCTAAGGCCACATTTGAGACCTACTGCACTACTTCAGTAGCCTCACGAGACCATCTTGATCTTGCGAGCTTCTGTTTAATTTGCCTGTGAGAATCAGTCTGGAAAGTCTAGGAAATGTTCTGAAAGTGTCCGAAAAACAACCAGGGTTCATCCAATCAACTGCCAAGTATTTTTTTGAAAGTACCTGCCCTGACAAACAGTTTCAATGTATGGCTTCCTAGATGCACTTGTGACGACTATTCCTCCGCATGTCAGGTTGCTACTTCAGTGGACCTCTCTAGAGAAATCACTGTGTGTGTACACTCACTGGGGTTAGAATGTGCATGTATAGACTCAGTCAGTATCAGTGGCATGCATGTTAGTATTGATTATGCAAAGGTTTGGCAATAACTCAATCTTGAGTTGGGTATCAACATGATGCTGTAATGACGGAGGGTTTCAAAACTTTTTTTCTATATTCCAATGCATCTTGTATAATGTGTCAATATATCATTGTATAATTGTTAACTAATGTATAGTTTCATGATTAGGTTAAAAACAAAATGTGCAATGTTGCATGTTGTAAAAGCCTTACATGTGAAGGTTTTAATTTAGAATACAGGATGTTGAGAGAGAGAGAGAGAGAGAGCGAGAGAGGGGGGGGGGGGTTACTTCAGAAAACAGGGTCTGTTCATAGACACAGACAGGCTACTTCAAAATAAGGCGTTGTCCATAGAAACAGACAGGTCTACTGTAGAATACAAAGGTGTCTTTTTACGTAAAAAAGGTATTTGAACTGGTTGTATGGTATTTCACCATGTTGCTAAATATGAGTAGGTCATTGTGATATTTCCCTCTACATTTGGTACATAACCCAACGCTTTTCATTTATAAGGAGTCAGCAAAAAATCCTAAACTTTGAGAAAACGCTCCAAGGTGAATGAGGCCATATATATATACTGACTTTTCTGTCCTAAAAGGATCAGCGCTTTTAACGCCCTCTATTACACTATGACTCTGTCTCCATGTCAAATATGATGCACAATTATGTGGCCACTGCACATTACCATGGAATTGGAATAAGAACCACTGAAATGTGTCAAAAATTAGCATTGTGAGCAGTTGGGCCCTTTCACACAGTTGTCTTTCACTGTGAATATCAACCACAGCCTTGGTGAATAAGTGCTCGCCATTTTATCATGTCGCTAACTCCTACATGCTGCAGTGAGTGAGTATACCATGCTGACTTACGAACATATCTGATGCTCCAACTGTCATATTAAAAGCTCCATGTCATCTGTGTGACATTGTAGATGGTACAGTACTTGCTTGACAAATTATTCACTTATCGTGACATTTCAAATTCAAACACCTTTGTTTAATTTTTAAAGGTGTCGGATATAACTAGATTATAAATAGCAGGTTACAGTAATTGTCACTGCTTGTTCTTAATTTCCCACCGTTAGCAGTTGCTGTTCTTTCACTTTCAAAGTGTGTAAAGATAACCTGTTAATTAATTTTATGCTTGTTTCTTGTGTTGTCTTCCATCAAATGTTAGCAAGTTCAAAAATAAGTGCATTAATACTTAAATTAAATCATTGTATTTATTACATACACCGATTAAATACAAAGAAACATAATGTAACCAAAATAGTGCAAATGGTGAACTAATAAATCTAAGGCCTACTGAGTAGTCTCAACGGATTACAACAGTTTATGTCACTTACAGTAGAACCCTATACATGTATAATAGGCCTAACCCTGATCAGGTTGAAGGTTAGAGGGAAGGCAAAGTTCAGGGTTTATAATATAATGTGCCTCAACCTAACTGTTATCTTAAATACTGATTAACAACCTATCCAGTTTCTCCGATGTATATTTGTCATTATGGGAAAGATAGGGCTAAAATACAATTAGGCATAGTTTAAATAGAGTCATATGGTTACTGTCAAAGTATCTAGAATACATCATGGGTTCCTATGCTTTGGGGGATTGTACTGGATGTAGAACTACCATAATTTTTTCTTTTTCAAGAATCACAGTAACTTCAGGCAAAGAATTCTGAAGCATTAGCTACTTTATAGTACATGTGTATATACTACCCAGTAGATGACACTGTTACCCAGGCCTTGTTCACAAGCTTTACAGCCACCATTCGTTTAATGCATATATGTGCGGATCAGAACCACTCAGCCTAGAACTGTCTTCACTACTGTAAACTTCCTCTAGACCTGCAGTTCCTGTCCTGGAGACATAAAAAGTGTTTTAGTTCTATTCAGTTATACGATTTGTTATACTGTCATTGCACTGAAAACCGAGATGAATAACATAAATACCAATAATGTGATTTTAGGGTAGGATTGCAAGGAAAATATATTGCAATATAAATAGCATACAATTGTGTATTCTACATGCAACGCCTACAGTATGCCCAATTAGCTTTGGCCATTAGCTAAGGATAACAATCCTTAATTCTCACATAATCACAGAAGCCTTAGTTTTTTACATAGTGGACAATTTGCAACCTACCCCCTTCACAGAACACATGGGAGCAGAGCTTCACACATGCATTTTCTAGTTTGACTGATTGAGAATTCAAGATGTGACTAAATGTTACCTAACCTTGATGATATTTTCAGTTTAAAAATTGATAGAGGAAAGGCAGAATGAAATAGCCTCTGGGTCCCCACAATACAATTTCATTATACTGAAACTCATAAACCTAACTGCCCTGCAAAATGTATTAAGATTTTGATAAATGTTACATGTTTTAGTTACTGCTACAGTATATGAGGCGATATCCATTGGACTCAATGTAAGCTTTATAGTCATTGTGTGTTACATACTGTACAATTTTAATTTTGGCGAAATGTATGTTCATACATACATACATACATAATGTACATACATACATACATAAATAGCTGAATGTATTTATGTATGTATGTATTTATTTATTTATTTTACTATAACCCTGCAAAGGATGTCTGTTGTCTCACAGCTTAGAGCAGAGTAAGCTAGCACATAAATGTTCTAGGCTTGGCAAGCACTGGCACACAGTTTAGTAGTAGAACTACAGTAAACTGCATTGTATGTGTGTTTTACAGTATTTACAGTGTATTACAGCCTACAGTACTGCTGTTGGGTTGATGTCTTGTGAGTGTGTCCACGTGTCTGTAGTGCCTAATGCAATGTTTCCTTGGGTTACAGTAGTAATATGCCATCCACTCTGTGTACATACTGTACGGTACAAAATATTTACCCTGAAAGATACACGTGGAGCATGAGACAATCACAGTGGTTGCTAGGAAACGGTTATTTCACCTAAATAAGCTTTGCTATGTGAATCACTCGTTTGGCTTATATACAGATAAAACCACTGAAAAGTGCTAGCACGGAATAACCAAATACAGACCATAAATAATGTAAAACACTGTATTTTTTGAGAAAAGTAATGTGGTGTGGGTGCCTTTGTGTGTGTGTTTGTGTGTGTGTGTGTTAGTGTGAGATTGTTATGTCCTACGTAAATCTTCCTGTGATGGTGGATATTGGTTATACTGGCTCGTCTGGGAAGTGCTTCCCAAATGGTTTACTATGATGGAGATAATAGGAGTGAAATCTGCCTCAGTGC
The DNA here is from genome assembly GCA_027564635.1 of Typhlichthys eigenmanni. Taxonomy (NCBI): domain Eukaryota; kingdom Metazoa; phylum Chordata; class Actinopteri; order Percopsiformes; family Amblyopsidae; genus Typhlichthys; species Typhlichthys eigenmanni. The sequence goes on along the minus strand of JAODUK010000001.1, from coordinate 2,472,703 downwards.
TATTCCAGCTCAACTTAATAGTGTCATTTCCCTCTTCACATTGTTTCCAGCCATCTGTTGCTGGCTCCATAGGCTATATATCCATTCATCCTAGGAATCTTGCATACCGTAATACCGAAACTTTACGGTGCTGTTCTGTTCTAATGTAGGCTTTTAAAATATGATTGGATATCATATTACAGAATACATGCAATGATTTATCTGATATCATATCACAATATCAAAAGTAGCTTAAGAATAAAACACCACATTTCAGTGAGCGCCACAGCTCACCAACTCAGTTGGACTCAGGCATGGCGTTTTATGCCAGTTTGGTTCCAGTGGCACAGCTGCTCTCTTTAAATTTTTTGATACCCTAATAAGAGCTGTTTTAATATTGATTTAATCCTCCAGGCCTGCCTGCAGTAAAAGAATCTCACTCACTCTCTCTCTCATGTCTTTCTTGTGACCAGAGACACTTGGGTCAGTCAGTCTGCATACTCCAGACAGGTTACAATCCTCATACTGTAAGTCGCTGGCTGAAGGCATATCAGTAATTGACAGATCATATGGTAACACACCCTTATGCAATGCTGCTGAGGTATTATTGTGTATTGTAATTTCTAAAGTTTTTTCCATACATTTCTTTCTCTAGTTATTTTACATCTATTTACTGATATGGATGTGAGAATGCAATAAGGTTGAATTTAATTGAATACAATGTTTACTATCAAACAAACTCACCATAGGGACGGTATAAATGTGAGTAGTGAATTGTCTGTCTAATTTTGTCAGTTAGCACTTGTCTGTCTGCATACAGCTAAGACTCCTAAACTGCCGTCACAACCATGCCAATGTGTCCTCTAGTGCAATAGAACATGTTGGCAAGGTGGTGACAGCAGTTAGGTTTATATTTACAGCACACTGGGTTTATATTTACAGGAAGAAAATGTGTCAATGTTAGAGGGTTTAAAAGTTGAGTTTAGAATATCATAATTGACTTCTGACTTTTCCCTCGTCCCTTCACCCTAAAGTCCTCTGAACCCCTGATCCGCCACATTAGTGAGTTTGATTATGATCGATTGTTAACTGAATGCCTTAATTGTTTAATTAGGTTGGAGCCAGGGAGCGGTGACAGAGGCATGGTGATTCATGTTAGCTGCGCTTACTGCAGCAGTAATGGGATGTTGGCACTTGGCGGCTAGCCTAGCAGGCAGTGAGGAGGTTGGGGTGCAAGGATTGATGCGGCCTTTGGCAGGCAAGCTGGCATCTGTCACCCATTTCAGCGTAATGGGCAAAATAAAGGCTGTCCAAAATAAAATGCTGTCAGGTAACCAAACGCCTCCATTTTTTTTCTACAATATTAGATGTAAAAGCTGCTTAAAGCATGTCACATGATTTCAGGCAATTCAGTTGATGTTTGAAGCTTGAAACTTTTCCAGGGCTATTTTTCAAGACAACTAAAATGACTTAAGTATAGCACACTGTGATGAGCTTTTTATGGAAAGCTTCAATGTTCAACTTATTTACAAACTCGTGTGATGAGATTTCCTGCATAGAGTACGTACAAAGACCACAGTTACAAATGCAAATTAATTTTCTTAAAGTAATGGTGGCATAACAATTGTCCCTTTGTTTTTTGTGACCATCTTGTTTTCAAAATAAGTATATGACAGTAAGTCACGTTTCTGTTCTGTCCCTAGAGCTCCATGGGCGGACATGAGTGTAACTTACCTTATTGTAAATGTAAGTAAATATTAATAGACAGGAGCTAGTGCTGTGGCTTCAATATTTAAACTGAGAAAATGTTTCCCAGGCCACGTGCTGAGTTTTGCATTCTCACATAAACATCCTTAGGAAAGCAATAGAATACTGTAGCCGTGGTAGGCTCTGTCAAAAGAAGATGACTGAGGTACAGTATACTGTCAGAGCTGAGTGTTTTCAGAATACATGCAATGATTTATCTGGCAGAAAATTGTGAAAGCTCTTAATGGTGTATCTTAGGGGCAGTACACAGGCTTAGAAAAAGTTATTCTGGCACACCAGTTTCTTGGAAGAAAATATGCGGGAACAATTATTTGTGTGTGCCATCCTTTGTCTGATGATAAATTTGAACACATACATTGATAGTAATTAAATAAAAGTTAATTGTTTAGTTATGAGTTTATGAAATATGGCATCATATTGAAGAATGAAAAGAAAATATCAACGTAGAAAATATAGTTTTCTTTTTTAAATGAAAGGCAAAATGTGCATTATCTTTATTTATTTTACAACATTGTATATTTCAATTAATTATGCATTTTTTTAATCTATAGATTGTGTAATCAAGGTGAGTTTATTTTCTTCATCTCCCATATCCCAATATTAAATATTGCTTGGTTTAAAATTCCAGAGCGTCTGCAGTGTCAATATTTTATGTGTTGACAGAGAGCCGCAGTGTGGCAATGGCAGTTTTGGTAAACACAGAGTTACAGATTGATTGGACAGTCAGAGAGGTGTTTGATTTATAGGGCCAGCTCTATATTAGCACGGAAACACCCCAGAGCATCTGAAGCTATGCTGGCTTCATACTGTACCCTGGTACAGATTTACTGCCATATTTACACACATGCACACACAGAGATTGGATATTGGTTTGGGAAAATCTTGGTACACAGGCACATTGTGTATATGGGGCCACGTGTCTGTCTGATACCTACCTGATAGCTAGAATAATACGTACTGAATCAGTCGTAGAATCACCACATTTTAAGGAATAGTCACATTATTTGAGAGGAGAGGGGAGTCTAACCCCTGAAGGGACAATCCTACTGTACATTTTGTCTCACTGTGAATAAGTATAGCACCCCCCACAAAGCATGAAAGGTGACCCAATTTTCTATTGTAAACTGTTGAGAACTGTTGTATTGGGCAATGTTGGGTCACTTTCAGGCAAGGCAGAGAAGAGAGATGTGGGTGAGCAAGACTGAATGCATGGCATCTGGGGCGCCACATCGTTTCAGTTGAGGGTGAGAATTAAGGTGCTGGAGGGGTTAGTCACACTCTTGTGCTTTCGGGTGTGGGATGGGTCGTATATGGCCTTCATATAGGGTATGAAACTATACAGTGTTGTTTCTCTAAAGGATCTTTAATTGAATGACCTAACTGTATTAATAATCAAGTCATACTAATCATAGCAAAACAACACTTTTTAAAATGTTATATTTTCTAAGCATACTGTACATGCCCACATACACACAAAAACGTGTTAATTGGATGGCTGTGTTATCTGCAATATGCTTACAACAGGTCATTTTTACCCCTCTGAGCTCAGACTGCTGAGCACAGAGGACAGGTTTACCCATACAGCTCGGGGAATGGATTGAGGCTTTCATCCATTGGGAGGGTCAGGTAGGCCACGGATAGATCTGCTCCTTTGGTATCCAAAGTATGACTTTGGTTCACAGAAAGCTCACTAAGATCGTAAATCCCCTTGATCTTTTCCAATTAACTGCCCAGAGCCGGGTGACACAAGGCATGCAGTTAACCCCCAAACCCCCTTCCCCCCTGTTTCATTACCGACAAGGCCTTGAGTCCCGGCCCATTTCAAAAGCTGACATATGCACTTTACAGTGCGAGGGGTGGGTGGTATGGCTGATCTCCTCTCAATAATAATTATGGATATTAGATCCTGTCATCTGTATGTCAGGCAGTGGTCTGCGTCAGGCGAGAGAGGTGTGGTGGGGGAGTCAAGTAATGATGACGATGATGATGATGATCGATATGATGTGTCACACGACAGAGCTACATTTATTTGTTATTGACCGAGCACAAGAGAATGACACCAGTGACAACAGTTTAATGGCATACTCCTCAATTGCAGTTACAGTGTCCAAAGCTCACAGTTGGAACCACGACACGTGTCATGTTGCTGTGACGTAGAGGAGGGTTTGAGCCTGGTGCACTGTAGAGTGAGGAGAAGGTTCCCTCTTTTAGTTCAAATCAAAACAACAATGCTATTGTAACACCGGTCAAATGAACCATGGGAGGAAACTGGTCAGAAATCAAGGAGTGTTCTTTTAATATGGACCAAAGAAAATGCCTCTCAGGGCTTGCCAGCAAAGGATTACATGTTCAAATCAATGATTTTCCCAGTAACAAACACTGACAGGGTTCTTGTATTATGGCCTACAGGTTGGCTAATGGGAACCTTTAGACAGGCTTGGGCCTGAATCCACACCAGTGTTAAAAGAAGGGAAGGAAGTAATATTTCCCATCGGGAAAAACCAAACTTAGCTAAAGGTCAGAATACAACTGGAGATTTGCCTAAGACCATAACAAGCTTAAACCTTACCAGTCTTGAAGCTACTGATTCATCCTGTTTTATATATGTATTTAAAGGTTATATACATTTTAAATAATCTGTTTATATTTGGGAATGCATTACAATAGCATATTAGACATACTGTATGTGCATGTACATTAGTATCTAACTCCGCCATACCTACTACAGTAATGTATTACTTTCAAATGATCTCAAAAATATTTGCACAAATTATAGTTATGTTCAGATCTGTGCCAGCAAGCTATTTTAAGATTTCCATTTGATTTAAATATTTTGTTTAATACTGTATTGTTCTTTGCATGACATTTGCATTAGCTTCCCTATTGGAATAACACATCTCACCATTTAATTGTTGATTTTTACAAAATAACATTTTGTTTTGTGATGTTGATAATGTTAGTAGCTGAAGAACAACACATATTGTTTGGATAATATCCATTCACTTGTCACTCCTGTTGCCCATTTTAATAACTTGCTAATGAAGAATAAACAAAGCTTAATCAAGACTGCTAGTATTTTACTACTGTATTCCAAAATCTGCAGTGACAATTATTAGTGTGGATGTCCAGCATGCATTCCTGTCTTCTATAAACTTAACCTGAAATGAAATCACTGTCACTTATAGTATTTGTATAGTATTATATACTATAAAATAAGTACAAGCTCATGTTTAGTCATGATAATGAATGTTGACCAATGCAAGAGTACCTATTTGTTGTTTATCTGTTGAACAAAAATAAAGTTCAGTCAGGATCACTGTCAAATATATATATATATAAGAATATTAATTTACATTTGTAGTAAAGTTATATTTGGTGGTATAGCTCAGTTCTGTGAGCTCCCTGTCCTTCCATGTGCATGGAAAGTCCAAAGCAGCAAGAAACCATGACATTGCTTAAGTCAGACACAACATGAAAGGATGTTTTAGTGGGGTAGTGGGTTGCAAAAATGCTCGCAGAGGAAGTGTTTACAATGTACATTTAGCTTCAGAGGTATAAATACAATGTAGTCACAGAAATGGTCACAGTGTAATATTGACATAGCTATTAATTAATAATTAGCTCTGTTAAAGTCCTGAAAAGCATTCTTAGCATTATTTAACATCATACTTTTGCATTGTACATCTCAGAGCATAACAGAATAACATTCCCTTAATTAGAAAAGTTAATTAGATGAGTAAAATAAACGATAACAGTTTTATTTGAGTTTACACGGTGGTCAGTCTCAAAAGTAGTATTAACCTAGTGCCATTCATTAACATTGCATGTTCTACATTGGACTCTCTATATTTCCAATCCTGCAACAATTTCACAGTTACAGTATTAGGGATTAGGATATGCTATATTTAGAGTGGTTCTAAAGATACGCAATTATCTGCAGGAATAACCTGATATTAGACATACTCATGCAGCCTCTCTAACAATTTTATGAATCATACTGCAACCCTCTTACAATTACTATAATTTGAGACCAACACAAAACAACTCCTTCTGACTAAATTATATTTATTTTGATATAATAAGAATGATACAGCACATACAGTATATGCCTACATATACAGTACATACTGTACATTTGATCACATTTTCAACCTGCTTAATACATGATAAATAGCCTTTATGAAAGCTGGAATTTCACTGAAGTCAGATTTATCTTTATGTTTGCATGGACTGTATAGCCAAAAAGGAATTGTCACTTTCTCTGATTTTCATAGAGCCATGTCAGAACGATGAAATTAACTGTAATTTTTAATCTAATGAAGCCTGCACCCAAGTTTTATTTTCCAGTCCTTTTTTATAATTTCCACCTCTTTACATATCCGATTTGCTTTACAACCTGTATTTTGTCAGCCGGGAAGAGAACCATCGAACAATAAGCAAGCAATAAAGTGCCTGTGTTCAGATAATCATCGTCTTGCTTGGATTGGTTGAAGATTGTCCAGTCTCCTATTACTGATTTGACTGACCGGTTTACTAATTATTTCTGATTTGACTGACCTGACAAGTTTCAATTGGGAGTTCCCACACACATAGTATTTGTAATTGGAACATTCTGTTTATAAACAAACTGTACAGAGGAAGAGCTTGCAAACTATATTTTTGAATGCACACAAGTAAAACATTTGAAACTAATTTCTCAATCACGGTAGGTCTGAAATATACAGTATTTAATTGATGATCTGAACTCAGGACATTAAGCCTGTCAAAGATAAACAGTATACATTACCTTAAACCAACCACACAAAGTATGACTATGAAAGTTCTTGCCATGGTTGCCCGGTCTCCTCCTTATTGTTTAAGGTGAACTGAGCCGTTGCTATAACAGCCCCAGCAGGGATGGATAGCAAGTTCCCTGTTCCTGAAATAGCTCGCTAAATTGTTTAAACAGATAACTGGGAATCTGGCCGCTGGCCAGGAGCGTGCCCCACTGCCTCATGTGATATTAATGGAGGCCCAAACAGAGGCTGGTCTGCTGTGAGCGAATGGATTGTGCAGCCAGCATGGCACATCTCCCTTCATCAGTGCTATAAAATCAGCTCTGCCTCTGCTAATTGGCTTCATTTCAGTCAGAGGATGTCTCCATTTGGTATTGAATTAGACCAGAGAGGGGCTATAGCGGAGTGTCTCATGGCGTAGTGGGGAAATATGTGTTTACATCACATTCAGATTTAGTTGCTAAAATATGGGATGTGGGAAATGCTTTTTATTATTTAGTATTCTAGTATTAGTCAGGCTCTTCTGTAAAGCAGATGTGAAGTGAACATAGACTAACCTGGTCCTGTTTTACCAGTATTTCACTGAACCATCCATCATTGTTATGCTGGCCAGTAGGTGCCCACGCCTGGATTCCAACAGTACCAGCAGCTCACTGGGCTCAGATACATAGTAGTATTGTGATCAACATCAGGATGGAAAGAAAACACACCGTCCACATGAGACACCTATTCCCCTGTCAAACACTTAAAATAATACACTTAAAATGAGTAGAATATCATATGCAAACAACAACACTGGCTATACTGTAAAAACAAGGCAGTGAGAAGAGGTGTGAAGTGTTCACATATCAATTTAATTACATTACAGCATCATGCGTACAGCAGTATGAGGTCTGAACTAGGGGGTCTGGATTAGGGGTGCCATGGCTCACAAACCATACTTCATTTTGCACAATGGATAAGAACGCCAATTACTGTTTCAGTGGGATTGTTATACTGTAACAGTAGACTACTGTACAGAGACAATACCACTGAACCCTCAGGACTTTATTTCTGTAAGCCCAGTATAATATTTCATTCTGGGCTCCAGTTTCCGGACTGCGCAAGGTCAACAGTAGTGTTGACGCATGCGTAGAGACAATTTTGTTGGGCACAAGTTGTTTTTCTCTCGCCTAAGTGCATTTGCTAATGCATGGGTATGTTGGCACCGCACAGTGACGGTGTGTCAGTCAACATCAGGTGGCACAGTGCTACAGTAGTTTTCTGTCAAATAAAACCAAATATTGCCATCCAGCCAACTGATTGGAAAATACAATACTTGGCAGGTGATTGGATGAACCATCTGTCCATCACCTTTCATCAAGGGCTAACAAACTGGGAACTTAAAACTTAAAAAAGGGTTGCACCTACTATCTTCATTAGTCAAGGGTGTTGTTTAGGCATAACATGCAATAAACCCATCAGTGTCAACTTTCATTCCCTTCAACACCAAAGTGTGCTTGCACCTTGGTGGATTGTTATTCTAATGGAAACAGCAGGATTCCATCAAATTCCCTGAAATATGTACAGAATACTTTACATTGTGCCCTTCATTTTTCATCCTTTTCATGTGCGTGATTGGCTGCATGTTCCTGTGTGAAACACGTGTATATTGCATGTTGTGCACCCACCTATGTACAGTAGGCACATACAGTATTAGCCACTATCTTGATAAAGTAAAAATACTGCACCATTGACAGGGAAATACTGCACCATTGACTTCAGACCGTGTTTTTGTTGGTCAATCATGCGATCGGTTTCCACTGCCTCAAGATAGCAAAGCACCAACAGTGGCCCATGGGGTGGACAGTATTGAAGTACTTTAAAGTAATTTACTTGAGTAGCCAACTGTACACTTTTCTACCTCACAGTATAGTTGAGTAGCTAACTGTACACTTTTCTACCTCACAGTATAGTTGAGTAGCTAACTGTACACTTTTCTACCTCACAGTATAGTTGAGTAGCTAACTGTACACTT
>JAODUK010000001.1:2436028-2464065 GCA_027564635.1 Typhlichthys eigenmanni | reverse complement strand
ACAGTATAGTTGAGTAGCTAACTGTACACTTTTCTACCTCACAGTATAGTTGAGTAGCTAACTGTACACTTTTCTACGTCGCAGTAGTTGAGTAGCCAACTGTACTTAATTTTTCTGTTTTTTATATAATATGTAAAACACAGAAACATTAAGTACATATTCAAGTTTCCAAAAACATGTATATATTATATAAATGTGTTTGACCTTACTTTTACTCCACTACATTTGAAAGACAAATATTGTACATTTGACTCCACTGCATTATGATGCAGCTTCCCCTTACTCATTACTCTGAAGCATATCTTCTGACCACACCTCATCATAAAGCCATAAAAGTGCATTTGTTATTTAAACGTGGCCTCTGAACGGGAAAATGACAGCTGCACAGTTGCACCTACACAGACACCTTGGGCCAGGTGTAAGACAGGGCCCTCTACATCTAATCCTCTAAAGAAGTCACACCCAGCTCAGGCAAATACTCCCAGCTGATCAGGAAACAAGTGTGCTATCAGGGGTCTATGCAGAGGTTGTGCAGATAGTCTACTTCGTTTCTACTGTATCTCTTCCTTGTTGTTTCTCCCTCCTCTGGTCCTGCCTGGCACGCTGCTGGTAGATAAATATCAGCTCCTCTGGCAGTAGGCTCTATGTCCATTTCCCCAGTGGCTCATGGGCCCCTTGATGAAAGCAATCCGTCACTGCTGTGGGATGACCTGTCCTCACCAAACACCTCAAAACCTCCACCCTGACCACTAGACTGTGAAGGGGATGTCTCCATAAGCACCCCTGCACCACACAAAATCATGATTTAATGCCTTTAATTTACACTGGCCCAGGGGCTTATCAAAAGGTTAGCTCACTAGTTTATAATTGTCTTGCTGCGAAGCTGCAATGACTGTTAGCTTAGATGTGGGGTAATGGTGTCACTCTATTGTGGTGGGTTGATAGCATGCTGGTACAGTATAAGAAATGATCACAGACAACGGTTATACATTATTGTTCAAAGGTTACTGTTGTGCTGCAGCCACACAACATTTTGGCAAGTAGATCCTGCTGTACTGTCGTAGCCCAAGGGACGAGACCAGAGAGAATGATGTGTATCTGAGTGAGATTAACGTGTTGTAAATTGAACATGTGCTGGGATGACGGGGGAAATGAAGACTGATGCCTCTCTAGATGGGAGAGTGACAAGCTGAAAATAACATCCTGGAACAACGGATAAGTAACCTATTTGTCAACAACGATTGTATATATATACTGTATATATATATATATATAGTCAAAATGTATTATGGGTACACTTCCCGGTTTATCTCTGGAAGTACAGTACCCTTGCACCAGCATTACAATAATGTTATTTTGGTTTGAAACTGCATATCCTTCACATAACTCAGGCTGCAGTAGCTATGGGTTGCTAGTTATTAGTTAATAAGTAGCTATGGGTTGCTATAGCTATTAGTATAAGTACAGTTAATAAGGACCATCATCCTCGTCTCTTAGTGTAATGTCACAAAAATATACAGTATATTATGTAACTTTAGTCCTATATCCCTTACTTTACAGTAAACTTTCCTCCGATCATTTTATGGTGTTTATCTGGCTTGAGGATGCATATAACATTATACAGCCAACTAAATGGCAAGCGTAACAGAGATTTATATACATATTTATTTAACCAAGTAAAAGACTCATTGGGATTGATCTATTCTCCAAGAGAGAACTGACCAAGAGGGCATCTTAAAACATATAACATTTAAACATTTAAACATTTAAACAATGTCAACCATTCAATCACAGCACCACATCAAATTAGAAAACATGCTAATGTGACTGTTAATGAGTTAGATGCAAGGCAATTACAATCGTCCCATTTCAAGCCTATTTAGAAGTGAGACAATAGTAAAGTTAAAGGTGAAGTCAGCGATCATATCATTTTTTCTCCTCACGGTCCACTAGCTGTTTATTCTGTTTCTTTCTACACAGCCCGGGCTGGCTCTGTAAATGGGAACACAAACCAAGTGGTACTGACTGCAACACACAACACTATCCTAACCTTGGCAATGTGTATCCAATGTGGGGAAGGGGGGGGGGGGGGAGGGGGGGGCAGAGCTTCTGAGGGAACAGCTTATGGCTCTGAGGAAAGAGTTGTTTTTCCAACAATATACAGCAAATTTGGTACTCTACTAAAATGTGGTTGTCACAATTTTTTCCACTTGACATTTACATTTGAAAATAAAAATCTATACTTGTATACTTGGCATTTGCATATACTTGGGAAATCATTTTCACACCATTTCAGACAGCATCTACAGTACTGTATTAAGGCTCCTGTTCAAGCATTTAACAAATCTAAAGCCTAGCAGAAGTGACAGGGGAGCAGAATAGTGTATTTGTCCTTGTATTTACATGTACTGTACATGTTACCTGTGATTAGTTGTGTGCACACCAATGCACACACACGTTGCTTTACATCTAACAGAAGGGATGGGGATACTGTAAGACTTTCTATGCCAGTAATTAAAACATTTAAAAGTTTTTAATTATTATTATTGACCAGATCATTTCTCAAAGAACAAGAGCATAGAAAGGCATTTTTTAGGGGGACTAGGGAGTAATTTACCTATTTATAATCCAAAAATACCTCGACTGCTAAAATCACGGTGGATGTGTAAATTCAACAGCATAAACTTTAAATGGCCTGAAGAAAACTATTTTTCACCAGTTTTTTCCCCCTTTTTATCATCTATGTTTGAGAGATATTTAATGTATATCAGAGGCAAACAGTCAGTGTTCCTCAGTACATTTCATTGTCCAACAACAAACATAAAAGTAAACTTTCATCCTCTCCAGTCTATCAATGCTGCCTGTTCATTTAATAGGTGGAGTTGAGGATGAAAGGGTCAGTTTTCAAAGAGACCTCCTCACTTTGTATTGTGTGAAACTGCAAAAGGCAATTTTACTTTGAGTGATTTGAGGCCTTTAGAATTAAAATACTACATAATAATGAAAAAGAACCCCAATTTTGTCGGTTAAGGCCGTTGCACACTGCAAGCGGAGCTTATCCAGAGCTGAAGGGCTCGCGTTTTCGGGACTGCTTCTCCGCTGTTTTGCACACTGCCGGAGGATTTTATCCCACCCACCAGCCCACCAGCACTCTCTGTCAGTTGGTCATGATAGTCTACTCGTTGCACTGCATGGATTGTGCAGCATGAACATGTTAATATGCTTACTGTAGGTCAGTAAATGTTTAATGTGTATCACAAATATATGAACATATGACAAGAATTCAGGCGAGCAACAAAGTTATATTTTAGGACGCTTACTCGAGGAAATGGTGGGCATGGGGATGGGGCTAAGAAACAAGCAAACAGTTTCCTTTTAAATAAATATAGCCTACGTAGGGTTTGACCTGCTTCTACGACCTAAACAAAAGAAAAGAAAAGCGCTGGGTCCGCGTTGACTCGGCGAGCAGCTTCGGCCTCGCTTGCAGTGTGCAAAGAGTCATTGATTAACATAAGAGCGGATCTAAAGCGGATCCAAAGCGGAACAGCTCCGCGTCAGCCTTGCTTCAGCTCCGCGTGCAGGGTGCAACGGCCTTCATAGTATATTTTACATGCAGATTCCTTTGTAGGTGTGAAATCGCAAAGGTACCATCTACATATTTTTGTAAGAAGCGATTTTGATTAATTTGTGATGGCGATAAAGGTGAAAGAAGAGAAGTATGTGAAGATTAACAATTAAAATGATGCAGATGAAAAAACTGCAAATGAAAATAAATTGGAAATAAATCAAAACATTTACATTTTAGCAAACTTTTCACCAGTGTCTTATTATTAGTTGGCAGAATGCCTGATTCCTTAAAAATGTTGTAAAAACTATTATTTTTCTCTTTAATTCTACAGCACTGTATCTTCTCTAGGGCAAACTAACAGAACTTCTCTGTCTGAGGAGGTATGTTTTCTCATTAGGAATAACCCAATTCAAGTCTTTGATGTTCACAGTAAGAGCACACATGCACATGTTCCTAATTTATTCTCTGCATTACAGTTCCATTTAATTTGCTTTGAAAACAAACAGAAACACAAGAGCTTGCGTTTGTTACCTTGTGTTGTAGCATTTTTCATTTCTACTTCATCTTAATGTTAATCTCAAAAATAAACTCAATTCCTGGGAGATGCTCAAAGCATCTGCAGCCCTTTCACAATCACAGAGATAATGAGGTTTGCCACAGAATAAAAAAGAATTACGAGTTAAGAGTTAGTTTTCTGAAAGAGAATTCCTCATGGGCATCTGAGGCTGGTCCTGTACAGTATGTAGCCGAGCAGCATGGCTCGTGTAAAGGATTGTGAGGAGGATGGCCATTGATTGAAGCAGAAGGTGTTGTCTGGCACTTAAAGCCATTCTCACAGACTGCTGGCTTTGAGAGCAGAGAAATATTAACAACTATCCCAGTTTATAATTAATATGAATCTGCTGTTGTGGTGGTTTCTTAATAATGCTGCCATATAAAAAAATAATTATGGATGGCATTTTAATCCTTATCTCATCTTTTGTAAAAGTACAGTAGGTCCTATTAGTCATAGAAAAATGGTTAAAAGCTTAATACAATTGTTTTATTATCACATATTTACTGTAATACTGCATATTTTAATGTACTTCAATGTATGTGCAAGTTAAACATTCATATGTTTATCAAACATAATTCATTTCGGTTTCTTTTAGAATAAAAAGGTTGCTACAAGGAAGGATAGCGGTTATTGAGGATCCAAAACTTAACTTTACTGCCCATATCAGTAGAAACAGGAACGTAAAAAAAAAAATCTCATATCAGTGTGGTAATTACTTAGGCAGCACTGCTAGTTTGGCATAATTACAATACTCTGGAGGAAAAGCTAAAGGTTGATTTGAGTGAAATCACTCCGTTTGTTATGAGGGGATTTGTGATGGTCAAATAGTTTAATGCGTTACCTGAATTCACTCTGAAACACCAAAATGACATGACTTCAATCTGCCCTCTCACAATATATAGGCTAATATATCCATAAAAACACATCTACAATCTGAAAAGTATCTGAAAGTCTCCAGTTTTCTAAATTTTTCTTCATTCACTTTTACCTTTCGTCACTGGCGAAAGTGAGACTGCAAAGAAAATGATCATGGAAGCCAGACAAATTTACACCTTGGCCGTATATCATAAGTCCTGCAATTTCACACAGACCCAGTTTTGCTCCACAGCAACACCAGGAAAACAGCCAAGTTTGCCACTTTCCAGATGGAGGCTTGGCTTTTGAATAATGACTAGCTCTAAAAGTTGCATTTTGAATGCCTGTGGAAAAAATGTTTGAAGAAGTCTCCATGCATTTATTTAAGTAAATCTACCTTAACACATTCAGCGCTGATTTAGGTAAATATTGTAGTTTCTCAATTACTACTACCACAGCTAATCCTATTACTAGGCTAGTACGTCCTTAGTCCGTAGATGAAAAGAGAACGGTACATAAGTAACGCATTTGGAATGCACAAGCGTGTTTATACAGCACTGAGATGTCTCCTCTCCCTTCATCTACAGTACAGTAGCTAGGCATTCCCCTTCTTGCAGTTACTGCAAACTCACTCTCACACGCACATGCACACACACACACGTGCACACGCACACACACACACACACAGTACATACACGCGCACGCACACAAACGCGCGCACATGCTCCTCCTCAAATAGAAGATGTGCACCAAAACATGACAGAACCGGCGGCTAGTCTGTGAGAGCAGCCGTGCACTCTCTGGCCTAGATTCTCCTAAATCCGCTCTGGAACAGGCGCCGTCCTCATCTGCACTGCCAGCCTGCAGTGTGAGTGAGCAAGCCATCTGGCTGCACGCACATCAGCTCCCAATCTGTGTTCATTTGACTGTCAGGGGCCATTGTTCATTTTTTTCAACAGGAAGGGGGAAAAATTTAAAATAAGTTTTATAAAATGTGTTTATTCACATACAGGTTTAGCCACACGTGTCTATGTACTGTAGGTCAGAGAGAAAAAATGTGATTACGTTAACAACATACAGCAAATGACTACTTTTGCACGTGTTACCTTACAGGCATACAGTAGCATACAGGCATTATTGTTGCTATCGCCAGTGTTCTGCTGTGTCTTCGTAAAGACCATATAACCATCCCTCAGGTCACATTTAGATTGCAATGGTGCCACGGAGGGTTAACATGTCGAGTACCAGTTGAAGTGGACACCTTTATTAAATACAATGGCCGGGGGTAATTTTTATCGTACCACATGTTGTTTAAAGGACACTGCTAAGTATTATTTATGAGCCTGATATGTACATTAGTGTACTGTGTACATTATTAATTTATTACTGCATGTTTAAAGATTATTAATCACCCTCCTGTCAGAATGTTTTTCTTGTAATGTTAACATGTCTCCCTCCTATAATACTGTACTGTATATAGTGCTGTTTTTTTTGGAGAAAACTAATTAGAACATGTGAGCAATGTAAGACAAAATTGAAATATTTTCAGAACATTAAATGTACAGTAGCATTATGCACATTGCTTGCCAATAATGTTTCCATTTGTTAAAGCGCATGATATACGAGAAAGTTCAGCATATGGTGCCTATCTTATAGTTAACAAATCATGACGCTTGTGAGACTAGAACATTTTACTATGCTGAAAACAGAGTTTCTTTATTTAAATTGAAGGGAATGTTTTTCTGGTTTTGTAGGCCTTATGATACCCCCAAGGTGTAAAAGGTGAACAGTGAAATGAGCCTAATAGGTCCTCTTTGAAGTTGGGTAATTGTAAGCAAAATAAACGTTTAGTCAAATTCAGGGAATATCTCATCACAGCAGTCTGCTACTGTACAGTAGCTGTCTGTTCTGTGCAAGGGGTCACACTTTTCTATGAGTTGATGCAAGCTATGGGCGCCACTATTTTGCAATTTGATGCCAAAAGTGACTTTTTCCCCATTGATTTCAATGTTAATCTAAAGCCATTAAACTTTGTAAATCGGTTGTTGCCATAAGGTTTTTTTTCACTATATATAATAATAACAGCAACCAATTTCAGAATAAATCCCCACAAGCTCAGTGCTGCGTAGTACGGAGCTAGCTTGCTGCTTGCGGAAGAAGCTACTCTGTCTATAAGTGAAGAAAATGAATTACAAAGGTGCTTGTACTTTACATTATATAAGTCGTTTCAACAAAGGACGTGCTCTCATTGTTTCTTGGTAAGTCTTATTAGTGCATTATTACAAAACACATGGATCACTGCTACTAGCTAGATACTGTAACAGTACCGGTAGCTGTATAGCTGCAATGCCCGTCAAATGTTTTAGATGTTGACTTAAATTAAATCGTACTACTAGGCTGACCATACGTGCACTTTTTCCCGGACATACTGTATGTTCTCTGAGGCATTCAAAATCTATCCGGTCCGGATTTTCTAAATCGCCAAAAATGTCCTGGATTTGTCTTGCGTGTGCGTTATTGCAATAAAGTTTGCTGAAATCAACAGAAGAGTTCACACACTATTAGTTGATGTATTGTAGCAGACATTACACACTTCACAAGATGCTCCTCTCCTGGGCCAATCTGAGTTCCACATGCCCTCCTGGTAAACAGTGTCTTACACTGGTATGCAGTAATACCAAAGATGCAATTTTGCTGATGTATTTGATGCAATATTAGGAACCTGAATGCCAATTTAAAATGAAAGGCTTATTTTGTCATCGTTACATTTGTATACATACAACGGCTTGGAACAGTGGCCAGGCGAAGCAGTGTATGGCATTGATGGGAGAGGTGTTTTTTCCTTTTGATCAAGTTCAAATATCAATAATCTTTTCTCAAGCATTTCACTGACTCCACCTTTAATATATATATATATTTCTAATTAATCATTGGTGGTCTGTAAGTTCAGAATCAGTATTTTCAACAGCATGGACTTTTTTAATATCTAAAAAACATACATTATAATGTGCCTGCAAATTGCTGTCTTGTACTGTATACTGTAATGATTCTTGTGCAGTTTTCCCAATAAAATTAATGTAGTAGGCCTACAGTATACTGTATTTATCGATTGTGAAGCGAAAAATAGGATACACCTTAAATTAAGTTGTTCTATAAGGTGCAAGTTGTGGTACATCACCGACCA
The DNA here is from genome assembly GCA_027564635.1 of Typhlichthys eigenmanni. Taxonomy (NCBI): domain Eukaryota; kingdom Metazoa; phylum Chordata; class Actinopteri; order Percopsiformes; family Amblyopsidae; genus Typhlichthys; species Typhlichthys eigenmanni. The sequence continues at coordinate 2,455,902 of JAODUK010000001.1, read as the reverse complement.
GAAATGTCAGGTTAATTCACGGTGAGCAACAGCGCGAGTACTTTATACAAAAGCTACAAAGTTGAGGGTTTAACAAAAGTTTAAATACCGCTTTAAATCTGTTGCTCGCTTTATCACTCTGGTTCTCTATCTTGTTTCCTTTGTCTCACACATTTCTCTGTCACACACGCATTCACACGCATACACACTTACAGTACACACACACATATATGTCAGTTTGTGGAGTGCCACCCACCCTGACACATGGTGTGTTATGCACTGGTGATGCCTAATTACCACAGAGACTGTTCACTGCGAAATGAATCATGACACAAGCATCAGCATTTGATATTTCTCACTAAGGGTTTCAAGTTCATACCAAGTGAGTAATTAATAAACCAAACGCACACAAATACTAATTAGACGATTGATGCTGAAGACTTAATAGCCAGACACCTGCAATCAAATCCAACACCAGGCAAATCGACTCTCATTAAGATAACCTGATATTTATTTATTTTTTATTGGATTTTTTTTCTCAGAAGATTCCGGATGACCATCACTGTTAATACGGTACATTCTTAAGTTATACAGTATTTTACAAACATGTATGTATGGGAACAGTGTACATACATACTGTACATGTGCATAATATACAATCAACCACTGTGAGTATGTTTCCTACAAATGGGGCAACAATGCCTGTTACATCTTTATAACAGAATCGGGGAAATCACACATTAAAGTACGGTACTTTTGCAATCACACTTAAAACAGTTATTTTGATGTTACGCCATTACTTGTGGAATACAAATGGATGAGACTAGCAACTCACCCATAGCTGGCATAATCAATGTGACACGCAGCTCAGTGTTAAGCAGATCTCTTATAGGGCTGATTATTTATTTTCTGAAATTTGGAGCTCTCCAAGTGTGAAATGATTGCAAACAGAGGAGTTTGGGATGAGGTAGAGCCTAATTGATTTGACATCTCAACAAGTGTAAAGAATTTGGTTTAGATACTGCTTACATCTCATGTTCTTTTTAAGGGTGTACGATTAAGGCTACCTTTGATCTTATAAAATCTTAAAGCACATTTTAGTGAAATTGTTCATTTTGAAAAGACAATGAAAATATATTTCTGGGTAGAAACTTACAGACTAATACTGTAGTTTTGCCGATATTCCATTGCCTATAGTGCTATGGCCGGTAGATGTGTTTAGGTAATTTGACCCATGTATGTTCACTAGTTTCCACCGTTCAGCATCAAGGCACTCCTACCACCTGCTAGCAGGCTAAGGTGACTCACTATATGCTGTATACGTACAGCATGTGTATCTCTAGTTACTGCTGTGGTGAGTGCCTGCTACTGCACTGCTGTATAATTCCATCCACAGGGGTCATCTCAAGTGAAGAATTAAAGAATACCTGAAGGAAGGCTTCTGAAAGGTGTGTGTGTGTGTGTACTCTTACAGTATGTACTGTGTGTGTGTGTATGTGCTATGTATCTACTCTTCTGTACTCTGTGTGTGTATGTGTGTACTATGTATCTACTCTTCTGTATACTCTATATGTGTGTGTGTGTGTATGTGTGTACTATGTATCTACTCTTCTGTATACTCTATATGTGTGTGTGTGTGTATGTGTGTACTATGAATCTACTCTTCTGTATACTCTATATGTGTGTGTGTGTATGTATGTACTATGTATCTACTCTGATGTATGCTCTATATGTGTGTGTGTGTGTATGTACTATGTATCTACTCTGATGTATGCTCTATATGTGTGTGTGTGTGTATGTACTATGTATCTACTCTGATGTATGCTCTATATGTGTGTGTGTGTGTATGCTCTATGAATCTACTCTTCTGTATACTCTATATGTGTGTGTGTGTGTGTATGTACTATGAATCTACTCTTCTGTACTCTATGTGTGTGTGTGTGTTTGTGTGTATGTACATTATGTACTATGTATATACTCTTCTGTATACTCTATATGTGTGGGTGTGTGTATTTCAATGTTTTCACCTTTACTTTTGAGCAGGTGTTCTGTCTAGAAACTTTATATTTCTAAGAATGCTTTCTTTCAGAGAGAAAAAAAAAAAAACATTGACAAAGTTTCCTGCAGAGGAAAGGACTCACCCAAACAGAGATTCTGCATTTGGTTTATTTGTTTGGCTGGAAGAACATCTGTGATGCAACATCTGCAATACCTTTGGAAGCATTTACAAGTTTAAAAACACCCACCCAAGTCTCTTCAACTCAGCAAACTGCTTTGGCTATGCCTTTGATAATTGTTTTCCTATCAAATTGTCAATCACAACATTACTGCCTAGCTTTAAAAGGGGTTGAGCAAAGAACAGGAATAATGATTCACGGTTTTGCATATTAGTTGAAATAATTAATACTAACCAGTGTTAGTACCATCATCTCTATGTACCTCAAACATGTGTTCAGAATGTCAGCATCTACTAAATGTGGGAATGTTAAATCAAATGTGTATCACAATGCATCATTTGTTCTATAGTGTCTTAGAATTCGTCTTGGGCATCTGAGATGATAGGGTGTGGAGAACATGTGCAAGCCAACACGGTGAATATCAATTCATAATCTACTTGACACAGTTTTGTCGAACAGCACATTATTCATAATTGTGTGCATCTTAATAAGCCAATCTGAAGTCAGGCTGTAGTCTATACGCAGTGTTCTCACTGAATATGCATTTTTGATGTTACTGACGGTAAACATGTTATTTAATAATCAACACATTTTGTTGTGCTCACTTAGTATAATGAGAGTCTTTCTATAGTGAGAGGGGAGCAATTGCATATCATTTAGCAATAAAACAACACGTGTTTTGCTACAGAATCTGTGTCAAAGATGGGTTTCTATTATTTAATTTTGCATGGGCCTATTTATCCCTGTGATGATAATCTAAGAAAAGGTCACGTTTTGTCAGGTTTATAGAGCTTGCCATTTGGTTTATTGGACTTGTCACTTATCTTCTATTGTATGATTAGACCTGTCACTTACTGTATATTGTACGGTATGTATAAACATTAACAAGGGGGTATGGCACAAAGTATTGTTGTTTAAAATCTAAATAATGAATTACAGTGCTGCATGTTAGACACTGCTTAACTTTACATTTACACCAATGTTTTTCACACCACTAATGTTGTTGCTACGCTCTGGTATTTTTGCTCCAATACTGTTTTAAATAAGGAAACCATTTGATTCCTTATGAGGAGAAAACAAGACTATCGTGTTGATCCAATATCTTCACAAATCGAATGCAGCGTTTCCTGAGTATTATCCCAGGGTGGGTAATGCTGGCTTACATGTTGCACATACAACTCATATGTGTAGGCACAGTGCTCAATAATTAATAAAAGTTGTAAAGAGCTTGTTGACATACTGTATAGTCAACCCTGAAGTCATTATTTCCCCCCAGTCTGCCGACTGTGGTCACGGTTACCTTTCAGATGTCAAAACATACCAGTCCCCATAGCAACCCTAGTTAAAATCCAATCACGCGCTCCCACTAGATCTGGCCTTTACTGACAAGAGTGCTATTCTTCAACTATGAGGATATTCCCATCACCCCTTTTGTGCACCATCCCATCACACACGATCACCATAAAGTAAACCTGAGACCTGATCCCTCATATGATCTTTGTGCAGCCAATGAAACAGCCTGCAGGACGTTTGTTTGCCATGGATAGAGTTACATTTCAGAAACTGTGTCTCTGTGTGTGTACAGTATGTGTCGGAAAAAGCACCCGTTACATGCCACACATTGTGTGCTTGTTATACTTAACATACAAAAGAGATGGGTTGTTTACAGACATGTCTATTTGTGGTAGGCTATGTATGTGGGCAGACACTATACAATTGTACTACAATCGATATAGAGAAAAAAAACATTTTTAAATCCATTTAGGTTGTGTTTAAGTTGTACTGTAGGGGAGAGGTTGGGAAAATGCTACGGGTAACTGTTAGCATTAGGGAGACGATGGAAAGCGGTGGTGGCGGACTTTCAGGGCTAACACTGTAATTACCACACGTGATCGGGGATGTGTCTTTAGTCGCATGGAGGACTGTTTTGTTTCAGAGTTAACATGCTCCAATTCACCTGTCCCCACGAGGCGCAGCACTCTCCTTTCTGTCATGTCTGTGACGTTCTCCCTCCGCTACTGGAGTTGCTGTCTGCTGTGTGTCCAATGTGGACGCCATGCCCGACTCTAATCATTGTAATCACTCATCCGAAAGGACCTTCCTCCTTTCCTCCCCTACTCAAAAGCAGGCTATTTTTAGTGTCCATGCACTGTGCTAGGCTAGAGGGATTATCGTTGATTTGACTAAAACTGTGGTGCTCGAAAAGCTCGAAAGCAATATTCAATAGCCGGCATTCTGTGCTTACTACGACGGGAGACAAATATTAATTATTCCATATTAGCCATGCAGACTCGGCTGTCAGTCAACAGTGTTGTTTGACTCACTGTAGAAAATCCTTGATAAAAGGAACGGAAATGTACATGGGAAATGGTTTGTACCTGTGCCTATAATATAGGTTTGACAAGATCCGGTCTAGGTCGATACAAATGGAAGTTTGTGTATGATCTGTGACTATTTCATCGTGGAAAGCATAGTTTCTTAGTTGTGCTAGGGGTGTTCTCATTCAGAGGGGATTTAGCCTACAGAACAGGTGGGCATTGCTTTGAGCTGCTGCTGCCTCACTTGGGCTATTGCTACAGGCTAGCTTGGGGAAACAAAGACTACAACTCCAAGTGCAACGTGTTTAAAACCAATAGAATGCAGGCATGCCATGTGGAATAATACCTGGTAGAACATAGCGAGGTGCATTGTATTATGTGTGTTTTCATACTTCAAACTTTAGCAGTAGGTGATAGGAAGGTTACGTATTAAAGGTGAGGTCAGTGATTGCAAAATACACTTTTTCTCAAATTCAGCAAATATCTGTTCACGGTCTGCTATTTGCTCATTCTGTGGAATACAATGTTTCTACAATGGCCTGGCTCTGTAAATAGGAACACAAGGTTGTGCACACCGCACCGCACGTCAATGTTCTAGCCTTGACAATGCGTCCAATGTGCGGGGCTTCTGAGGGAGCATTAAAAGGAGTTGTTTTTGTTTTTTACTGACGTCAAATATCAATAATCTTTCTCTAAAATCCCTGACTCCACCTTTAATTCCTATTGGTTGGCCTGGATCTTCGGATAAATAAACCAAAGAGAAAAAGCATAAGTATGCCAACAATACATGTGAACTGTACAGTTTCAATACTACTTTTGACAACATTTCTACGTTTTATATGGCTACAGTGTTTTACAGTAGGCCATTCATGGATTAATTAGGTCTACTCTGATTGCTTAATTGATTTTTCGTTTTACATGGACAATACACATTAATCAACATTTAAGTAAAATAAAATGTTTGCCAGTTGGCTAATTTTCAATCGCAGTTGCTGGACAGGTTATGAAAAAGTTACAGTAGCAATACAATTGATAAGCTACCAGCAATACAGTACAACCAGGCAACATGAAGAGAGTAACACAGAAATATATAAAAAACGACACTCTTTTAAAACTACAGACAACACTACACAGCTATGGATTGTGTGCACGGCTGATTTGCTTAAAGCCATGTCTTCAGATTTGTTTTGAAGGTGCTATAGTTGGTACAGCTGTGTATGTTTGATGGCAGTGTATGGCAAACTCTCACAGAGAAAGCAGATTGGCTGAAGGTTCTTTCCCTTTAGGATACTATACAGTCACCTCTCATGGCAGACCTTGTAGCATTTATGATTGCATTCTGTCTTGTGGTCAGAACAGCGAAAGAAATATAGCACCGCCTAGTGGAAGCAGTGTTCACAATACTGGAAGAATCATTAAACTAATAAACCAAGCAGTTCACCGTCATGGTCGCGTTTAACATTATAAGCAACCGCACTGAATCGAAACAAAACCAATCTGATCTTCATTTTAATTACTTTCATTATCAGAATGCTGCATTTCTCGAGGGGCTGCTATATTGTTATATATGGTTTCTTCTTGGAGATAAAGTGTGCGTGTATGTGTCGGTCTGCAGAAGGGAGAGCACCTACAACCATGATATCCGGACAATTTGAATACCGTATCATATTTTATTGTAGGCCTATAGCCTATGCTTTTTCCGAATCATGTCAGTATGCAATACAAAGTTGCAATCATGCAATAAGCGCGTGTTGATTAGGACATCTTTGCGTTTATTACCGCGAAAGTGATTGCATTTGGCAAGATGTGAGCAAAGTTAGAATGCAACGAACATGTCCTATTTCCCGAAGAATGGTGTACCTGGGCTCAGGAGTCTTCAACCAGCCCCCTCCCTCTAACGTCCTCTGCCTGCCACCCCCTTCAGAGTTAGCGTTGCACTCGTTGCAGTAGGAGGGTCCATGTGTTTGCACAGAATGACGTCGCTGTGACTGCAAGTAAGAACGACTCCTTCGTTGTTTTGATTAGTATTTCAACCGAGCGCTAGAATTATTAATTTGCAAATGTATGGGCAAAATATGAGATTACCCGCCGCTGCCGTCCAATCCGTCGCTGCCGTTCGGTCTGTCAAATAGCGCCTTGCTGTTGAGGATTAAGACATAGCCTACGCAGTAGACTTCTGTGTTCAGCTGTCAAACTGAAACTAGTGGATCTATTGGAAACAGTCGGTAGAACACATTTGCTGTAGGGATTTTGCCGAGAAGACAATTAGTGACTTGCTTTCATGTCTGTTTTGTCCTCTGGATTAGTGCTGCCCAGCAACACAGCCACCTGACAAGTCTGAATGTCGTAATTAAGGTAAGGAGTGCGTTTTCTTTAATATGCTATCTTTACGATAATTAACAAAACATAAAAGATTATATAAAATAGGCTAGGCCTACTACTAAACAATATTTCCATCACAGACGCGTTTGCAGTTTGTTGAAGTCAGTTTGCCACTTTGAAACAGACTGCAAACAAGACTGGTCCATAATATTGCAAAGTTAGATATTTTAATTTACATTTAACATATATTAATAATGATGATAATAATAGGCTAATAGCATATTGTGTTATTATATTTAGTTGTAATAAGATAAGAAGGTAAGCCTGTGCACATTTTATTTTCCTAGTTGCAGCTGTATAGCTGCTGTGGACTATAGTCCAAATGCATTTAAAAAGCAAATCTTACATAGGCTATAGGTCTAGGCCTAACCTAATTTGTAACTTTTCTTTTCCCACTATACAATTGTAGTTACTTCAGACTTCAGAGAAACTTTAAGCGACAAAACGGTTATTGAGATCTAGCACCAACAAAGTCTGTTTGAATTAGGTTGCGCACCCGCAAAATATGGAGAGCATTTCATGACCAGAGTTGTACGCCCTACAGGGGTATATCTCTCCAACAGCGCGCTTGGTCAGACATACAGGGAATATAGCTGCAGGTGTCGTTTTCTTAAAAGATTATGCAGAGAAGTTTCACGGGCTATATAATTCAGATCGGTGCCATGACAGCCTCTTCTGCCAAAAGTTAAATAGGCCTATATCTTTTTATCTGTTTTATTATCACATAATGTGACGTACATCGTAAAATGTTATGTCATGAAAATTGTTGTGAATTGCAAGACCATTTTAATTTGCCATTTCAGAGGTCGGAATTTAGACTTTCGAAATGTTTTAAATCATGTCGCAGCTATGTTGTTGCTGCAAGAGCAATAACTATTGAGTGGCAGCTTTTGGACCAATCCATGAACGGCTTGTCAAATTTGGGAGCGTTTTGTCTGTACGCTGTCCAATGGAGGCGCACAAGTGTGTCGATCTAGCAAATCACAAGCCTCTACGTCACAAAGATATGTGTTAACCCATGCATTGCGTTTTCCTTAGTCCTTTATCAGATTATATTCATTATTATTCCCGAGTAGGAAATTAACCCTTTGATTTTACAGTAAAGGAAGCGCATTGACTTGAATTGACAGAGTGAATTAAAAACAAAAACATTAAGTATAATTTGTTAAATTCCAAATTGATTTGCAGTACACCAATTACATTACATGAATACTAATATCTGAAATTATAACGATATATATATATATATATATAATATATATATTATATATTATATAAATTATAACAATGATATTACATTTGCAACTAAAACGCGTACATCCTTAGTTAATAGCCATAGCGCAGTTTCACAATAAACACTGTGTGAACGTGATGTGATTTCAGATGCATTACTACACCTAAAATAGTTTTAATTCCTTTTTTTCACCCCGTATTTCACCCAGGTGAGTCAATGATCAAGGAATGGAGACCAAAAGATACCATAGTTTATTTGATGGAAAAAACACAGAGAACAGATGGTCTCAGGTCCCCGGTAGTATGGAGTATAATTGCTGCAATACAGAGGATTCCAGTCAGACAGGCAGTGATATCCTGATGGACGCAGTCAATGCCGGCTGCCCTGCTGGAAGCCTAGCAGCTGAGTGCAAAGAGAGCAACACGAAGAAGCAAGAACAGCCGATGCTTCGCGTAAGCCAGAACCCACTTTTTGTTCACCCACTATTTAACAATTCCCTCTACGGTCGGAAGCAGGAAATTGACTCTAAGGAACTTTCCAAGACTGTGGCTGAGTCTATGGGCCTGTATATGAACGATGTCAGGGAAGCAGACTTTGGCTTCGGCCAGCACGGGGGCAGCTCCAGCCCTGGGAAGTCGTACCCAGTGTGTGGGCGTGTGCTTGAGGAGAACCAGCATGTTTCCACAAAGAATCCCAAGCTGAAGTCTATGGGATTCCAGCAGCCCTGCGCCACTCCCAGAGAGTGCTCTGCTGGGACCCCGGTTAGCTCAGCCCCAGTGCTGGCTTCATCTCTCTCCTGCAGTCCCCAGACCTCCAGCTCCATTTCCAGCCCTGGAGGGGGAAGCATCAACATAGTGTCCTCTACAACCAGCCCAACCGCCAGCTTTGGAGCTGTGTGCTCCTCCATCAACAGTCCCGTCAACCAGACTTCCTCTCTCCCGGCTTTGGCCCACATCCAGCGAAGGAATTCGGCGACGTGTAGCCCCGTTGAGACCAGCGGGGTGGGGTCTCCGCCCCTCACCAGCCCCATGAACATCATGAGGTCCCCCATGTCCAGCCCCCAGAGTATGAGCAGCGTGAGATCTCCACCCTCCTGCAGCGCCACGTCGTGTAACATGAGGTCGTCCGTCTCCAGCCCGACGGGAGCCCCTGGCAGCTGCAGTGCAATCAGGCCCTGCATCTCCAGTCCGGCGGCAGGTGGCGCTATGGGGGTCAGTAGCCCGCAGAACCCCTCCTCGTCTGGGTTTCCTGTGGCCAGTCCGGCCAGCGGACTGGGCCTGGTGCAGAATGACACAAATAGCCCCGAAGGGACCAGTCTAACTCGAGATCCGGACTTCAAGAACTTTGAGTTCCCCAAGGTGGAGATGCTGGATGGGGAAGTGTTCAATGTGGGCCTGGACCACATGGGGATGGTCAAGTACATTAAAACCGAGCCCGGGACTGACCTGAGGAGCATGTGTTTAGGCAGCTCCAAATGTAACGTAAGCAGCACACCTTTTATCACCCAGATAAAGACTGAGCCCATCAAAGACGAGGGCTGCATGACTCAGCAGGGCTATGGTGAGCAAGCGCCTTCTCTTGGTCTCTTCCCCGCATCTGAGACCACTTATTTGTCCCTGAGGAATAACATTGATGAATATAGTCTTTCTGGTATTTTAGGACCGCCCATCAACTCTATGAATGGTAACTTTGAACCTGACGTGTTCCCAAACAATGTCCTGTCTAAAGGGGTTAAGCAGGAGTCCAATGATGGCAGCTACTACCAAGAGAATAACAGCATGCCTGCATCGGCTATTGTTGGAGTTAATTCCGGCGGACACTCGTTCCATTACCAGATTGGGGCACAAGGAACAATGTCTTTTGCACGGCATGATGTGAGGGACCAGTCCAACCCTTTGTTGAATCTAATTTCTCCAGTAACGGCGTTAATGGAATCGTGGAAATCTCGGCCAGGCATGTCACACGGTTCAATGTCGGCCAGGGTGGATGGGTACCCAGGTCAGAGCTGTCTCACAGACACCATGTCAAGGTAAGAGCACTGAATGTTGTCCGTGTGTAACACAGTATGTGTACTAGTGCCTGGCAATATATTTAAATCAGAGCTTTGACTCTGAGGTTTCCTAGACTACTAGCTAACTCTTACTTTTATTACAACTATATATTATATTATATTATATTATATTATATTATATTATATTATATTATACATTATATGATACATACATACATACATACATACATACATACATACATACATACATACATACATACATACATACAGATAGATATGGGGGAGGGTTTTTATTTTCCCTAAATAACAAGCCTTTGTAATATGAGGAGGTTCTCCTGGATTACATTCTGAGGACTTTGAATGCACAAGGGGTGTAGGGCGTTTGCTTGAAGAAGGGTAAAATAATAAGAGTAACACAGGGCTTGGGAAAGTCAGCGGGATGCCGACTGGGGAAAAGAAACTGTGGAACGAGGTCTGGGTCATTGTTACAGTGCAAGAGCTGTTTTTGTGATCACATCATCTTTGTCTAAAATCTTCTCGGTGGTCTATTGTAACAGAGGCAAATATTTTGCCTTATCACAGTCTGTGTATACACAACTAAATGTATTGGTCTGTTATTAGGACGTCCGGCTAGGATCTTGTGTAATATCTGTTTTTATGGGCCCTGAGCCATTATAGGGCAGCGTCATCAATTATAAATGATTGATCACATGCTTTTGTTGCCATACTGAATAAATAAATGTGTGCATTTTTGAGGACTGGTACAAAACATAAACAAACATGCCAAAGGGGGTAAAAATCATCAATGGCCACCAATCTGGCAGCGTGTAACTTTGACATAGTTGTTGTGGTTCCAGTATATTTTGGTGCCCTAATTGCATTTGCTGTAAAGCTGAGGGCACTTATCAGCAGTTTTGTAAAACATCACATGCACAAAGTAAAGCGCAAAAATCTCTTAACAAATATATATACAATTTAGTTATACAGTATAATACTAATACTTCCTTGGCTGCCTATTTCTATATATTTACAATACTGTAAATCCAAATATAGATAGTATTTTATCTAGTTTGGTGTGGAGTTGTTTAACTGTATCTGTGGTAATATTTGTCTCCTATTCTATAGTATTGTATATGCATATAGTGTATTGCTTCATTCAATTACATGAAAGGCCATAAATGACTGGAACTTACAGACCAGCCCTACAGTACTTATCAGCTCTGTGATGTAGCTTGCTCTTTCTATCTGACAGGCTCATTTCTATTTTAATCAAGCATATAGAGTTTTTTATTTATTTTATTTTTTGGTAGTGGCGGAGGCGTGGTAAGAGGAAACCGACAAGAAACATGCGATGCATTTTGTGATTGTGTTCAATTGCTACTCTGAGACATTGTAAGTTATTCTGGACCATTATTCTATCGCTGTGTTATTGCTGTGGCCTAATTCTGACCACGTCAAATTGAGTTACTCTCCTTATTAAGAAGAAGAAAAAAACATTGACTTTAGCTCGTGTTTCTTTTGAAGTAAGATTACCCTTCCCAGGATCAATGATCAAATAAGCTTCATGACTACCTTCATTTGTTGTTCAGAAAGACAATGTGCTACATTTTGTAATACTGTATACGGAATATACTGTATACTGTATATATCTATTTGTATTTATTTTGGTAAAATATCTAGTAGTGTATCAATTTACTATGAAGTATACTTTCAGAATTAAGGTAAGCAAACATTGTACCTTAGTTTGTGCCCTATATTTGTATGTCAATATATTAATAGTTCTGTATTTTTACTGTGTGTACAGTACTTATTCATCAGTAAACCAGTTATGTCTTTATATGGGGTTTTAATTTGCTAGTACACACACACTTGTTTATGGAGCAGATGTGTGTGCATGTGTGTGGCATAATGAGGTGCGCGCAGCACAGAGAGGAAGGATGCAGCCTGTTACCTTGGAGGTGACCCATATGGTGGGAGCCAAAGCAATGCTGACGGGATCACTGCCACCTTGGTCCTAATGAGATCCAGCTTATCCCTAATGTCAGACAAGATGACAGTGTAAGAGGTGGGCCACGCGGCCGCCAGCCAGCCATCACGCACGCACACAAGGATATTGCCTTCTTAGTTGCAGCAATATTACTGAAGCGATTGACAGCTTCCCTTTAACATAGGCTCATTATAATCTGTCACTTTTCAGATTGAAGTAGTGCATTGGATATACTGTATAGCCACGATGCCGTACTGGACACTGTAAATCTTCAAATGCGGTGCAGCCTGTTAAAAGGTCTATGATCTAATTGATCTTTGGCCTGGTTTCATGGTAAATCAGTTCTTTATTTCATAGACAGAGATGTTACCCAACCATTAAACGGCAATACTAAAATACTTAGCTGCACTGCAAGAATTTGGTGATATACTGTATTATAAAATGCCTGGGGTAATTTTTCTCACATTGGTTCACTTGTAAATGTTATTCATTAAAAAATATTTCTTAATTTTACAAGAGAGAGGCAGAAATTAGACATTACTTCACAAGAACTTTAATATTTTTTGGAGGGTATCATATGCGATAATTCATAGACTCAACAGTTGGAACGATCACAGTATGTTCTGGGTAATTAGATCATGGAATGGATATTTGCTTTTCAGCATTTTATTGCTAAAGCACAAAATAATCTACTTTAATATTTTCTCTAAACATACACTCTAGAATAGCTAAACCAATATGTGCACTATTATAAGAATTTCATAATCAAAGACATTCCTTTAGTTACAGTATTTTAGTTATTCAAAGGAAGTGGCAACTTCACTCTGGGATTAAAATGTATATTAAATGACCTACATTAGTGTGCTGGATTATGTTTTCTTACTGCCCAAATCTCTTTTCACCCTATTAAGGGCATTTTGTAATGGTTGTCAAGGGAATATTTTACCCAAACGGTCTATTCCCCTGATGTGGAGGTAGTACAGTACAATAAAAAAGAAAACAATTCAGTCATGTTGATTTCCTTCACATTTCAGTTATTACAGTACATTTGCTCAAGGCAAAACCAAACATGTTTTATGCCAGCCTTGGCATTTCTTTTGTCTTGGAGCTAGCATGTGTCTAGCGCTATAGGATATGCATTAGAAGGAAGCACAAGACTTAAGCAGGCAGAATGCTTTGCACTGGACTCTAGCCAAATCGCAATGTTCTTCTGAGGGATGAAAAGGCATACTCCTGAGAGAAAACTAATAAGGCTTTAATTGTATGTTCCTCCACTAAATTAATGGATGGAAATTATTTGATTAATTCAGACACTGCTGGATACTAATATCCAATTAAATCCCATCACCAGTTGCGCGCTGGGGTTCCCAGTGCATCGTGTGTCCCTGACTAAATAAGACGACAGCTGCTTGTTTGGGTTGAGGGGGGATTGGTGCAGGTGAAGGTGTTAAGGAATGGCCTTAGGGAAGGTGGTTATGGTTTCTACACCTGTTAAGCAGGATCAACTAGTTTACTGCATACAACCATGTTGTAGATTGGAGTTTACAGTAAGTAGTTAATGTGCCTTATTACGTATCTATAACAATGTAAATGGTATTATCTTATATTCAGTCCAAAGCATGAAGACAGGCCAATGCCCTTCCCTACACCAAAATTATCATTGTCATTTTACTTTGTCATAGAAGAATTGAGCTAGCAATAGATAAGCAAATAGATAGATGTATACTTAAATGAACCTCTATCTATTGTTTATCTAAGGCTCTCTTAGTAGTCTCGTAGTCTGTAAGGGAGCCTTATATAAACATAATGCAACATTACTACGTTGTTGTTGTAGTCTTTGATCACTAACCCACAGATTTACACAAGGCTTGGTAGTAGGTGGAGAGGATTAAGGGGTGAGGCCGTTGTGTGTTGTGTCATAGCCATGGGAATGGCCCCTCCAGCTCCTTTCCCCATTGTGTACCCTATATTATACCAAAAAACAAGGTTTTCCTGGACCATTTATATCCAAAACAACTATAGTGCCATTTTGAACCTTAAATTCAACCTTGAGTATCACACATGACCTGAAGAGCACAGCAGAAGACCTACTGCTAGAGTAGTCTACATTATAGTCGTTGATGGCCAATAGTTGTGGACATACTAGCCAATACAATAAAATCCAGACAGAGCATGTAAATAGCAGAAATAGCATGCCACTCTATATGTGATGTAATATTTATAGAATTGTACTGTACCCTGTCTGTCATTTTATGCAAACACTGTCCTTTGGCACTAAATGCAGACAGCTTGATACTGTAATATAACTTAAGTGTCTCTATACAGGAGAGTATAGTTACAATATACAAACCTTAATATGTAATTGAAATATAAACCGGAAAATGTCTTAAATAAGTATGTCAGAGAAAGATTTGACAAAATCCTGCATGTGCGAACCGTAATAAATATATTAATGTACATGAATAAATAAATGTGAGTTTTCAAAAGTAGCCTGTCTACTTCACCAAGTTGAAGCAGTTCAGTTGATGAATTCAGGTTGAAATGTGGAAAATACATTTATAAAACAACATGAAATGTAAATTTTTAGGTCATGATTAAATTAGAATCTGGATTATTTATGCAATCTTATTGGCTCAGGCACACACATGACTTTGCTCGTCCAATTAGGAAAGACATGATTTAGATGTGCATGTGCGTGTGTTGGTGTGTGTAAAAGAGAACAAAGTAAGAATTATTTATGAATGTCAATGCCATATTGAATGCTAGATTTACACATTTTACTTATAATTGTTCCGGCGTATTTACACCTGGGACAAGACTCCTTGTACTGTATAACCTTCCAATAAGCCATATCACGAAAGTGATGGCAAGAGAGAGAGGCATACATTATAACATTACGGCAACAGAGGAGGAATATGTAGGCTATGCTGTACTGTAAGTTGAGAGAGCTACAGTAGCAAGTTTTAGCAGTATAAACAGATGGCTGCACTGTTTAACTTCAGAATGGTGAGAACTTAATTATTCATATGGGAAGACATTAATGCACTGTATGGGTAGCCTTTCTCTTGCCATGTTGCCTACATGTGCTTAAGTCTTTAAAAGACCACATTTAACAAGTCTTATTAAGCAGGGTTATTGATGTTTGCACAATAGTGAAAATTAATCTCTCTCTCTCTCTTTCTCTCACACACGCACGCACGCACACACACACACACACACACACACACACACACACACACACACACACATACAGAGACAAGCTCCACCACCACCAGTAACATATTCTAAACCGGACTTGACACCCCAATAAAAGTGCAGTTACTGTTGGCTGGGGCTGCAAGGATGTAAATGCTTGTATTGTCCTCATTTGAACCTCTTCCTGAAGCGCACGCACAATTGACTTTGTGCCAAATATACGCTATAGGCCAGTTGTGTAGGCTACGCAGCTGACATACCGTACTATGTTGTCATCAAGGTCATTAACAGGCTTTAAGAGGGCCGAAGCTGAGCACAGGAGCCGTGACAAAGCATGTTGTGCCACTGCGTGGGCGATGAATGCCCTCATTTCTATACTGGGATGCCATGTTAAGTGTGTGATTGGCTTGCTTTTCGTGTGCCTTTGTACACTGAGCACGCCAATGATCACAGAGATCCTGAGTCATGCTTTGTAGATATTGCCCGTACAGTGAAATTGCTGAATGAAATGGGAATGATGATATGGTGATATTTCTAGTGTAAATTCTACTATCACATGTACAAAGAAGATGTATAGCTTATATATAAATTATATAGCAAATCTCAGTGATTATTATTAGTATTGTTATTTTTCTGTGTTTTGAAATAACCTCATTTTGTTAAGGGTTGTTGTTTGTTTTGCTGCATGCAAGGAAATGTCTAATTTGTGAGCTGGAAATTTAAAGTTGAAAAAACAGTACTGTATATGATCTATATTTTATTTGTGATAGAGGTTCAGAAAGATATTGTCTGGATGAGTTCTGTCAGTACATCATTGTCTTCTTGCATTCTGATGTGCTTGACTAAACAAACAATCCACACAATCTTTCATGTATAATTGAAACTAGTATTTGTGCTGCTTATGTTGGACTCCAATGTCTTGCCAGGAAAAGCGTGCCATAAGGAAAACGCCTTTAAAAAAAAGAAGTTAATTGAGAGGCTTGAGAGGTTAGCAAAGTAGGTCAGGCATGGTTGGCTGAAATAAAGTAAGGGGTCTATTTGACCACTTTTATATACTGTAACTCTCTCTCTCTCTCTCTCTCTCTCTCTCGCTTGCTCTTATTTTCTCTCTCATGTTCTCTCTCATGTTCTGTCTCACTCTACACACACACACACAACTCATACTGTCCCTCCCTACAGTATTTGCTGAAGCCTTAGAAACACACACGTCCATACTGTATGTTCAAATGCTGTGATGTCCAACAAATGTTTGAATCACGTGAGCATGGCAACATTCACTAATCTTTTTTCTATGTTGTGCAATGGGGGACAACAATGGACTTGGGAGTCTTTAGAACTGGTCCCAAGGAACCCCTGTTACTCATGACTTGACTGCCTTTGGCACGCAGATTATATGTATTGCCCACGGGGCAACTGGTGACATACTGACCCAGCAGGTAGAGAGACTTTCCAAGATCAAATGACGGTGCGGAGAAAATATATAATAAACCAGTTGGCAGAGGTCAGCCGCATGAATGAGGCTGGAGCCTGTTTGGCAGGAAGTGTAATATGATTTCTTTTTTAATAAGCAATGAAGGAAAGTCCTAATTGAAAGGATTTTGTTTTTTTATAATTAAAAAAATAGGCAGATAGTTAAATAGCAGGTATTATCAAATGCATTGTGTTAGTGCAGGGCTGTACCCAATAATGTCAGTCAAAACAGAGTTGGCTGTTTGGCAATACAACGATTCAAAGATGTGTTAATTTTTTCTTTAGGCTAGAGACCTTCTGGCAATCAGAAACTCCACTGGCATGAGATTTGATCACATTAATATAGTCAAATACAACACAGTCATTTAGTAGCCTAGCGTAGCGTAGCCAAGAGCCGTACTACATGATTTGTGATTTTAGCACAAGGCGACATTGAACATTAAAATAATTAAATTAAATTCAATGATTTCTGCAGTTCTCTTTCGAATGAGAGCAGTGACTAACAGCCTGTGAGTAGGCCCTACTGTGCAATTCCTAATGGCAGTGGCAATCGCAAAAGCACAGAATAGCACCGCTGGCTGCCAGTAGGCTAGAGTATATATACGCTATGCGTTCACTCACCAAAGCTGAGGGCAGAAGACAGCAGTTAGTCCTTTGGGCAAACATAATAACCGTTCTTCAAAAAACACTTTTTTATTTACCTCCATGTTAAAACTGTGTAATAGCCTACAGCAGCAGTTTGAGTGATGATAAACTGGTGGTGGACAGTGGACACCAAGGCAGTTTCTTCTCAAAATGAATAGTTTTTCTTCATATTATATCCATGGCATGGGAGCGACAATAGTTTAGCTAACTTGAGAAATGAACGATCTCCCCTCTTTTAATTATGTAGACTAATGACAGCGCCAGACAGCTCTCATATTGGCGTTCACATTCATGTTCTGATGCTGTGGGTCATAAAATTCCTAATTTATATTTATTATTAAAGGTCTATTGATATATTAATAAAAAATGTGGTGTCACATTGAAATGTTATCTATATGCTGCACTTTTTTTAAACTATTTAACTTGAAGAATCTCAGTCAGCTGACTGATTGATGCTAGTTGAATTTCAGGGGGCAGCCCTAGTAGGGAAGTATTTGTTTTATTCCTAAGCCTGTAAGGGTGAAGTCCACAAAAGTGGTAAGTGACAGGGGTTTTTGTGTCTCTCTGTCCACAACTCCAGGAAATGCTCATCTGGCAACCTTCCCCGTAGGTGTTACTGCACTGTACCTGGCTGGCACAGGCACTGGCTGTTTACTATCTGCTTTTGTTTTGGCTATCTTACAGCTGCCTATTTCGTTCCATTCTAAAAGGGAGATGGCCTGTGTTTCATTTTGGACTTTGCTGAGTCTTTCTGCGCTGCTAGACCTCAGAGAAGGAAATGGAGTTTTGCTGATATAATCTACTGTAGCCTACAGTACATGGTACCTTTGGTGAGGGTTTGGGCTCTTTCAACAACATGTACATGTACTGTATTTGTCTTGTCTACACAAACCCACACAACTGAAGTATTATTCTGTGATGTGACATAACGCTTGTCATGAGTGGGAAAATGCTGTTTCTGTTTAAAATAATTAAAATACAAATAATGGTGTGCCACACTAATTTTAAACTCTTAATCGTGCTTATGCTAAAATTATGTTACTTATAATTTTGAAAATTATGTAAAATTTAGCAAAATAAAGGTGACTATAATGAAACTCTTGAATGAAAGCTTTATTTTAACGTAGTCACTCTTGCAATATGCATCCAACTATTGCAAATGAACATGCAACACTTCTGGTATAATACATGCAGTATCTGGAAGATAGTTTATTTTATTTTAGGGTTGAATGCCTCACATTTAAATTTTACGGCCTGCTTGCTAATGTCATACAGTAAGATACAGTACACTGGTGTAGGTGTAAGATCTTTATAATGTAGAATAGTAACCAAGCTTGGTTAATATGTCTTTAGTCAATGCATAGTGTACCTTATTTGCACTTTCTTTTTTTCTAGGAAATGTGTAACTATTGTAGCTAATATTGCAAAACGATGTTGATTTAGCTGTGTAACCCTGACCTGGACACACACTGTGGTAAACTTAATCTCTGCTATGGGTTTGATGGGGTCAGTTTGGGCAAGCCAGTTTGAGTCCCAATTGAACTGGAGGCATTCACATCATTTTCTGCAGGCACCCTAGTTGTGTAACATATTGTGAAGCAATTAAAGAATTTCAGTGCTGGTGGATACTGATGTGTTGCTGTCAGATAACTCTGGAAGGCAAACATCTGCTTGGTGTTATAGCAACTCTCAGCCGCTAATGCCAGCTAGTTGTCCTCCGATATTTGGCTTTTCTCTTGATTGCTATAAGGATTCCTGATTTGGGGATTTAAATCATATACCAGGGCAATTGATTTAACCCAGTGCAATTAACTTTAGCCTACTGTATATTTGTGAGTATATTCGCTCTCTTGGCATTGGTCCAACTGCAATTGCTAACAGTCAGGCTACAGTACATATTGTCACCCTATTGCACAGGTTTGTATCTGGTATAAAATAAATCATTCAATTTTGTAGAACTGAATTCCTTCCAGTTATTTCCATGTGGAGTGTGTGAGAGAAGAGAAGAGGAGAGCAGATTATGTGTGAATCTGGCGCTGCGGATTTACAGTACGTACAGTAGCTGACATGCGTTGAGTTCCTGGTGCAGCGGGGGGCATTTCTGGGAAGCCACATGGAAGCTAGGTTCGGGGCTGTGCTGCCTGAGTCTGCCTTGGGTACTGCCTGTTTGACAGGTTTTGTGAACAGTTAAGGTGCACCACTGTGAAGCATTTTGAGTTCATTGCCAGGAGGATGAAGGGGCAATAAGTGGAGGTAGAGGAATCATGTACGACATATGCTTATTGTTGGTTATATACTGTACGTTAACTTATTACGTAATACTTATTGCTTTTAGTATCAGACTAGGTCGTCCTAGGCCCCAGCAACAACATGAGACTCCTTCAATTTGTGTATACATTTTAGTGCTGGGACGATTAGTCGACGTAACCGACGTAACCGGTTACTTAATACGTCGATTTGCTAAATGTAGCGTCGA
>JAODUK010000001.1:2424890-2435928 GCA_027564635.1 Typhlichthys eigenmanni | reverse complement strand
TGTGTGTGTGTGTGTGTGTGTGTGTGTGTGTGTGTGTGTGTGTGTGTGTGTGTGTGTGTGTGTGTGT
This sequence comes from Typhlichthys eigenmanni, assembly GCA_027564635.1. Lineage (NCBI taxonomy): Eukaryota > Metazoa > Chordata > Actinopteri > Percopsiformes > Amblyopsidae > Typhlichthys > Typhlichthys eigenmanni. The sequence continues at coordinate 2,435,861 of JAODUK010000001.1, read as the reverse complement.
GTGTGTGTTGTCTAGCTGGTAGGAAACCTTCTGGACTTCTGCTTCTACACCTTCCGGGAGTCCCAGGCCCTGAAGGTGGAGTTCCCTGACATGCTGGTGGAGATCATTAATGACCAGATACCAAAGGTGGAGTCGGGCCTCACACACACCCTCTTCTTCCACAAGAAGTGACTGTACAGGGCGGCAACAGCGTTATCCTCAGCGGCGTGAGGCCACAGTAACAGCCGGTTAAGGAGGTATTACGGGGTGGATGAAGGGTCCTGATGAAGGATCTCTGTGCGCGGCCCTAGTGGTCGCCAGCCTGTGTCCCCAAAGGGAGGGAGAGAGAGAGAGGGGGGGGGGAGAGAGGGAGAGAGAGAGGGGGGGAGGCAGGGAGTCGACAGGATGCAAAAGACACATGCCGGATTTGACTTTCGTCTTCGCTCAACGTGGGCTGGTGGAAGTCCAGGGGCAAACAACAACAGCAACAAAGATGTTAAAACGAGGGAGGAGATCTCGGAGCAGAGTTAACATAACACTGGGAGGGACTGAGAAGGACAAAGAAATGTGACAAGTCATCGCTAAGCCAATCCCCGCCCCCCACCCCATACCCCCAAAGTATTTTCTATGGAGTCAAAGCCATACATTTCTTAGGATCCAGTGTACACTATTCACTAAGCACGCACATGCTAATTCTCACTGACACATGCGCGCACACCGTCCACGCGCAAGCTAGTAGACGCTCCGCGCTTGCACATAAACAACACAAAATAAACAAACAACAAAAAAAATAACACGCAACTTAACTTAGTTAGAAAGACATAGCTTGGACGTATTCAGTGTGTTACAAATAACAGCACTACTATAGGTAAAAACAAATCTAATGCTTAGATTTAGCTTTGCAGTCTGCAGACTTACTTCTAAGACCACAAGCCAATAACTAGGTGGCATACAGCACTATTGTCTAGGCTATCTGTAAGATGACATGTCTTTTTGAGTATATTCCAAGGGCTATGCTAGTTTTGACATCAAATCAAGAAGATCCAACATTCACTCTTAAGTGGTGAAGCCACAACACTTAATTGTAATTAAGAAAGAAAAAAAGGCTGTAAAACAATCCAATGTAATATGCAAACTTTAGAGCTGATTTAAATCTGTTGTAATCGTGTCCAAAAAAAGCTCAACCACACTGCACTCATGTCATAAATGAGTCACTGTTTTGGGCGATGTGAGGTAGATTCATGCAATTCATTGGTGAATGATTATCTTAGTCCAAATGTTCAAGCGTAGCAGAGAGTGGAAAACACCAGGCACTCACAGCAAGTATTTCAGTAAATTCAACTGGTAATGCATTTGACTGAGGTGCATCCATGGTAATTGCTGTTATTTGTGTAATCTCCCGAGTCCAATTGTCCATTTTTACTCACAACAAAGAAAAACCAGCCCTTTGTGCATCAACACTTACATACTCTTCCCAGGAATAATAAAAGTGTTTTTTACAAGTTTGTTGTAAAGGTTTTTTTTTGGACAAGCCAGACATTTTACATTAAGGTGCTTCTTTTCTACAAAACCAGGCAAAGCATAGCATAAGATATACAATAAGCCGCAAACAGTCCGTATGGACAGTTTAAACACACATATACTCTATAATGATGTAATTAGGGGGAAAAAAGCATTACAGTGCTTACAGTAAACGACTAATGTATCAAAACCAGACAAATGTGTACATATATTAATGAACTGCTTAATTCTCTTCAGCTGTTGTACAGATCAACATTTTTTAGGTACATGATGGTGATTGCTTGATGAAGAACTCAGTTGCATTGGTATGGTCACCTTCCTTGCGTTTGTGACTCTCATTTCTCTTATCTTTAGGCCAAATGCAATGATATGTATAGCAGGCCTAGTCATCTGGACCATTAGGTTGTCTGACACCCCACTGGTTGCTGGGTAGTTGTGAAACACTACTGCGATGCTACTGAAAAAGACAAGAGCCACTGGGGAAGAAAAAAAGCGGGGGTGTGTGATTATTTGTTATTTGTGTGCCCTGTGAATGTGTATTTATGTGTCTGTATGTGTGTATGTATGTGTGCGTTTTCCCTTGCAAGCACGTGCATAATTGATCCGCACCTTCAGTGTGGGTATTATGCATTTATGTTATAGGATAAGTCGTATCCTATTTCCACACTTAGATTTGCACAGATGAGATACAATGTGAAATGAGGCATGAATGCAGCAACCAAGAATTGTCTGTTTTGATAGCCAACTGTTTTTATCTGGGAGGTCTTTTGCAAGAATACCCAGCCTAAAGTCAGACGAGTCAAAAATGACTATTAATAACACTGGGGTGGTATACTGTGCTTGTGTTTGTGGCCTCGATACTTGTGGTTAAGGCTACACTTTGACGTATTGTGTGTGTTGGTATTTGTAGAAAGGTTAATGCACAAAGAGAAGAAAATGTAGGATAACAGCAATTGTATCAATGATGGAAAGGCCTACTATTCAGTCTCAGTGTTTGTACAACCGCTGACTTTATTGTGCATCATTATGTTTAAGTTGTGAGGGACCCTGAAATTAAGCTATCAATTTGTTTCATTATTTTGCCCCGCTTTCCTCCACCATCCTCCTTTTTAGAAAGAAAAAAATATTTATGTTTAAAGGTTTAGGTTGAATGGGAACGTATTTTTGAGAGATTTATATTTTGCTGGAAAACAATATTTAAGTACTTTGTCTAAAAACAATATCCTTTTTGTAAAATGAAATGTTAATGCATGCTTTTGATGAGATGTTTACATTGTATTTAAAGAAGGGAAACTTGTGCCTTTTTTATCTCACATGATTTACAATTTTACAGTATATATTGTAAATAATACAGCAAGTCCATATGTTGAGTATAATATAAAACAAATCTTTAACAATCTTCTTTGATTATTACAAGTATGTATATATCCCACTTGCCATGTTTTATGTTCAATCATAGACACAAATGTTTTAATGCAACACAAAGGGCCAGGTAGAATAATGAATGTACCACACATGGTCAAGACTTATGGAACTTACTACCTGAATGTTTGAGAGACAGAGTACATTTATCATTGCTTTTTAAGTCACTTTTTTAATTTGATTTGACATGTCATGCATTTTTTTTCACAAAACATAGTAGGCAAAACATATTTTGTATCAAATGTGATAACTGACCAGTCCAGCATTTTTTTTTTATTATATTTGACAATTTTTCAAACGCATAAGGGTGTGCTGTTTGATGAGTATGACGTTAAAATCCAGAAATCACAAACAATTAAAAGCTGAAATATCTAAAACCTTCTTTGTGCCTCTTCAGTTTTAAATACCATCCATTCCCTACACAAAGTGGTATATATAAAGCAGTAGGGGTTAGGTCACCTGTCAATGGACCGTAAAATTGTTTAATTTAATTTAAATAATTTAATTCTTACATTTACTCTAGTTTTATTGTTTTTAAATAAAATGTGCATACATTTTTCAGTGGTGCTCATGGTTATTTTTACATTGCTTTTATGGAAGGGTTCACAAGCTATGAACCCATTTGGGTTTTCCCTGGTTGTAGCATAAACCATTTGAAAAATATTGATGTAGACCAAGCAGTTACAGTATGGATATTATGTGTAATTGAAAAGGTCAATTTCATCCATCCAAACACAGCAGGGTAACTATTGTAAACGGTTTAGATAATTGACGAGTTGAAGTATTTATAGACTTTTACCTTCCAAAATTATCCAGGGTTTTTTCTTTTTGCTTATTTTCAACTACAACAGTTAATATCACCCATTACCAGTAAAATAAAAATACTAAGACTTTCCAATATCAGTAGCCATTTAAACGTAACTGCAATTTGATACCAATACCACGGTTCAGGTTGATATCATGGTTGTGTACATCTGTTCTACTATAGCTGTAATTCCACAGTACACTAGGCTACTAGCCATGTTATTGCCATTGTTACTCAAGATGAAGGGGCAAAGTAGAACAAGCCATAACCTCATAGCCATGTCAACACATTTTTTAATAAATGTGTTTTTAATCCCCAAAATACATTTTTACTTAAATTCTTTGTATAATATTTCTTAGAGTGCATATATCTAAACATAAATTATTGAAATAACTTTGAATCCAGTTTCTCCTGTATACCGTGATGCAAATATTGCCATACATGTGTTTGCAAAAACAAGATTCAAATAAAATGGTTAAATGAATGGCGTGTAGCTGATTTTATTACCGCATCTGTGTTCATGCGATATGGTGATCCAAAACAGTGGAAGTAAGATACCCAACTTACTAACTTAAAATACCCATCATATTTGGAAGGTAAAACCAGTGGTAATGAAGTGTTGAAACCCCCCACCGCGCTTGTAGAGAAAACTCACTATTAACCTCGTTAAGGGATGATCTGAAAGTGCGTCTGCTTTTGCCAGACTGCCGAGCAGACAGTATTACTTTTTGCTCATTTTTTCGCTCCCTCTGAAAATCCACAGCCCTCTCCAAATCTCCCCCAGATTTCCAATAGCTTTCACTGTGTAGTCATGCCAGATAAACAGAATCTATTGGATCAGGCTGATTTCACGCCTGCGCCCGCGCACATGTTGTCTTCTGTGGCCCACTTTCTGAGCTCAGTTCTCTCTGTCTCTCCATCTCTCTTACTCTGTCTGTAGCCTCTGTGTTGGGTTTTTTCACTTTTCATACATAGCAATGCTATGGTCTTTGTGGACACCCAGACATTTTGGGAAGCCTTTGTGTAATTATGTAATTGTCTGAACGCTGTTGTTGACCTACTGGGTAAATTGCTGCGGGGTAGAGATCTAAGCTGAGTCACAGTCTGGAACTATTTTCTGGGGCTGAAGGACACTGCGCCATGGGAGGCAAAGGGCGGCTGGCACATAGCCAAAGGCCCAAGGAAATGGAAACATTTAGCTGGATTTAACTGAAACAAAATGCTAGTGCATGTCTACAGCGACGTGGGCTATGGTTAAACTGGGTTAAGTAACCTTTAAGATAAAGTAATATAGTATTACTATTTTCATAATTATGTAAGTTACACAACGCTATAGTGATGTCATAATGATTCACTAAGAGACACAGTCACACAGGTAGAAACAGTTTGGAAAAAGTAAATCCAGTTTGAGGTAGACATGCAGAGAGCATGTCTGTGATTCAGCAGTATTCTGGCACAGAGAGGATGATGAAAGGCCCTTGCTCTGGGTGGGTGTGGGGTATGGGGGGTGGGTGATTTGCGTGGCCCATAGCAGGGTACGATTTGCCCATCTCATTAGCTCTGCCTCATTTCATTATGTAACCATCACTGCTGCTGTCGCTCTAGAGAGAAGGAGACTCATTTGTGGCTGAACTGCCGTTCCTGACAAGCTGCCAGTTTTTTTTTTTATATAAATGGACAATGTAAGTGTGTAACACTACAGAATAGTGCATCTGCACACTTATTAATTACTGCATGTCTGGTTGTAGTGGGCCCGTGGTAATTATGTATGTGAGGTTAAACTACTGGGCTGAATGCCATTAGTACATCAGTTATCCAGATATAGTCCATGACCGAACACATCAAGCTGACATCTTAATAGATAAAGGAGTCAAATTAAAGTACAGGAAAAACATATTGTGTGGGGCAGTACAACCTAGTGGTCTGGGCATTTGATTCTCATCTAAAAGGCACTAAGTTCGATCCACAGCATGGGCCAACCTGTAAGAATTCATCCATACTTTATCCTTGATACTTGATTTGGATAAACGTGTCTGCTATATGAACAGATTATGTGGATAGGTCCAATCTTCAGTTTTTTTTTGATAAATGGAACTATTCTGCAGTGCTTTACATAATTGTCTAGCCCAAAAACATAAACATAATCACCTTATATTTAGAAACAAAACAATCTGCTTACTACCCGATAGCTCGCCACAAAATATACAACATCAATGAATAGGCTTGTTTTTTTGTTTAAATTGAATATTTTGTTTACTTTCAAGTTATTATTAAATTATTCGTTTTACTGGAAGAATACATACAGTAATTCAGTAAAGAACTATTATTTATTTATTTAACATTGAAGACAATATCCAATGACATACAAATGAAGCTGATGCCAAGGCCCTTTACAAATATCATAGATCAATGTCTTACTGTAAATTATTGCGATTCCTATTCAAAAGACAAAACAATCCACTAAACAAAAGCTCTCAGAAAAATTAAAGTGTCCACTGTTGAACGGTACTAATGAACCTATGTGATGTGTGTACACACATACTGTATATAGTGCACATTGAAGAAAAGCTCTGTTGACCACTAAAGAGAACATAATGTCCTTGGTACTGTAGCTGTTTGAAAACAAGAAATATACTGTATTGAGAGAGAGAAAAAAACTGAAATACTGTATTTTGTGGTCTTACATATATATAAACACTTCATGTATTGTTGAATGACTTCGTTTACTGGGTATAATGATTGAAAAACAAACATGGTGAACTTTTAAAGTTTAAGTGAATAACTCATCTGTTCAGAGAACACTGAACAACGTCTAACGTGGGTCTATAAAACCTAGATTAATCTAGAGAGAGAGAGAAAAAAATCTAATACAGAATTGAGCAATTTGTATAAAATGTTTTTGAAATGTGTTTAAAATAAGTTTGACTCTCCAAGGCAGCTGTAGCCTTGCACTAGGCTTTAGGCCATACATTATACTTTAAACTGGACAAAACATGTCAAAATCCCTTTGAAATGAACAGTACTGTTGAAATGTATTTAAAACTAAATGAAGTACAGGATGGTGTGTTTAAGATGGTAAAAGGCATGCAGCCAACAAGCCATTAAATAATTAAAAATCAAAAACAATTGTCTTACGAGATCCCAATAACTTTAAAATAACGACATGCATATTTGAATTAAGAGTAGACAATCCTAGTTATGTTCAAATCTACCTGCTCTTATGTTGGTTAAGGCACATACATATTGTTCATATTAACACATTCAAACCAATCTAGTGGCTATCACTGCGAGGTGTGTTCAACAGTTCATTAGAGTGCAAACCCCAGGAAATGTTGTTGTTGGTGGCAACTTGGGCAGTTGAGTCATTGAGAAATGATATCAGACCATTTAAAGAGGTTATCCTTGTGAGAACGGGAGTGCTTTGAATGGGTGCTCATGGATACCATGTGTAAGCGCTGCTTCCACAGCGCCACCAACATCAGCGTGGTTTCACTGTGGTGTTCAGAGTTGAGGAGACAGCTTCATCACATGACGCGAGAACACAGTACAACCTCTCCACAAAAGCTTTCCTTCTGGGGCTACAGCAGCTCCATAACAAGTAGCTTATAGAGTTACAGTCTCTTCACATAGTTCTCAGGGATGAGACCCCTCTTTCCTTCTAGTTCCCCCTCCAGCCAACCAGGCTCCCTGGATGGGGTTACTGCAAGGCAGAACACAACGTCAGCAACGATCAGAGGACCCAGAGCTCTCTATGACCTAGAGTACTGACGCAGGCTACTGTACTCTAGCACCTTCAAGGACCTTGAATCTCCAGTTAGGAGAGTGTTTGTATTGAAGAGAACAGGCACATGAAACTAGTGATGCACCAATCTATTTATTTTTATATTTTTTTGCAGATACCAATTGCCGATGTTCAGTCTGCAAAATTGACCGATTACCGATTTTATACATTTTATAAACATTATTCATGGTTTAAGATACATTTGTAATCCAGGTAAACGCATCAACAAAAAGGCAGAATTAATGGTGGATTGATTTCATTGACAACAATTGGCAACCAGATCTACCACCTATCTCGTATTGTGAATGGAAATCGGCCAAATGTGATTTCCTGCCGATTGGTGCATCCCTACCTGAAACTTCAGCTGTTTTATAGATATATTTCATGGTGATGAAGAAACCTAACTGTAACTGATGTCAAATATATTTTAGTCAGATTTAGTAGAGAATCTGACACTGTGGAGAGTGTAGTAAATGGAATCAATATAAAGAATAATTATTGGAATAATTAGACTGACCATATTTTACTATTTAAAAGCAAGGTTAGTCATTCTCAAGAACGCTTGCTAACTTTGAGCTCAAATCAAAACAAATTCCCTCAGAAGCTTTGCCCTACACATTAAAATGCATTGCGAAGCCAGGCGGCATTGTTGTTGTGAGTGGTGTTTGCCACTTTATGTTCCTATTTACGAAGCCAGGACTGCATAAGTACCAGATTATGTTTTTCAGCACACACAGAACTGTAAAATGGCAAACAACAAGATATTTGATGAATTTGACATTTTGACAAAAAGTGTATTAGTATAGTTAGTAATAGATTACTTTAAACGTTGAATTCATACAATGTTTGACATTCGGTTTGCCTGGATCCATTGTTATACATATTGCTCATTATGTCTTGCCAATGCTGCCCACTTTTAGGTTAGTAACCTAAAAGAGTTGGATTGCTCTTTCAGTAGTCCCTTACCAAGTGATTGTGGAAGGCTTTGGTTGCCTGATAAGAGGAAAAGGTAAAGGGGTTGTTATTTGTTTCCATGTGAAATGTGGGGCTACAGTTTGCATTCTATGTAAATTAATGGCTACATACTGTAAATAAGCTTGACTTGACTTAATAAAAGTGAACTTTATTGGGTCGTCTTTTTCCCTTGTCAGATATAGATGCGTCACAAAAATGAATCTTTGCCATTTTGTAGTCAGTTTGCAGTCACCACTGGAGAACAAGACAAACTGAGACAATGGAAGAAATGTAAGCTAAAAAGTCAAGGAGTGCAGCTTTATATAGATACAGTAATCTTCTCGAGGTTCAATATTTTAATATTTATATACTTCTTACCAAGCATTGAAAATCAGCAGCCTTGAGCAAAATCTGGGACTTAAAAAAATAAATATAGTGTGACGATATGTGGTGGCACACCGCTCGAAAATCTCCTCCAGACAGATTACTGACAGGCCACGAAGAGAGCCAATTTAAGATTAGGAGCGCCTTTCTGAGACAACTGAGTCATCCATCCAGTTGTCAGCTGCTTGCCGGGCCATAGTCAAGATAGAAACTAATTGGTCATCCCTAATAGGTTAAGAGTTATTTTTTCTGTTTAATGTCTTTACCAGGCTAAGGAAACATCAAAGACTTCAGCAGCCTTTACTACACTTTGGGTTTTAGTAGGAGCGGAACATTTTGATGATGTTACCTCACCAGCTTATATGTACAATGGCATTGGAGTGCTCCTGACCTAGTTTTGGTCATGGATGAAGTAAGCAATGTTTACAAAGCTGCACAAGTGGAAGGCTATTCCACTCAAGTGGAAGAATAATTAATTCTCCAGACTGTACATACAACATTGAAATACAAATGCAAAACAACACACTATTCAGTCATTTAACAATGATTTAAATGTAAAGTCAGCTATTGCAAACTAAATGTAAGTTAATACACTGTCAAATTCACAAAATATCTCCTTGCATTTTGTTAGTTTACCGTTCTCTGTGCATGTTAAAAAAATAATCTGATACTAAACACAAATAAAGTGGCAACACGGCTCGTATCAACAAAGCCGTAGCACTACGCTTTGCTTCACAATGCATTTCGACGTGAGATGTTTTGATTTTAGCTTGAAGTTAGCTAGAATGACTGACAATACCTTTAACTCTAAAGGAAATGCTCTGGACATTTAAAATAAAATAGCAGAAAAAAAAGTTCAGAGCTATAGATTATTCAAATTTTTTGTTTGAGTTATTGATAATAGTTAGATTGTCTCCAAATTCATTAATGAATGGGTTTCTATTTATTTCCATTTACATTATTTGGCTGTGTATTAATATTTGACTCTTTCTGAAAAGCTGTAACTCCATCTTGTATTCTGCATTATTATTAGCTGCAGAGATGTGAGAATCGGAACAAATTCCTCAAAAAACAATCCTTGGTCAGGAATGCTGAACAGGCCTCGAGACAGGAAACGGCTATATTAAAATTTGGATGAGGCAAGGTTTTAGCTCTCATTATCTAATGCCAGCTGTCAGCCTGTAGTTTTGAAATCATTATTAATAATCTGATAGGACACACTGAACCTAAAATAACTAGCAGTGTCCTGTGATGCAATCACAGTTACTGACCGGTAAGCTATAATTTAATAAACACTTTAATGGAGTGTGTGTGTGCAATCTCAAATAATAAAGAGCGATACATTGTGTGATGTTATTGGGGACCTTGTTGATGTTACTGAGACTATATCTACAGTGTCAACTTGTCACAAGAGAAGGCCTGAAAATACAAAAGCCTTGATTCTCCCAAACCCTCAATTTCCTCCGTGAGTGATTAAAGCTCAGCCAAGCCTTTTCCCAGACTGGGGCCGCACAGCAAATCTGTATATCACCCTCCCTCCTCCCCCTCTTCATCACTTCTCTCCCACCGATTGAAGATCAGATTGGGTGTCCGGTTTTCTTCCAAATCCAATATGCCAGGGCTGGTTCTGTGTGAGCGACTGGTGTAGGCGATAACACTTACCGTCGGTGAATATTGCGCCGACCTGGAAGGAGAGCTCCGAGTCGTGCTCGGCCTCGCACGGGAACACTGCCTTAGCTTTCCCGCCGGTGACACTGAAAAATGAAGGCAATCAGTGAGCTGGCGTGGCTGTGGAGAGGATTACTGCACAGTTCAATCTGGGCCCTGGGTCTGCTTGTTCATTCGCTCACTAGCTTGAAGCAGCAGAAATGGGCCTGGCCTGGCCCGGCCCGGCCCCGGGAAATGAGCACTAAAGAGAGGAACCTAGGCGAGCACCACTCCTGTCCTGTCTGGGGTCTAGACAGATCCAGCCAGCCAGCGAGTCCACACGCACGCACGCACGTACAGCCGACCAGCCGTGCCACATCAGGCCTCAGCAGCAGACAACCATCTAGAGATAATTAAAAAGTGGAGAAATTCTAAAGAAGAGTGTGTGTGTGTGTGTGGGGGGGGGGGGGGGGGGGGG
>JAODUK010000001.1:2378582-2417754 GCA_027564635.1 Typhlichthys eigenmanni | reverse complement strand
TGAATAGTGGACTATAGTGGACTTGCCAATGCTGGTAGCCTTATGATGGTCATCAAAGTAGGAAAATAAACAAATGTAACTCTTTCTTTACGAAACTGTGGGGGATTTATCCCCCACTGCGTCCCTGGGTGGCGTGCATTGTGTGGCTTGAAAGACAAATCTACAGCTAAAATTAGGACCTTGTTCCAAGAGTATAGGAAGTGGCATTGGTGGCATATCAAAACAAAGTGAAAATAGATCAGTGGTCCCCAACCCTCGTCAGTGGGGGCCCCTGTCCTGCATACTTTAGATGTATCCCTGCTCCAACACACCTGATTTTAATTAATGGGTTGTTATGGCGTGTTAAAGCAGGCAGTCATCTAATGCCTAGTCCACACAGATAGGTTCCTGCTTTGTTAATAAAAAAAGACCAATCCTGTCCATACAGCACTGTTTAAAAACAAATCTCCATACGCATGAAAACAAAATTGTATGATTTCAAGCCTGTGAAGAAAGACGTCTTTCAAAAGGTAATAAAGGCGCACGCTCACGCTCTGATGTTAAAACAGGAGATAATGGTGCACTTGTTACAAGCCAAAAACTCAGTTCACCCTGTCTACACGTGAACAATGATATGGAGTATATTTTACCCTGGAAGAAGTTTTGCAAAAAACATGCTGTCATTAATGATCATACTTGGTTTGCATGTAGGCTAAACCACAAAGAATACGGGTTTGTTAAACTAGCTTTCAATGTTGTATATCTCAATGAAACACGTGTCCACTCATCTAATCACAGATGACTGCAGAAGCCAATACACATTAAGTAACCAATACACACATTTCCTCAAGCGATCCATAAAACATTACAACAACGTTGCTACAGGTCAAAGTTCCACTGTCAGTGATTCAGTCAGTTTTAATGTATTAACCAATGCCTGTTTGACTAATGTTTGTTATGATATTTTACACACACATATCTGATGAGCCACTTGGGCCAATATCTACCCAGTGCATCAGTGTGTACATGCCATGCCGTTTCCCCCCAATCCTTCCTGTTCCACTTGGACATCTCTGCCACACTGCTTCCACTTTTTTCCTCTGCAAAGCTCTGACCCCTTTCCCATGTTTTCTCACACACTGTCCATAGGGGGAAGGAGGGCGGTGGGTAGGGGCGAGAGAGAGAGAGAGAGAGTGCTACACCTCCCTCTTCCCTACGGCATCAGTGTGTGACCTCCACAGAATGCAATGTATTACCTCATGGCTGCAGCCTACTCTCCCCATCCATTTAACATGAAAACATGCTTTTCCAGGGCTGGGCTGTAACAAGGGCTGCTGCTCTGCCCACAATCACATTTTCAATCTGATCCACTTTAAACCTATTATTATTATTATTATTATTATTATATGGCTTTAGTGCTTGTTGAATGCTCATCAAGTTGTTAAGGGGTTAAATGAAAAATGGGAACTGTTTACCAAAGTGAATAAAACATGAATCACAATTCACAAAAATAAAATAAATAAGCCGTTCAAATGTTCTAGTGGGCCACTGGGCCTTGATCTATAGAGGACAAGCGATGTTCCTCTCACATGACCTCTCTTTAAATTCCTTTTTAATGAAAGATTGGGATGTGGCTCTTTGGCTGACAGAGTATTTGAGATGATTAGCAAGGAGCGGCTAGTCAGAGCAAGGCAGCACGGTGTTGCACATTTGCACTGAGCGGCACTAGCTTTGATGGTCTATATTCATTTAAATGTATTCAGGAACCGACAAAACAAAACATTTTGATTGGCAAACTAGAGTTGGTCAATTAAACAAAGGAAGTGAATCTGAGGAAATGACAGAGGCCGACTAGGATTGACCTACTCAGCAACTTTGTGTAACCTCACTCTACAGCTCATGAGAATATGTTTTTGGAAAGAACATGTGAGAGTCACTTAGCTGAACGGACAAGCTTGCCTCACGATTACAGTTTGACTAAGCGGTCACAACACAAACACTAAAGTCAACCTCTCCCAACTGACTAATGTTTTTCTAAAATATTGCTAAGATATGAACTTGTCAATATCAAAGCTTGTTATGGGGTTGGGTACTACAGATGGAACAGAGGTCCCTTGGAGGAAACCCACTGAAACAGGAGCGCATCGGCCGCATCCTCTCTATGTTGCTTTTCTCCCACCTCACATTTCTCCAGCATCGCTTGCAAAACAAGGAAAACAAGGACTTTCCGCCATGAGACATCCTCCTATAGGCATAAGGGTTATATGACTGACAGAATTGCCATGGATAATGGAACATAAATCCATTTGAAATTAGGTGAAAATTATTATATCCTCTTCTGTTGTATTTTGGAGGTACACAGTAGTAACAAAACCAGCTCTGGTGACTGCTGACGTCAGTGTTCTAATAAAATGTACTTACCTACTGACATGACAATATACAGTAGTGTACCATATGGATCATTCAGCTATCGAATATTTAATGTGCGTGACTGTAAATAGCTGTGGATAAAAACATCTAAACGCCATAAATGTAGATAGATAGACAGGAAATGGAAGATTGAGAATGGCAGAATGGCCTCTAAAGAGGCCTATTATTTGGTAAAAATTAAAAGTAAACACTTTCTCTACAAGGCATTGTATTTACCACAGGTTATAAAGGCATCAATGAATGCTAAATTTACCACCCTAACATGGTTTAGAGTCATCTACTGTCATAAAGCTGATAGCGAGTCGACACAATAGGGATTTAAGAATAAGGCAAAGACACTGAATTCTCATCAAAGCCTTGGCAGAGATCTTGCTCTAGCCATGACAGTTATATATGTCATAGCTTGGTCCTCCTATTGCCTACCAGTCATAGAAAATATTAAAGACATAAGTGCCTCCCAACTCTTGTGCAATTTTCTCTGATCTGTCCAAGAACAGAACTGCAGACTAGTGATGGCAGTCTCATGGGACAAGGTTGTTACAGCGGCGTGCCTGTAATGACAGCTTGGCTGTGCTCCACCCTGGAACTATGAGTGAACAACACTGTTCCTGTATGGAGAACACCAATTGAAACTACCACAAACACAGTATGTGTACATCAGATATACAGTGACAGCCCAATACCCACACACAATGGAATGAATTCCTGAGTGTAACCATGTGTAGGTGTTCTGTGTGTGTACAGCATGTGTCTGTAAAACTAATTTGGCATAATCTTCAAAAATGCAACTATCCTATTCATAGCATTGACTGCTGCAACATTCTTCCTCTGACTGTACGCCAAAGAAAATCCCTCCGGTTTTCCCCAATAGCACCAAAAATGGATAAGTGAAGCCATATAAAGCCACATGAAACAAGCCAATATTTAACAGACCATCCCTCTCCATCCACTAAATTTTACAGGAAGACCTAGTATGCTACAGTACAGGTTTACTTTTACTGAATGGATCAGGCAAAATGTATGTTGTATTGCACTGCACACTAAATAAGATGGTTTTAATATAAATACAATACAAGCAAGAATATATGTGTATAATGTGGCAAAATCGCTTATTATATCAGTCATTGCAGCATATAAGGTGTGTAAAAATCAGTGGTTCCCAAATTTAGTTATGAATCAAGATACAAAAAAAATGTGTACCAGTAGTGTTTACATGTTCTATTAGGCTAGACGAATTCTTTAAAATGTACACCTGAACTTTCAAGAAATTTGGAAAACACGGAGACCATTGCCTCATTATACATGGCTTCAAACTACAGGAAAGCAATTGTTATGCATAAATAATGCTGTGTTTACGATATCCTTATAAACAACAAAAAGGTATAAACACAGTAGAATTGCCTCACCTGTAAATTATACCTTACCTTACCTTACCTTAAATGTTGGCATCTAACGTATGTAAAAGTTAAATATGTAAAAAAGAATGGTGGGCAGCCATTTAGCAAACTGTGAATCGTTACTGTAGTTAGGACAGAGTAACTTACGCTTTGTCGCATTAATGAGATTCTTCCCATCCTTGTACAGTTCTTTGATAAACCTGTTGGTTTTGTCCAATTCAGCTTCGTGTGCCTTTATTTTCTCCCTAAAGCTAGGACTGTCCAGATAGCATTCACTGAATTCCAACGGGTGTAATCCCATTTCTTTGATATACTGCTAGCTGGGTTTGCTAGCATAGGAACCTGGTACAAAAAGTTAAATGTTTTGTAGCTAGCAAACTATGTTTAAAAAACGAAGTTTCTCAATGAAGATTTCGTTTTGTAATGTTAGCCTAGGTAGGTAAAACATACCGACAGCGTAATTAGCTAATGTATATAGCACGGTAGTTTCGGCTCAAGGGTGTCCGGTGCCGTAACGTTGCTTTCCCAGTCAAATCCCAGTTATAAGTTACCGCACTGTATCCTCGTAACAACACAAAAAAAAAAAAAGCACAGGCTGCAAGGTACGTGTGTCCTGTCTATCACGCAGTGTTGCAAAAAAAAAGAGAAGAAAAAGCAAATTATATGTGTCCAGACTGCAACGTCCGTTACGTAGCCCACACACATGAACAAGGTGACAGAGTGGGAAAAAGACACTGTCACTGACTGACAACCGTGGGCGTGGTGAGTGGAACTCCAAAGGTTCTACCACTCACCACGGGAACTATTTCCCAATGGTGAAGCGTTACTCCCAGGCCTGTGTGCAAAGAAAATCGTCAATTAATATTGTATTTAAATGTATCGAAACGTGTAGTCAGATTTGGGGAGTATATATTTACTCCGAATGTTTAACGACAGATCGAGAGAAACATTATAGTGCCAATAAAATTAAACACACTGGACACGTGGATCAGTGGATTCAAAAGGTGGAACTATAAGTAATATACATGTTTCATTCCGGGTTATTTACTGTATGGACACATCGGTCGATTGTTCAGAAATACATGCATCTTTGTAGATACTTATTGACGTATATTTTAGTTTCTTAAAATATTTATAGTACAAATAAATACTTTATCAATATAATACGTATACTGTTGATGTTTATGAGTAATGTCAGCTCGGCTACCTAATATTTAGCAGGGGAATGTGGTTGCTAGCTGGTTTATGTAACGATGCTAACAGCATTAATTGGTATTGGTAACATTTTCTTTATTATATTATTAGATTTAACTTCTATAACAAACAGAAAACCTCCTTTTATTCAGTCCCTCTCATGATCTGACCCAAGTAAGTGAATTTTATGTGTATGTGCTAGCTAATTATTATGCATGTGGTTGATATGACTGAGTGTAATATATTTTATAATACACTTTACTGTCTTGTGTGCAGTTTGTATGTATTTATTTAATAATGTAAGTATTCCATAAATAATTAAATTATGCAATAATGTGAATCGAGGCACTGCTGTACAGTGCTCTGAGTGACTGAATGGTTAGAAAAACGCTTTGTAAATGCAGTCCATTTCCATTAGCATTGTCCTCTTCAGTCAGGTATGCCCAATGCCAGCACAAGGCCAAAGCGGGGTAGGAGGGCCCGGCGGCCACCCAGGGAGGATCCTGCCAGAAACGAGTTGGTTTCCAGATCTCTGGAAAGTGCCCAGCAGTGCCTGTTTAACCAAGACTATGGAATTGCATTTGTACATTACCTCCTGGTCCTCAATCTTGCACCTGTTCTGAAGGATTTTGCAAAGGTAAATCCATCAGTACACTAGATTACAGTTTCAGTTTTGAATTTGATATTTCTGCTTCAATTGCTCATGAATCTTAAATATTTTCATATACTAGTCCTCTTATTTTGTAACTGGTAGAACCTCTTTAACATCATTGTCCACCAATAGCTACAAAAGCATTACGGAATGCCTTGTGTGTGTGTTCACCATTCCACATAAAAAACATTGTCTATGAATAGATACAATTATGTGCTGTTGCTAATCTCCATAGGAGTACGAGACTTGCACAGATTTTGTAGCCTGGTGTAACCAGACCATTATCACTTTGTGAATAACTCTGGCGGTGTTCGCAGTTTATCCTCCTCTTTGGCGTAGACCTCTGGTTCATTTAGAAACTATTGGACAGCGCTGAACCAATCGGTGTTGCTACAATTGTTAGCCTTATCAAGTTCTACCACAATTTTGAAACACGCTCGACTTCAACATCATCTCACTAACCCATGCTGATTTGGCCGCCAGCACTGTGGCTGTGCAAACACTAATGTGATCAGGGTTTCCAGACTGTAATCTCAGCTAAAGAAATTGAGCTGAGAGCAGAGTCAAACTGTGAGAGAGGTCCAAACGTTGGTTGTTGTCGTACAACCAAAGAACCTGGAACAAAATTCTTATATGGTCAGAAATTTTGTATGACCATCTCACAGTGTAACCGGTGCTATGTGTCCTATGTCTACTAGCCAACCAATAGGAATACAGTGTGAATTGGCCACTGATCTGTGACACTGATGCCAAACCCAAATGTAACAAAGCTAAAACAGGCTAAACTAAATGTTTGGGATTCCAACAAATAGGTTCAACATTCTCCTCCTTCTCCTCATCTTTGGATTTCTTTTCAATAAACCTAAAAAACATTATTGCAATGACTTGATTCCTGCATAACATCATTGTTTACCACTATGTAAGCACATGTGATTTGTGATGAGATGTATATGTGTATATTGACTTCCATTGTAGCCTACCATTTAGTAGTTATCAATGTACACATATTTTCATACAGCACATCAATCTTGATGTTCTCAAGTTTATTAGATCTAAGTAATTTTCCATGAACTAAAACAGTTCTTGCTGCTGAAGGAGAGTTCACATGCATGTTTTAGCCTAGACAGTAATATGTTTGGATAAAGTGAAATCTCATTTCATTCAATATTTTTATAGTGTTATTACTTTTATGTGTCTTTGTCTACTGCATTGTTATATTCACTACCTTGATGTTGCAGGAGTCCTTTAGGTTCACTCTCTTTAAGTGGGCAGATGAGCTGGACTCTCTTGGACGCATTCAGGATCTCTTTGACTGCTATGAACAAGCTCTGGAACTGTTCCCAGCTGATGAGGTTATCCTCAACAGCATGGGCGAGCACCTGTTCAGGTATTATTTTCTATTACACGTATTACATTTTCTATTACATCTATTACATTACTATTACATATTAAAAAAAAACATGGCAAATAATGGATTTTTTCTTGTATTCATTTAAATGTTAACTCATTTGATCATATCAAAACCAGTTAGAGCTTTTATTGTGTAAGTGTGAAGGCCTTTAATATTTTTAGTATCGTTTAATATTAATATATGAAGGTCTCGATATTGCATATTGTGTGATGCAGTTCGAAGGTAATTGGCATTATTCCAAAACGATATCAGTAATGTGGCAGCAACATTGTATACATAATACTGTTACCTGTTGAATATTATTCTGAAGTTCTACAAGCAGGTCTGTGTGCAATATAGAGACAAATGCCAAGATGTGTCTGTAGGGTGATCCCTTCACAATGTCTTTAAACATACACACATTCAACACAACATTGTTTGATTAAAAGAGCAATGTGTTTAATATGTTAAAGGGTCTAGGGTTAGGCTTAATTACTTTTTTTGTGTAGCTGACCCTTTTCATTAAAGGTTATGTTGTAAACATTTTAAGACTTGCTTCACCGGTTTCAAACCAATAACCTTTTTTATAGACTAACCCGTATATTTCTTGATTCCACGTCTTTTATTCTCCAGAATGGGGTTTAGAGATGAGGCTGCAGGGCATTTTCACAAAGCCCTGAAGCTGAAACCAGACTACCCAGAAGCCAGGGAGAACTTCTACCGCGTGGCTAACTGGCTGGTGGAGCGCTGGCACTTCCTAATGCTCAATGACCATGGGAGGAACCAGAAGTACCAGCAGGCCATTCAGAAGGCCGTGCAGACGGGCTGCACTACTGTATTAGACATAGGCACTGGCACTGGAATCCTTGGGTAAGGTATTATCATAATAATGTATGCATATGGTGAATTTGACAATATTCTGTTGTAAGAGCCATTTAACCAGATTCGTGTTTGGCTAAAACCCTGAGTTCTAAATTGAGAGACATATTTCTGAATGTACTTTAACCCTTTTCACACATTGTTCCTGGTAAATGACCTGCATGACCGCGCAGGCACAGCTAGTGATTTTGACCTATTCAGACATGCAGCCCCATCCAGGGACATTTACCTCTCGCGCCTTTTCATTCGTGTCGTGGCCCTGGGTAGAGTAATACCAGCATAGTGCAATAGTCTGGACAGTCCTGCAGAGGGCGGTAGCTAATGCAACACGTTGTGGATGCTGCCAATCGACATAAGCAAATAAAAGATTTCAGACTTAAGTTTACAGGTTACTTTTGAACTTCACGCAATTTGCATTTCTCCATAAAATACGTGCAGCACATATAGGCCTACATCCTGTTTTGGGTCATTGTCAGCTGGAGGCTGTTTCTGTTTGTGCGGAAGCCCTGCTACACTACGGTGTGCGTAGCTTTCACACCAAATACGACCTGACCTGGAGTTCAGGCGAGCCGTACCCTAAACTCCATTTTTCTTGAGGACATGGGGTACTACAGTTCTTTGGTACACACCCAAGTTTGTAAAACAGCTTTGTTTGTTAATACATGGGTGTATTTTTGTAGCCTAGTGTAACCATTCACTTTGTGAATATGGTCTGGCCACGTGTGTTCGCAATAGTTTCCTCCTACTTTGGTGTAGACCTCTGGGTAATTTTGAAGCTATTGGACAGCACTGAACCAACTAGTTGCTACAATTGTTTTGATCGCCTCATCTAGCCCTACCACCATCTCACTAACCCACGCTGATTGGGCCGCCAGCAGGGTGGCTGTGCCAACGCTAACGTGATCAGGGTTTCCAGACTTTAATCGGCTAAATCGATTGAGCTGAGAGCATAGTCGGCGGAGCCAGGCTAGTATTTTAGTGTATGTGGTGGTCAATCTCAGGGTATTCTTATCTGCATAGAGTTGTTTTTTTCCCCCCCCATTCAGCATGTGTGCTAAGAAGGCTGGAGCTGCTGAGGTGTACGCCTGTGAACTGTCCAAGACCATGTATGAACTGGCCTGTGAGGTGGTGGCAGCTAACGGAATGAGTGGTAGCATCAAGATCCTCCATATAAAATCCCTTGAGATGGAAGTGCCTAAAGACATCCCGCACAGGTAGGTGTCGGGTTGGATGCTCAGGCTTTAGTTGAATCCAACATGGAGGTGATTTTAAGGTGAGCTGTTTCAGATTACTTCAGATGATGAACTGTTTCAAAGATGATAACTGTTTGAATGAATAGAGGACAATGGGAATGATGAGGAAATACAACACAATACATGTTTTCATTAACGGTTTGCAATTTTCAATTTCTCTGAGGAATTGTATATGTTTTCATGTCAAAATATTTATTTCCTCAGGGAGCTACATGCAGCACACATTGTGAACAGGTATTGCCTTGCACACATTATAACCTCGCATTCCTCCCCCTGTTAGGGTGTCCTTGGTGGTGACAGAGACTGTGGATGCAGGGCTGTTTGGAGAAGGGATCATAGAGAGTCTGATTCATGCGTGGCACCACCTGCTGCTACCTCCACAGGTGACTCATACCATTCATGGTTGTGGCTGTAGGATACAGGAAGTGTGTTACATGAACACGTGTGTTAAGGCGTATTTGTCTTAATTAAAGATTATTCATATTTGAGCTCGACACCTGAACAAATGACACCGCTACCTTCAGAGTTCCCTCTGCAGCTTAAATCCCGTCGTACACACACAGAACAGACAGCCAGTGGACTGTGACGAGGTGTTTACTGAATTAGACTGAATTAGTGTATTGGATCAGGATCACTAACACCACCTTTAAGGCATTATTTATCAGATGTGATTAACATGTTTATCATTCCAATGTGGGATATTAGTATGCCTGTCACACATATCGAGGTGGGGGTGTTTATGGTGATTATGTTAAATGGACTCTTGTGTCTTGTTACTTAGAGTGCCCAAGACACATTGATGGTTCCGTCGCAGACAGGCAGGGTCATTCCTGCTGGTGCCACTGTGTTTGGTGTGGCTTTTGAGTGCATCGAGATCCGCAGACATCACAGGTAAACCCAACCAGCCCGTTTGAACAATGCATTTTACAACGATGACCTGCTTCTTGTAACGAAACTACTCCAAAATAATGGTTCTTATACAATAGCCTATAACAGTTCCCACTGAGTGCTTGTGTACGTTATTATTTTTGTAGTGTATGTATTCATTATGGGTTTTAGTGGGCCAGCATTAGGCTGTTTTAGTAACAGTTCTGGCTGTGCTATCTGACGTGTCTTCACAGACTTTGCGTGTCAGAGGTGGGTGGACTCTCAATGGCTGCCGTAGGGCACCTTCGCAGTCCAGTGAGCTGTAGCTCAGAGGCCGATGACTCTATGGAGCCTTACACCACAGAGCGACTAAGCAGACTGCCAGGGGGCTATACGGCCCTCACCCAGCCTTTCAGAGCTCTGGACATTGATTTCAACAATGTTCAGGTGAGGAGGGTCACGCTGTCATAAGTCCTAGACTTTTTGCCGTGTAGTGACGCATATTGTTGAAAGTAAATGGAATGGATTTTCCAAAGCTAATTTAGGATAGCTGAGCAAAACGAACAAAAAAAGGTTCTGGGGACTCATGTATCAATGATTGCTTAGCTTTCATATGTTAAGATGGCATACTTGCAAAACTGGAAAAGTACGTACGCATAGAAATGTTCAGATGTATGAAACTGGACAGGTCCCACGTACCTTGCAATAGGCTTAAAGAGAGTCTGTGCAAAGAGAGGTGTGGCAGCTAGCACGCCACAGGGGGAAAGTGTGGCTGCAGTCACAGAAAGACATTGTCAATACTATGAAAGAGATTCTGTATGTGCAGAATTTAGTATTTGTATCACAAACCATCAGAACCGGTAGACAAATGAATAGTGTTACATGGTACTATCTTTGTATTAATGTACATGTATATATACATACGTACCATTTCTTGTTAAAATAAATAATATAAATACAAATAGTATACTATATAATGCTATTCATACAGTATATAATCCACATTTTCTGCAAATCCTTCTTGGTGCCTTTACAATGATTACTATCAGTACATGTTTTATATATGTTAATCTTATGTGCTTAAACCTGCAGTACAGATTAAAGACTAGAATAAGAAAAAGTAAAACAAGCTCAGATGAGATGTGTTACGTACATGGCTGTCATAGTTCTGCTTGTAATACTGAGGCCCCCCACTAGGAGCTGGAGGGGCTGAGCTCCAGGGCGGCACAGCAGGTGCGGTTACCTGTCACCCATGAAGGCCAGCTGGATGCCCTGGCAGTGTGGTTCCAGCTGCACCTCGACCAGGAGAGCAGTCTGTCGACTGGGCCCCAGGAGGACACCTGCTGGGAGCAAGCCATCTACCCCGTCCACAGCCCCAACTGTAAGCGCTGCTGTATACTGTCCACACTGTCCACAGCACCGACCACAATTCTGAAACAGAACTGTGTTGAAAATACTAATAAAAAAATAGAAAGGAGTGATTTGTAAATGAGATTAACATTGGACTCTATTGGAAACAACATATTATTTTATGGGTTACCTTGTGACTTACATTGTACTGTGAAAATATACACACGTTTCAAATCTGATGGCTGCAACACACTCTAAAGGTGTTGGGACAGTTGACTGTATACTACTGTATAATTTCCTTAATCTTAAGTGTTTGGGCACTGAAGACACCTGTTTGAGTGTAGAACGTTTAATTTTCCTCCATTCCTCTGTGATTTACAAGGTCTCAGAGTACACAATTATACAGGGCCTTTGTAGCCATTGTTTGTGCTTCATTATACAGCCACACTTAAGCTCAGGTCAAGGTTGAAGACGAAAATAACACATTTGTATAGTACTATATATTGATCTAAAATGTTTATATATATATATATATATATATATATCTCTGCTTTAATGGTGCACTCACTGATGTAATGGAACAAACATACCAATGTATCATGACATATGATTACTTTGAATGTTTTAAGATTTGTGTGCCATAGCCCCTGTTATTTTTCAGCATTTGCATGTTACACCAGATGAGGGCAGTATAGGTTTAGGAATTCTTTGAGAGGATAATATGAAAGCTTGTCTACCTCAGTTGATCTAGGCTAGGTGATTAGGCCTTATTCCTGAGACTCATAAGGGGTCAATTAGCCAATGACCAAATGCCCTATTGAATTACAATAGGGCAAGACAAGGTCTACAACTGTTTAGTTGATGGTTATTCTAGAATGAGTCAATTGAAATTGGCACTGGCAGTGTTATCTGAGACTTTTCAATGAATGTGTCTTGTAATTAGTTGGAATAGAAGTAATAAAAGGTTGGTAGCAAACAGAATTAGCATATTTAAAGGCATGACGTACACTTGAAGCCTTTCACTGAAGTATAAGAGATTTTCCCCCAATAGAAAAAGTATATATATATAAGAAATATATATAGACTGCTTTATAAACCTTTCATTTACTTTATATACATGTGTGTAAATATATATTTATTGCTATTAAATATGCATATGACTTTGTTTCAGCCCACAAGGCTGCCCATGTTATGCAAAGCAATCCTAGCCTGGCCACATATGCAATGTGCCCTGATATAGCAACAGTATATAACAAAGCTCTACCATTAGACAAACTGCATATTCTACAGTGTATCATATTTCAACTCCACTTATTGACAATCATCTTCTCGTGCCACTTGACAGTGTGAACCACAGTGCAATGTCTTTCATTCAGGGCTTTGCAGCGTGTCACACAGTTACTAATTGGCAAGGGCAGTGTCAAGGGAGCCACCACCTTTCCCAACGATCACCGGCATCAGTTTCCCGGCCACTGCAGCGCGTGTGCCTCGATCGCCCGTGACACCCTTTAGTGGTCATGAAATTCTTATAAGCAATAAATATGCATTTTCCCCATGCGCCCCTGACAAGCCACGCACTGACATGAAGACGTGAACAGATGTTATTCCTGTAGGATTCCGTTCCTGTGCACCCCAACCCTCCCTCCCCACAAATCCCATCCTCCTTGTACCTAATCCTCTGAACCTCATTTCCCTGTCGGGCTGTCTCCCTGTTGTCTCTAACTTTTCCCTCCTCATATATTCCTCAAATTTTCCCCGCCTTTTTAGGTTTGTGAAAGGATGTTTGTTCCGTGCCAGCCG
Source organism: Typhlichthys eigenmanni (assembly GCA_027564635.1). Lineage (NCBI taxonomy): Eukaryota > Metazoa > Chordata > Actinopteri > Percopsiformes > Amblyopsidae > Typhlichthys > Typhlichthys eigenmanni. The sequence goes on along the minus strand of JAODUK010000001.1, from coordinate 2,404,563 downwards.
ACGTTTACCAATTCAAAACCCTAACTCCATTAATCTTATACACGGCGTATGTTCACAAATGTCTGTGCACGCCTGGTGTGTTTGTTATTACAACTTTATATCTCTCAGAAGTTTTTACCCAGTGACTTTATTCCTTTTCTAAAAAGCAGAAGATAACCACACAGCAGCTAGGGGAATATGTTATGCAGAGGTGCTCTACTGGATAAATACATTGCATGTCTGCTTGTTTCACTTTCTAGGTTTTTGCCTGAGACCTGGAGACGAGCTAATCGTCGAGATCTCTTGCCGCGATACCTATCTGAGGCTTGGCGGGGTCGCCGTGGTGAGAGACGGGCGCGAGATCCGTCTGGACAAGCGTCCGCAGTCTCCGCCGCCGCCCGGGAAACCCACCCCGAGCGCAGAGGCGGAGCTCTGCAGCGCATTAGCGTGTCTCCAAACCGGCCAGAATCCCGTCAAAGACTTCTGTACACTGGAGTGTTCGGAAATAGCCCTGCTGAATAACCGGCATTACCACGACAGTTTCCGCAGAGCTCTAAACAAACTCATGGGCAACCTGAAGGTGGCCCATCAAAATCAGGAGCAGGGGTCAGGGATAAGTCCCGGCGGACTCCCCACTGACCCCTCCAACCCCAGTGACCTGTTTTATGTGTTGGACGTGTCGGAGGGCTTCTCTCTGCTGTCTCTGATGGCTGCCAGTCAAGGCCACGTCAAGGCCTACAGCTCAGTGGAGAAGAGCCAGCAGCAGGAGGCTCTGAGGCGACTGGCTCACTCCAACAGCGTTCCAGAGGAGCATCTGGAGTTCTGGCTCAATCATGTGGAGGATGAGCAGGCGGTGCTCCAGAGACCCTCCAGGGAGAAGCTGTGGAGCGCCATCATCCTGGACTGTGTGGAGACCTGTGGTCTGATAAGACAGAAGCTGATGGAGAAGGCGTCCCTTGCAAGGTGAGTGATATTTTGGGGTGGGGTGGGGGGAAAGGATTGAAAATATTGATTGATTCCCGTGAAAATGAATTGAGGGGGATTGTTTTCATGACCTAAAATAGGTGTCTTCTAGAAGACGGCGGTCGTATTTTCCCAGAGCGCATTGTGGTGTGTGGTATGCTGGTGGAGTCTAACACGTTACTGCTGGAGAGTGCTGTCCAGGGTCAGGAGCCAACACTGGGCTTCAATATTGCTCCCTTCATTAACCAATTCACTGTAAGTACTCCTCCACACTTCTTACACTCGTTTTGATTCCCATTGTGGTTGGTTGACACCAGCTGTTAGAAACGTCACGTTTCCCTCTATGTACCAAATGACATGGCATTCCTCTCTACTCTTCTCCCCACAGCTCTCATAGACTCACATTGTTCTTAACTCTCCCCCTACAGCCACCTACACTACACCAAAGCATAGCTTTAAGCATTGTGGCATATTATTTATAACCAATGTATCTCATAGCATCAAATGAACTGTTTGCTATGTGTAAACTATAACGGAAAGCAGAGTATCATTAAAAGAAACGCTTACACGTTTTTGGTAACACGAAAGTACTTCATGTTGGGCACAAGTTGCAAGATCTTTCTAGAGCACGTCTCCTGCACTCGTATCTTGTATTCTGTCTCATGGTACTGATGCAACAGTCAATATTGACAGTTTCCTCAGATGTTGTGTTTGTAAGCTTGCATCATTCACATGTAAAGGACTCCCCTCCTCAGAGACAAACAAGATGCCCAAAGGGTGATTGATCAATATGGTTTTCACGTAATTCAGTATGGACAGTGGATGTCGTTTCACAATATTTTTCAAATGTCGAGCAAATAAAAGGTTTATTTAATGAACTCTTTCATATTGTATTGTGAAGTATTTCACTATATATAAACTATATTTTCATTATATCTTCGTATTACATGCCTGCTGCTGCAGCGATAGGAGACATTCTTTTGAATGTATTTTCTTTACCTTGAACATTTGAACATTTCGGTATTCATTTTCTCAGTCCACCATGTTTGCGCTCTTAATTTTGCATGTTCCTCATGGGACAGAAGTTTGTTTTAACAGATGTTATCTTTGAAGCCGTCAGTGGAGGGCAATTTCTAGCACAACTGTCACGCAAGAGAGAACACACACAGTTTGGCCCAGGACATTCCTACCTGAATCTATCAGCACATATCACATCGAGCACATCAAACAGAGGGCCCTGAGATCTTCACAGTTGTGACGAGGAGGAGGAAAGATTATTTTGTTCTTCAGCACAGCAACACTTTCTGTACCTCTACTCAATAGGCTTTTTTGAGTCAGCAGCATGTCAGTGATCAATTGCTGCAGATGCCTGCACTTATCTCATTTTGAAGCATTGATTTAAGAATGCTGACTTGCTGGAAGTGGAGGTGAAACTTGTGCGAATATCCTTTTGATTGAAAGATTATAATTTATAGGCAGAGCGTTTTTCTCTTGTCAGCTGTTTAGTTATTGCTTGGTTGGCTGTCGGTAAATACTGTAGCCAAGCCCAACACATTTGAATCTTGTTCTGTATGCCTGTATCTAGGGCCCTTGTTCAAATCTGCACCTCATTTAACCACTGAAAGGACTCTTACGTTACAGTATGTTTTCTGACTAGTGATCCAAAATATCCTAAATGGGAACTTGATTAGTTAGTAACACTATAAACAAATCACCATTTTTAGTGTTGTAAATGTGGTGTTATTTTTATTCTTCTCCAGGTTCCAGTTCATGTGTTTTTGGACTTTTCCACACTGGAGTGCAGGCATCTCAGTGAGTCTGTGGAGCTGTTTATCCTGGATCTTATGGACACCAATGCCAACTACACAAACCGAGAGGTCAAGGTACAGTGGGGCACGTCTTTACCTAGCTGTGCTGCTATTTACTACCTGACAGGCATTTATAATGATAGGGGCTGATTGTGGAATGTCATTTCTAAACTAAATGTTTATAAAAATGTGATGCAAATGAAATGCAATACATATTGATTGAATGTATGGTCTATGTAATGTCTGTTTGAGAAACATATGCTTATGTACAAAAGCTTCACCATGCACCTAGTTCCATCTCATTAAAGTTGGTGTTATATTTCAGTAGAAAATGTTAGCCGATAGAATAGATTCTACTTTGTGGCACCAACATATAATGTTCATATTTATTAATTTCAACATTTAAAATAGTACATAAAATTGTAATTTTTATGGAGTCAATGTTTTAGAGAACTATCATTGGCATTGACAATCATTAAACGTATAGTCAGCGATTGTAAACTAATAAAAATGTTTGTCAAATTCAACAAACTTATATATACATAATTTTCAAGTTCAAATATCAACACGTTTTCTCCAGAATGACGGACCACCTTTTATTTGTATGAAAAGTAAATATGGGCTCCAACATTATTGTGTCAAGGAGATAAATTACCCAAAAAACAAATACGCCATGCTGCTACAAGGTTGCACATTAGTGCGGAAGGCCTTCTTGAATGAAGCACGGTTCCCTGCTCCCCAGGTCCAGGCCACCTCCCAAGGCAGGGTGACGGCAGTGCCCTTCTGGTACCAGATCCACCTGGACGAGGAGCTCAGCGTCAGCACCCTCAGCCACGACTCCCACTGGAGGCAGGCAGCCGTGGTGCTTAGCCAGTCCCTGGAGGTGAGCGCAGGGGACTGGGTCTGCCTGGCCGTGCAGCTCCACAAGAGCAGCATCTCTATATCGGCTCGGCTCGACAGGCTGCCTGTGGCAGAGTCCACGGCTGCAGCTACTTGTTAGCTTAGCGCCATCAGGACTTTGTCCTTATGCCAAGGTTCAGCACTCTGTGCCTGTACTGAATTGACGAAGGTACATTGAGTAGATAGAATACTTGCTGTATCAAAGTATACGTACTCATTTCTGTTCACTTTACATACAAATAAAAAAGCCCTGTTCACCACCAGTAATCTTATAATACACGTACATGGGTGATCCAAACCATGAGTGGTTATGATGGGTTAGCATGGGCTTTCTGAGTGATGCTATGTATTGTGGTGGGGACACATTGCTCCCATAACCCATCATTGAATTCCACTGGTGCTACAGCAGCCCGTCTGACCGTTCTTTGCTTTTGGGCGCCCAGCAACCAGTTTGTGTTCTCAATCCTTGGACCACTGTGGGCAGGTATGCCACTACTGACCCAATGCGCCCCACAACAGTTGTTTGGCCTTGACCCTTTGGCTCTGGTCTGTATGCCTGGCCATTTCTTCCACGTCAAACCAGAGCAGACCCTTCACTAAATATATTAGGATTTGATTAGAATGTACGTTATTTGCTTAATCGGTGGCCATAATGTTTTGGCTCGTGTATATCTTGTCTCTAAAGTTATTTAGATTTTTATTCTTTATATTTCAGTCAATTGTTTCATTGTTCAAGAAATAAGCAATGGCTATGTAGCAACGCAATAGTTTACATATAAATGTCCATTGACTATCAAAATTAAACCTTCATCTTCCAGGTTTTCCCCAGACACAATATTCACAAATGTTTTCTAGCTTTAAACGGTTAGTCATTTTTGGGCTGTAGAGACTTCAAAGGCTGGCTGTATGTTTTGAGGTTTATTGTATTACAATTGATTGTTAATGCAGATGTTTTGTAATTCAGTAATTTGACTGTAATAAAAATAAACACCATACATTTTTAAATATACCTAATCTCATTTAGGGGAAATTGTATACATCCAGGACATGTCAAAACAAATAGTCTACATCTGACCTGATCCGATCCTGTCCAATCTTATTTGTCAAACAATGTCAGGTAAATCAATCCAACATTTAAATGCACACACTGCAGAATAAGCTGCCAATAAATGTAGAAGTCCAATTTACTGTACGAGTACACTACAGTATGAAACTAACCCTGAACATGCCCATAATGTAATGCATGTTACGATATGAGAGGGAAAACGCAGCATCACAGTACTGCAGCAGATGCAGTAAGAAAAATTAACAACAAAACTGATCACAAACCTATTCTGATATAGTGAATGTACTGGTTCCATAGGACATATGCATGTAAAACACATGTTAAATGACTGCATGCTTGAATTTGGTGGTGTAAAACAAGCATGTGAAAGGAGGGTTAATTGTTGTGCTAAATTGGATATGCTTTGGCCATACATTACATACTGTATCTATATTAAGGTCCTAACCCAAACAATTTGTAGTTACATGTACCTAGACATTGACAGAAGATATTGTCTGTCAGGTGCCATATTATATATTGAGAAATCAGGTTGGTCTCATACCAACAGCATCACGCTGTTTTGTCCCATACTCCCATGAATGGCCCAATATTGATTGTAATACCTGGAGACTATATAGAAACTGAACATGTTCAAAGCCGTGAACATGTCAGCACAAATGCATAACATGGAGGAAAGGTCGGGAATGGGTTTTGAAGCTTTGCAACATACCTAAAATCTAATTTTGTCTATGCAACAAGCTGAATAAGCCTTTTCATATCAAATTGATAAAAGCAATTCAGTTAACTATCTAGCTATAATTATTTGAAACAACAAATGTGCAATTTTTCTTAAATAAGTATGTTTTACCCTGAACATTCTTACAGCTGTCATTATCGGCGAGGTCCATATGTTTTTGTGGGTGAATTGTCTGATGTGCTTTTTGTAAGTACTGGTTGACCAAGACTGGAGGGAAAATGGCAAAGGCCATACATAACTTGTCTCTTCCCAACTGTACGTAGAAGTCTCTTTGCTAGTCATTTTAAACTATGTGATTACAATCAGATCTGCATCTGTTGGTTCTTTGGTGTCTGGGGTCTCTTCGGGACTAGCCTCATATCCATCTTCGCTCCAATGGGCCGAGCTGAAGCCAGCCGGAGCTGACAGAGAGTGAGGTGCCAGGGTTCTGCCCAGGCCTTGGTAGTGACCCTTTGGAGACACTGGGTTTGACAAAGTCTCTGAAGCAACAGCATCTTGGGAGTCTGCGGAGAGCAGGCCAGATCGCTCGCCATCACTCTGTGCCTCACTGAAGTAGTTCTTCCTTGGGCGACCCAAAACTGTTCTCCCTGTATGGGGAGCAAGGTATGAGCACGTTACTGGTTTATCTGTTTTCACTTGCGCTCAACAATACTAATGTGGAGGTTCACTGCACCTAGGTCATACTCACCAACGTTGCGGACTTGTTCAGAGATGTCGGCTCTGACGTCAGAAATGTCCCACATGGCCATGAAAGAGTCAAAGCAGGAGCCCTCCTCTGCCTCTTGGATGTATGGCTTATAGCTGAAGCTGAAATGATGTGCAATGGCTGCCAAAAACATCTCCACACAGATGACAAAATCCTGAAGGAAATACAGCAGGAAATATAAGCTTAGCTTACGTAAAAATGTATGTGAAATATCAACCAACATGCTTTTGTTATGAGTTACCTGTAAACCAGTAGCGACAGTCTCCACACTATGCCAGTCCCATGTGTGACTCTCTGAGATTACCCCCACCTTAACCAGGAAAGCAATGAACACTGCTTGCCTAGGAAAGTGAGTTTACAATTAAAGCAATACATTTACAGCATTGCAGCTGACGGGTCACTGTAAATTAGACAACTAAGTGTATGAAGAGTTGCATACATTTCAAAACATTAATAAAATACTATTGTATTTTAGTAATGGAAGCAATTTGAGGTATAAATGCAGATAATACTGCTAGAATAGTCAGAAGTAAGGTCCCAGTAAAAATAGCAAGTGACTCACCAAAAGGAGACAAAAACCACTAGTTTGACACACAAGAATTTGCCCACTGGTTTTATTGGACCAAGTTCCTCTTTCAGAGCCTTGTAGAATAACACCAAACAGTACATGGCAAACTGTCATGACAGAAGACAGTGTAAAAATGACATCGCTCTATTATCATTCCATACGAAAATTACAAGGTAGCATTAGGACTGTCAACAATTTGAAGATTTAAAAAAAAAAAGGAAAATAATATTTACCAATTGTGACATGTTGTTGAAGATAACCAGGTAGGTCCATGCATTTTTTGAGCTGAAATTGCCTTCCCCATACACACCACACAGCTGACAGATCCTTTGTCCACAGAACATACCACAACAGAAATGAATGACAGCTATCACGTAATGAAACCAAATGATTTCCATTAGCCACAGTAACGTCATTTGCATTACTTACAAGGCGATCACGGTTGTGACTGGTCTCACAACCGTGTACTGCAACACTCCCAGCTTACATCTCTGCAACAGAACCCTGCAATACAAGTTAGTTTGCACTTAATTTGATGAATGCATGTTGTGTGGCGGAAAAGCATTGATGCTTATTTTTCCTTAAACGAGAGCACAGTGGTCCTCCTGTTAACCCCCTCTGGTCTTAATCAGATGCATACAGGCACGTTATCCGATTACTGAAGAACCAAGAGCACTAACTGAAGGCCTCTAGAAGGAGCAGGGGGATGTTGGTTTTCATGAGAAACATGGGCCTGGTACATACTATGCATACTGTCCCGTTTAGATGATCTGCATCAGATTTTTCAATATTTATGTCTATTGTCCTTTATTTTCCACAATGGTCGACAACATGATTGTGTTATCTTATTCTATGAGGAACTCACTCTCCCATTGGCCAGAGTGGGCAGCAACAGAGAGGGGGCAGGTGCTTCTGCTGCTCCTGGACCTCTAGCATCCGCACAAGGTCAGGGTACTGATTTCCCAGGTAGTTAAGCAGGAAGGTCATGAAGTTGTAAATAACGTAGGCCTCGTAGCACTCCCTGCATGTGTCCACGTAGATGGCAATGCCAGGGTATTTGAGTGCAATCCACTGTAAGATTACAAAATAAAAAAGCAGTGTGACATATAGTAGATGGAAGTTAAAATGGTAAATAAATGTTTCCACATTGCTTTAGTAATATAAATTGCATGTTGAAAAGTATATATTGAAAATATATTGCTTACACTGTCCAAGCTGTAGATTGGGACCATCCACAATATCCTAGAATGAGTAAGTATGAATATAAGTGCATAAACAGTAGGCCTACATCACAATAATGACAGTATTAACTAATATAAGAGTTACATAGGCTACTACTTCGTCAAGGCATCTTGTTGATGTCCTTACCTGATAATGGGTTTTTGGAGCTCAGGTTGTGTGTAGTGCACCAAATGCTGAAGGATACCCCATAATGAGATGGGTATGGTCATAAAAACAAATATGCCAGCAACGAACCATGCTTTGGTGTGTATGTCAACCTGTAAGACAGGAAAGTAAAGCAATAGGTAAAACATAATTTTGAAAGACACCATAGTTAATATCAATATATATGTGGATAAAAAAAGGTTCTAAAATTCCATTAATTCCAATAATAAATAAGAGTAGGCTACTGACCTCTGACTTTTGTAATTCCCAAATGCATAGAGGCAAGACGACTAATAACAACAATATATACAACAGAACGACCAAAGGTCGAATCCATCTTCTCCAGTTCCCACAGGAACAAGGCATCCTTGCGAAGAAATGGTAAATGCCTCTGTACGGTACCGTAGTACTGTACTTAGCACTTTGTACAACGCAGCAACTACAATCGGTAAATAAAAAACGGTCTTTGATATTCGCGTTAACTCTGGCGTTAGGTGCCTTACCAATGTTGTGTTTCATTCATTATGATAACCAGCTGATAGGTAATTCACTTTAGTTTATTACCGTAGCTCACATGACTGGATATTTTAGCAGCATGCTAACAGTAACGTTAGCTTCCCAGCCTATATTTGATGTAAACAAACCATGATAACGGTGTTCCAACAATCTAAAGACGAAAATAGTTTACTCTGAGCCTAATCGAAGAAATAACAACAAAACGGTGAACAAAATGGCTGTAACATAACTGTAGAAAGTATTATTTGCGTATACTGAATACTGAGAAGTTTTGAACGATATTCCCACTTCCTATTGCACATTATAATATCCCGCCTACATTGTATCTGATTGGTTCCTCAAATCGTCTGTAGCGGGCATAGGTATCAGTCTGTACTAGTCCCGTTGACCATTATGATCCACATTCGCCACGAGATGGCAATGTGAATTAAGAATTTACATACAACACTATATTACAGAAATGTCTGCAAAATAATTTGTGTATAAAACTATTTATATAAGGCACAGAGAAATTAACATTTTTTTTGTATGTCAGAAAATGCATAAAAGGCTTTACTTGGGCCACATTACGACTTGGAATTGGTTTGTTAACCAAAAATAATTGACAGACAGAATTAGCATAATAACTTGTGGATGTAGAATGAATGGCAACTTTGTAATGAATTCAAAAAATTCAACAGAATGAAGACATGTTTATACTTTGTGTTGGTGTGTGCACACGTGCATGCGTGTGTGTGTGTGTGTGTGTGTGTGTGTGTGTGTGTGTGTTTTCCTGTAAAATTAAAGGAGGCAGAACTTTCCTTTCTATTGCACCATGTCTCCACTGCCCCACAGTCAGAGCAGAGAAATCAGTGGTTGTGGCAGGACAGATTGCTCATACATTTTGAATTCATCCTATTGGCTTTATTGAATTAAAAAATAATCTTTGCCACATTTTTGTGAGCAAGCGCCATTGCGGATAGCTTGTAGGGATCACAGTGCACAATGGGAAACTGAGTACAGCCTTGTACACGGCTCTGTTTGATCATGTCCAAAACATGGTTTAGGATAAACAAGGCAACGTCCATCCTATCTGAGTAATGCAGGGATGAAACCTTTTAAATATTATGTAGGCCTACTCTGGATAAGATGAACAGGTCTGAAGAATAAACAGCAGTCACACACATGCACATTGGAGGAGGAGACACAATGTCTGATCAATGACTTGCAACAAGAGATAATGTATCAGCCAAAGTGCACATCCTTAGTAAAGGGAATACACAAGTCTGCAATTATTCACCGATTATTTATTTATCCTAATAGGTCTGCCATAGGCCTGTATGTTAGGAAATGTTCAGGTTCACTGAGGGCGTTCCCTTCAGTAATCTGTTCTTAAACAATATCACATCTTGCAAAGAATAAAGTAGCCTACTGGAAGGACATTTTTAAGGAGCTTAATGTCACAAATACACATTTAGCAGCAATGGCAGCAATCGCCATCGGTGTATGAGTGAGTGTGGGAATGGGTGAGTGTGAGGCAATACTGTACAGCGCTTTGAGTGGCCGGAAGCTTAGAGAGGCGCTATATAAATGCATACATTTACCATTTAACATACATAAAAATTGTCATGTGTATAAGTCAAACAATACCTATTTTGTGTTCTGCATGTTTATGGTAGTTTCGGCTAAAAGTCTTGATGTTGTTTATTTTCATACTATAGACAGTGCAATCAAGATCGATAGTCACAAAGAAGCATTAATACCAAAGCATCCTGAGTAATACAGCATGCCGCTTCAAGGTATCCCCATATGAGATGTTTCAAAGGGCGATATGCATTTTGCTACTAGACTTTATCTTCTGTAGCATGAGCTAGTGTGACCTTGTGTTCACTGGATGGACTCCATGGCAATGCATAGCTCAGAGTATCTGTATAATTACAAATTGAAGTAATTTATAAGTCTGTGAATCATAGCAGCTTGTGCCTTTATATTGTGAAGTTTAACTAAACTCCTGTGTGGATTTATCATCAAATCCCTAAACCATAATCCAGAGAATCGAATTAGGTTTTAATGTTAAATGTGATTAATTAATTTATCATAAATGTTTACATGCATGTGTATTTATGCTTTAAAGCATTTATAGTGAATTTATCTGAAGTCATTTTTAAACGGGGGAGTAAAAATAACATATTCTTTTGTTTCACTATAGAGATCATCATAACTATAGAGGGATCATTTGGCCCTTTGGGTCCTCTATTATTTGCCTTTGGGCTTTGCAATTCCCTGCTAGATTGTAACAAAGTTCCCACCAAATTCCACAACTCTCTCTCTCTCTATCTCTCTCTCTCTCTCTAACTTTCTCGCTCTGAGTTACTCTCATTCTAACCGGAAAAGCATGGACACTTTCCATGCTTTGTGTTGCTAGTTTTATAAAACCAGAACATTTTACATTTTGGCAGCCATGGTTATGAGAGGAATTTAGAGTCTACTTGGATAGACTGCAACTAATATAAATGATGTGTTTTCATATGATGGATATGAAAAATGTTCATAGATTATGACTACTGTATATGCTGTATAGACTATATATACGTATAAATAGCCCTTGCATTCTGCTATATGAAGGTGCAGTGACCCTGACCACAACATAATAAATATAACATGCATAACATAAAAATGATCCCACACTATCCAAGATGTGGTTTCCTTTTTTTAAATGGGGGAAAAAACTCTCATGGATCCTCTTTTGGCAACACAGGCAGCAAGTGAGTTATATGCATCCAATTCTCACTAGCCTGTTCACATCTTTTCCATTGACATTAGTAGCCCTAAGGGTTTCGTTGCCAAGAAGGTCGCCGTGCACTTTAAATCACTCCCAGACACTCTCTCACACAGACGTAGATTAATAATAAAAAAAAGCAGTGCTGACTTTTTACTTCCCGGAGACAGTATTAGTAAAATAAAAATAAAACAAACACTTGAGTTATTTTTTTCTCTTTCTCTATCAAATGTTTTTATTAACATAAGCAGCAGCACTTACATGAGAATAATGTAATATTGATGTCAACAAACACATGTAACATATAATTGCAGTTTACAATAGATAGCTGGATGAAAATTAGATCATAGATGAAGTAGAGGTGAGATAACCCATCTTTACTGACGTAGCAAACAAATAAAAGTGCAAGGAACACACACACACACACACACTATTGTAGGCTTTGCCGTCACTAAAACAATAACAACAATAAAAGTAACTACTGTCAAAATAAAATAATTGGCAAATAGTACACTTTATAAAAGTGGTTATATATCATTGATTATACAAGCACATTTGAAACAACTTCACAGTGTGTTAGGAGATACACTTGCATTTCATTGATGTATTTCTGAATTTATACAATTCCTTTATTTATATGTGATAGGTATGCCTTACTGCCTTATTAAAGGTGGAGTCAGGGATTTTGGAGAAATATGGTGTATATTTGAACTCAATGCCAATATTTTAACTTAATGCCAGGGCTGTAGAAGCCCTTACAGAGCTCTGTGTAGAAACACCAGATTAAGTTTTCCAAATGTGCACATAGAACAGGCAGCTAGCGGGCCATGATATCCTGAATTTTATTCCGATAGCTTGCAATTGCTGACTCCACCTTTAAATGTCTGTTGCACTTTAACCCCTATCAACTTGGATCAGAACATAACACTTAATTATTTTCTTTTGTTCATCTAAACAGGACACTCAAATTGAGTGATTTGTTTGGCTCTGAGGAGTTTCAAGGTGACGCAAAACACCTTTTCGTGCATACATGGTAAGTTAATTAGCAATATAGCAATTTATAGCAATTTACAGTAATGGCCCCTCTTTCTTTGAAGACATACCCAAGTATTTGGGTAATGTTGTTTATGCTGTTGTTTATGCTTGCCTATGAATGCCTAAATCAACCCATAATCAATTTCATTAGCTGTGTTCACCTTATTAAACGTTTAAAAAGCGTTGATTATACAACAATAACCACCAACACACACAACAAATAATGAGTGTGAGCTAACGACAGTACAATTTGATGCAAAATGGCTGCCTGAATACAAAACATGCGTTTTCTTGTTCTCCCGCTGACAGTGAGGCAGCGTAGGCAAGCTCTCGAGGGGATGGATACAAGTGCATCCCCCATCATTCCCTCTGACATCGAGCACTCTGCCTTTCCTTCCTGTGGCATTGTGTCAGTCCCAGTAGTGATGCCCCTTTATATGAATAGCACAAGTCTTGGCTGCCGATTGTGAGTAATTTATAGCCAGGGTTCATCTGTGTCCTGTTTAATAGTTGTCTTCCTTTTTACACTCACCTCTCACCCTAACCACCTAAACCACTCCCTGCCCACCCCTCCTCTTTCCTCTCTCTCCTCCTTCCATTTCCCTCACAATACAGCATCACTTGATATCGACTATGGGATATTTCAGAAAGTTATAGCTAAGGGACTACGGCAAACTGCAAAGTGTTGTACGTCAAATGCACCCTCTCCCTGTTTCCCTCAAGTGTGTTGTATGAAAAAATGTCATGTTCTGCCCGTAGCAGATCCTCAAATTTAGTCCGTGAGAGGAATTATAGGGCTGTCAGTCGTTGTCTTTTCTTAGGTTGCGGTCGGTGAGCATGTTGTTTGGCTCAGGACTTTTACACTGAATACTTGTACCATTCATGGGTCCAATGCTGGTGACCTGGTTGTCGGCATGGCACCAGCAGCATAAACAAGACTGGAAACACAAGAGGGAGACATTTGAGAAGACTAAACATGAAATGTTTTTGTAAATCTTTCACTTTCCTTTTTTGCTTTGCAGATTGATTTTTAATGTAGGCAACTTACACAAAGCAGATACATGGCTTATCTACAGCTCTAGCCCTTTTTGACAGATGTATTCACTGACCTCAGCCAACAAAGTGAGCACATAAATCAGCAGTCTGCTTTACATTTTCCCAATGGAATGTCATCATCACCAGAGCCTCAGTTACGGGCAAAGGGCTGAGTTCACTGTTTATTTTAGAGGCCTGACTTAACCTGTGTGTGTGCGTGTGTGTGTGTGCGTGTGTGTGTGTGTGTGTGTGTGTGCGTGTGCGTACGTGTGTGTGTGCGTACGTGTGTGCGTGTGTGTGTGTCTGCGTGTGTGTGTGTCTGCGTGTGCGTGTGTGTGTATGCATGTGTGTGTGTGTGCGTGTGCGTGTGTGTTTTACACATGGGTAGATCACCTTGAAGCAGTTCTTAAACTTCTTGCTGACAAAGTAGAGGATGATGGGGTTTATGCATGAGTTGATCGTTGCAAGGTTCATACCGAAGTAATCCAAGACCAGCAGAAAACTGAAACCACAGAGAGGATCCAATGAAGTTCAATGTAATGCAACAGTGTTTTGGCTTGTGACACCCATAAGGACAGGCTACAGCTGGTATGACAGAGGCTACACTCCAGTAGCACAGATTCACCTGAGTAGATCGCAGCGGTCCACGTGATTCTCGTAGTACACCATCATTTTCAGTATCCTACTGAGGTGTAACGGGAACCAGCACAGAGCAAATATGAGGACCAGGCAGAAGACTGCCTTGGCAACCTCCCTCCTCTGCAGACACAAACAATTGTCTAGTATTAGAGAGGATGTGATGGGTTCTGAAATCATATTGAAGGATGAGTACGAGCTTGGACTCTCTCTACACACACAGGTCTCACTGGCCAAGTGGGGGGGGGTTGTTGTCTGACCTGTTTGAGGTGCTCACTCAGGGCAATTCGTAGACTGCCGTTCCTGTGGTTCAGCATCTCACAGGTCATCAGGGTGTAGAAGACAGCCGTGCACATGAGTGGCATACAGAAGTAAAATCCAAACAGCCACCAGTCCTTTGCATCCCGGTAGAACTGCAGAGTGAATGGAGCATTCACTCTGCGTTAGACACGCAAGCATATTATAGGGCCAGCATAGCAGCAGACACAGCTATGCTATGAAAGAGAGCTTTGAATCCGCTGAATGACAACATGTACTGTATAGCATTAACAGCCATACTGTGTCTGGTGATGTTGTGCTTTAAAATCATAACACATATATATATGTACAATAAAGCATTATATCCATTGTGCAAAAAATCTAATCTATCAGTTGTTTTCTGTGAAACGCAATAATACAAATGTCAAGCTGCACGTATCACAATGTTAATGCATAGCTTTGTGTACAGTGCCATCTGCAGCAGGGTTTATAAGCAACTCCTCCTGAACAGAACAGCGTTCTCATGCTTTCATAGTCTGCAGACCTCAGCATATAGCTCATTATATACTTGGTTCTTCTCTCTGCATGTGGAACAGATACACAGTACATACAGTATGTGACTGTAAATGTGTGCCTGCATTCAAATGATGATCTCCAGCCACAAGAAAACAGCAGCCATTACCAGGTTTACTTACAGGGAGAGAGTATGGGTGCATTCTCTGTCACTCCAGTCATTTACCAATGTAATGTTTTGTTTGGCTCTTTATGGGTACTGGTCTGATTTAGGTATGTACTTAATAATAATAATAAGTAATAATAGTAATACGTGAAAGTATTGCAGGTACATGCTGAATTATCTCAGCTGCCGTTCCTGTTTTGTCGTTTATGCATAACTCCCTAACTCCATTATGACACAATGTAAGCTACACCAAAACAACCCAAAACATCACAACACAAAATCAATAAAAAAGACTTGAAGTTGATGATAATGAAAATGCTAATGTACCATTATAAAGTCGCTTTGGGGGCACAGCATGCAGGTATGCATGGTCACATTACGGTACTCGAAGCGCACCATATCAAAACCAATGGCTTCGGGTATTGCCAGTGTGAGTGACAGGACCCAGATGGTGATGATCTCTATGGCTGTAAATAGAGGGATGCCAACTCCCTGAACTCTGCTCCATGATGCCACTGCCCTGTATCTGTGGCATAGATAAACACAAGAGGAAAAATTAAGCAGTGCTGACTGGAGGGAAACCTTCCAACTCAACCCAACTTTTCCTTCACACGTTTGATTATAGGTACAATAAATATTACATAGTAAACAAGGTTTACAATGTGTATTCTATCCAGAGATGGAATAATGTAGAAGACACACCGTGTTGTAAACAAAGAGTTACAGTATGTTTGTTAGTACCACCTGACATACTACATACTGTTTGAACCTGTAGTTGTTTTTCAGAATCTGCCTCAACTGCTTAACTTAATATTGTGTGTGTGCATGGCATTACAGTGGAAATGACAAATGGCATCAGTGAATAATAGAAAAATGTAAAGATTTAATGAAGAAGCATAATCAATTGTTTATTTTATCTATCTAATATTTATATTTTTGTAAAGCCTCCAAACAAACTGGCCCATGTTGGCACAGAGGCCCGTGTTGCGTGTGTACCCCTCTCAATACTTGTTTGCTTGTTTGTTTCATTAATGGCAACAACTTGTCGAAATGTTTTAGTAAACACCTGCATCAACATTTTATAGCATAAACAATATATTTTTCATGACACATTCATTTCTCTGTCAAACAACATGGCTGCATTTATATTTTACTAAGGGGTAATGTTGCCATCTTCTTCTGCATTGCATTATTCAGAGCATACAGAGTTCAACATCATTATATTTATTATACTTATTTCATTTTTATCCAAATAGTTGCTCGTTTAAAACCTATGACCCCCTTAAATACAACCTTGCTAGCTTCTTATCTTTATAAAGTTATATATGTTTTTATTGGGGGGGAGGGGGCAAATACACTTGTTATAAATATTGAGGGGTGGGGGGACATCCCCTGCATCCCCTGCTTTCCCCCCCAAAACTACGCCTATTATCGGTAGGCTTATTATCGGTACTGTACCGTTTATCGAAGGTGGGGTATATTAACGCTAAATGAATGATTGTGTGCACTTCCTTATTTGTCATTAGATGCGCTTCAGAAACGCACAATTCCGAGGAGAGATCCTGCCAAACTAGTACAGCAGGGAGCTCATGCTCATCGTCTTTTTTACTAACCAGAAAACACAGTTGGCTAAACTAAAATTACGGTGGATTACAGTTTGTGGGAGGCGGCTGAACTGAACATGAATAACATCAACAAACACCAAGCTGTGTTCTGAAGGTACAGTCACAAAGCGAAAAATATTCCTTAGCCTTTAGTACTGGCTACATACGAACGTACGGGTTGTAGATGTGTATTGTTTATGTAATGGCCAAAATAGCATACACCAGTGTTGGATCTCATGTTGTGAATACGGAACAGTAGCCTATATTCCTGACTAAAGATGTTTATTCCACTCTGCAGAACGCTGTTTGACAAGGTATATAATTTGGCAATAAGCACACTGCAATATTATTAGGAATTGGGAATATCTTAGACTGTCCCACAAGCTACAAATGTGTGTTGGATATTAGCAGCAGTAACCAGGGTCTTCCAGCCTGAGTCAGAAAGGTCTATTATATAATTAATGTTAATTATGTAAATTGTAGGAAGGTGCATCTTTAAAACAAACAAACCAAGTCTAAGACAACAGATTTCAGTTCACATCGTAGTCACTATATAGTACATTAAATATGTATTTTTATATGTGATAGCCTTACATTCAGTATATCACAGTACTTATTGTTACAATGCTACTCACCTATCCACGCTGAGTGCACACAGGTTCAGAACAGTGATGCCAACTGAGGCTTTCTGCAGAAAGGGCACCATTTTACACAGGCATGTTCCAACTGCGTTGTAGTCAAATGGCCAGTGTCCGGCCAGGAGCTGGTGGAAGCAACACAGAAGTCAACACAGTACGCAGTGCCTTTATGAAGCTAAATTCTAACTTTTTTATTCAGACCCATGAGAGAATATTCTAAGGTAATGCCATTCAAACCTCGATCTGTCTGAACTGTTGCTGAAATGACAGTAAAATCTGAGTTAATTGTCTATCAGTGTTGATCAGTTGACACAATAAATCTGATTTGACAGAGTGTGACGTAACCCTAAGAGACACTTTTAGGTACATCTTACAGTGCAATATAACTTCCTTTAGTAACCAAGCCAACCACTTTGCAGATAGTAGCCTACCTTTGTATTTTCAAGTACTACTCTGCACCCTTCCCTAAACAGGAATAAAACAACTTGAACAAAGAAATATGCGTGTCGTGTTCTCAAACGTGAGGCTGTAGGAAGCACTTCACGGGTGCATCCTGGTCTTTATTGTTTTACTTTGGCTGCTTCATTTAATCACAGTTTCCCAGGAGAACAGAGGAGAAAAAGATGGGGGTGGAAGCCCACGTTGGCTGTATTTGGTCTGTGTATGTAGATGATTAATTTGGGAAACAAAGTTGACAAACCCCAAAGGAAATGAGTCAAGGCTTTCACCATATGGCTTGGTGCAATACAGATTTACCAGGGACGTTAGTTAAACAGTACTGCTGTATTCTGCTACTCACAAAAGGTTTTTACCTATTGTATGTATAACCAAAAATGGAATTTAACTCATTATAGCACAGTGTGTGTGTTTGTAATTGGCGGGTAAATAATGGTGTGAAAGTTTTAGAGAGGAATGCAAGACAACAGCAGTTATGTAACACTTGCGAGGGTAAATACATACACAAATGTAAATCACAAGCAAATGTACTTCTAATAGACCTTATTGTTGTAGCCTATTGCGCTGATCAGATTTATTGATTTGACCTTACCAAGGATATCTATCCATCTATTCAATTATGCAATTCATTATCAGTCAATTACATCTTCTGATGGGATTCTCACAACATTAATAGCACACTGTATAATCGCATTTAATGAGGAATATGCCTGCACACTGCACAGTTTATCAGCATGTAGTGCTTTGTTGAGTATAACGTTCCCTACAGATTACAGATAAGTGTTAGTGACTAATGTTCCAGGTCAGCACAAGGCCACTGACAACAGCCTGATTTGTGTGTTTATTTTAGCTAGCAATACCCTTGCTTCTCTCACCACTTAACCTCCATCACCAGGAAGATAAAGCGGTTCAATTGATAAAAATGTTTGTGTATCAGTTTACAGTTCTTTTTTTTAACATCTTCAAGCATGGTTGAATGACACTATTATCATGCTTACAATGTTATTATTTAAAAGATTTTAGGCTATAAAAAAACAAAATGTCCTTCCCTTCTGTATTGAAAGACACAAAAATGCATGTAGCTTTAAGGGAAGGGGTCGAGAGAACATGCTCTCTCTTGAGTTTCAATCCTAAATAACACTGCTTTCAACGACATTTAAATTACCAGCTGTCATTCTGGAGAAAGCTTGTTGATCGACAATTCAATTCAACTCAAATCAAAACAAAAACACCTGCCTTCAATGCCATAGGGTGCTCCCTCAGAAGCTCCGCCCCTTACATTGGAAACACATTGCCAAAGCTAGAATATTGTTGTGTGGTGCGGTCTACACCACTTTGTTTATGTTCATATTTACAGAGCCAGGGCTACCGGATTATTCTTTCAGCACGCACAGAGAACGGGCAGCTAGCAGACTGCGAGGAGATATTTGGTGAATTTGACACAAAGCGTATTATCTTACAATCTCTTACTATACCTGTAAGGTGTAGTGTAATGGAAATGCAGCATTGTCCTACCTTGTACACGTTGATGGGGATGGCAATGGTGATGTACATGAGGTCCCCCAGCGCCAAACTGGCAATAAGAGCATTGGGTCCGTTCCTCATGCACTTGTTGTTGTAGATAATCCTCAACAGGGTGGCATTGCCCACCAGACCCACCACAAACACCACGACGGAGATCACTGTGTTGATGTACTTAAAGTACATAGAGATAGAGATGTTGAGAGTGCACCGTACTGGCTTTGTGTTGCTTGAGTTGCCAGGCCCAAGCCTAGGCCGACACCAAGCCCCGGGCAAAGGCGCCTTTCCCTGCCCTCGTGAGCCAGCCACCGACGAGGCCTGCTGCTGGAGCCGGTTGGGACCAGGTTCCAGACTGGGACTACTGGTGCTTTGGAAGCTCGGTGACTGGAGGGTGGAGTGGAGGTGAAAGCTTGAAAGAAGGTCGTCCGCGTCCATGGTCATATTTGTCTGGCACATTCCTCTGGCTGCCATGCAGGTCATTAGCCCCAACACGTGTATGGCTAGACCACCCATTACAGAACACATTCCACACTTGGATTTCACCGAGTCGAAGATAAAGGTCCCGATATATCACTGGTGAGATAGGAAAAGATAAAGACAGCCGTCTTAGACGAGGTAGTTCCACTGTTTGATTTTATATGGAAGACAATAATGCATTATTGCCCACATAGCATCGTCGTTCGAGAGATTTGCCTTGAAATAAAGCTAATGTGAAATGTGTTCTGTGATGTTTGACAGCACTGATGTCCCTGATGCTTTGAGGAAGAGAAACACTGATGTTAAGACGTTAAAAATGTTTTGCCTTATAGACTCAGCAAGACGGTCCCTGCGTTGTTAGTCATTCGTGGAATAAGAAACAGTCAGCCCTGTCTTGTGTTTAAAGTATAAAGTTATGGCTATATGTTCTATCTTATGTTGTTTTAACCACAATCCTCTTTGTAACAGATTGGTTTTCTCAATGTGCATCCCCCCCCCCCTCTGTTTCTGATTTAGAAATGCTAATGCTAGTTGGTGTAAAATAAAAAAATGTTAAAAGAATTGCCTTAGGTCAGACATCATGCCAAGAATATAACACGCCCCTTCTAATTGAAACTAGGCCTAATAAACACATATTCCATGTAAAACACACACACACGCACACGCACACACACACACATACAGACATTTAATGCAAGCCTTCTTTATGTAACATTCTACCATATGTAATAATGATTTAATCTACTGTATACCTATGGTGCCATTCTTAACAAAAACGTTATAGAAAATTAGGGGCATTCATTTCACAGCATGTCAGGCATACAAAAGTTTAAAGATGTCAGCTTCATTAATAAGCCCTTTTCCCACACAACACAGTACAGGCAACTCTTAAAGCCAAGAGTTCTTCCTCTTCAAAGTCCCAGCAGTCACAAAGTACACAAAGAACTATTTAGCAGCCAGCCTTTCAAATACCATCACCGTTTAGCATCAGCACAGCACTGCTGGGAGCTGTGACAACACGCAAACTGATCCATCCATAAATAATAAATACGTATGGTTTTCACCTACCGCTCCTAAAATGTCTGCCTGGCCCCCTTGGAAACCGTCAGGCAAACTTTTGGCTGAAGCCCCCAGACATCTGTATCACATCACATGAGTAATTAATGCACTATCAAAGTCGCAGCGGATCCCGCTTGTGCTGAGCAACGCGACCGTCTGCTGTGAGGTGCCTTTGCATTATGGCTCAGGGTTTCCTGTGGAGAGTTTGTAGTGTGTGTGTGTGTGTGTGTGTGTGTGTGTGAGTGTGTGTGCTTAAGTGTGTGTCAGTTTGTGTGTATCTGCGTGTGTGAGGGAGCAGCAGTAGAGCACTTTGACTGGGTGGGATCGTAAATCTCCTCCTCCCTTTGGTAACAGACTGGGCCCCCTTTGGAAACTTCAGTCTCCTTTCCCTCTCTGGAGCACCGCCTGCCTGCTCACAGCCATCTCTAAGGCACAGCAGAGCACACACGCACGCACATACACCCTCCCATAACACATCTGGGAGACCAGTGACCACATGGACTGCACTAGTGGTTCTCCCCCTACCCCTACTACCCCCCCCCCCCTTCACGGGAACACACGATATTACCAATATATTTTGTATATCTCCCAATAAAAAATAAAAAAAGCATGTGTTACGCTCTTACTGTCAAATATGTGGTTCATTGTGTGTGGGTTCACTTAAGGTGGGGGGTTGCTGAACCACCAATGTTCTACTGAAATGCTAATTTACCACTTCTGTCGGTAGTCCTCCCTTTCCCAGATCATGTCTTGTATACATTTTCACTAACTGACTCTTCACACGCAATGCAGAGATTAGAGGAGAGGCAGAGGGAAGGCATTACAGCAAGGAACCAGTGTCCAAGTGTTGTCAGGTTGTTTTCATTTGCACATTAGAGACCGTGGAAGGACAGATGAAAGGAAGTGGCTGATGCCAGCCTGTACTTGTGTATGTAATCTGTGATTACTGTGATTTAATATAATTATTGTAAACACATTTAAACTGTACTAACAACAAAGAACAACAGTGATTACAATATTTCTCTAATGTGATTTAAAATGATTTAATTCATTTAAAATGTTGAACTCCTTACCGTGTGCAAAACAAACAAGTCAATACTTAGCATACAAGAAAGACAGGCCCACGGTCAGTGCTGAGCATGATGTCCATGCTAAAGGAGAAATGCTTCAAGCGCTTCTCCATCAATGTCCATTATGTATTACAAATCTATACACAAATGGACCCTTTATCACTCTGTGAGAGCAGGAAGAGAGCTTTCAGAATGACCATTGTCTGCCTGGCCAATTTCCAAAGAGCTGAGACAGCAGGTTCGTAAATTGGAAAATCACTCAGTTAAAGAATCCCATCTATTATTATGTGAAAGTGGCAGAGTGCAATTAATATGTATAACTAACTTGCTTTCAACACAGCAACATTACAAATAGAACACAAACAATATAGAGGCTGAAATCAATCAGCTGACAACGGGAAAAGGGCCTTTACATGTATTTTGCCAAAAAGTGGCCTGCTTATTTCTGGCAAGTAAATTCAGACTTAATTATGCATTACGTCATTCTGTTTAATTGCTGAAACATGAAGCAACATGGTCTTTGCAGCACACGCAAATCAATTTAGAGGTAATAATTGCACATTACATCATTCTGAAGCATGAAAGTATTTAATGTAATTTAGACACTACATATACTGTGCTAAATAATAAATAAACAGGAGCTCAGGAAAAATACACAAACATACTCATGGCCAATAATAGCTATGCCTTCAGACCTTGACAGTTAAAGGTCACTGATTGATTTGGATTTCCTCTGTGTCTTTTTTTCTAACATGCCCTAACGTGACTTCTCTGCAAGCAGCCATATTATAAATAATATTTTTCAATCTTGTATTTTGTTACTTTGTGTGAATGTATGCACAGTTCATCAAGTAAACCCTGCAGTATGAAGTCACATTTGAATGAAACGCTATATGATTGACTGCAGTCCTTAATTGGGTAATGCCAAAATTTACTGCCATTTACATTTAAAAGTGATCTTGTTTTCTTTAATTGTAGCCATGAATATAACATGTCCTCTGAATTAGTTATGGTCAACAGTGGCAAATATTTAATTTATTGGAATATGATTTGCTGATGGGTTCTGAATTCTTCCCCCCCATTTTAGTTTTGTTTTTAGTTGTCAATTTCCCTTGGTTGTTTAGAGCCTTTATGACGTTTTTACTTTTGAAGGGGTATAGTAGTCTTTGTTATTATACCCATTAATATATAAATGATGAAACCTTTACCTGCTCCCATTTGCTTTAGCTTTCATGTTGTTGTTGTTGTTGTTGTGTTGTTTGGGTCTTAATCAGGTATTAATGCCATTCTGTCTGAACTCAAAGATGGCAGACTGCCTGGTAATTCATATGCTTGTTCTCTGATGGCATCTGTCGAAGTGTGCTCTCTGCATATTGGTACATACCCTGTGGGAAATTTCAACTCAGCCCCAGACTGAGAGGGATGTAAGCAATTTCTTAACTGGGACACTTGGACAAAAAAAGAAGGGTGTCGGAAAGAGAGATAGAGAAATAGAGAGGAAGAGTTGTGGTTAAAGACATTTTGTGACAAACAACAGTGGTGAATGGGTTTGAACTTTAATAAATTGGCACATATAATTTACACAAAAATCTAATCTTAAATAAAATAATTTACACAATATGTTTTTTCATGGAAGAATGGCACGTGAAAGTAATTAAGACTGAACACAAATGAAAGCAATTTTTTAAAGTCCGTTCCTCATTTAAGAGTTCTATGTTCACTTATAACACAAGATGTGACTTTACACAACATCTAGAGGTCTAAGATGCCAACTGACAGCAGTGTCTTTGACATAGCAGCTACAGCAGAGACACATTCCAGTTTACAATCTGGCTCCTGTCTGAAATACTCCACACTCACCGATAAGAGCCAGAGTCCATTGCACTTTGCTCTCCATTATCAGAACGGCTTCATGGATGCATATTCAAAATGGCTGATGCCGTATGTGAGTATTGGTTTTAAATGACCAGTTACATTATATTAGATAAATAAATGTCAAATGTTGAAAATGCTTCACTCATGTATATGTGCATGCAGCGTATGTGGAATTATGAGCAAACCAAACAAATAGTGAGATTATTATGAATGCATTTATCGGCCGCACACAGTCTATATTTAGTTCCACAATAGGCCAACAGGCTGATACTGCTATACATATGTTCATTTTATTAACCTGCATATCAATATTATAATATACCAGACATATTCTATATACACACACACACATATGTAAGATTGGATAGACGTCTGCCATTCTTGAGGGATAAATGAAACAAGTGTAGGCCTACTGAACTGTATGAGGACTTTTACAAGTACTGCAGCTTATTAAATATTCACCTTCCACATTTATTTGTCAATAGAGCACATTAACATCAGAGCAGAGTTATGGAACACACATGCAAGTGTGTGTTTCATCCATGTTTCATTGATTGGCTCATCAGCAGTCTGTCTTTAGGAGAAGCAGTCAAGCAACAGTTCAGAGAAATGATTCCCACTATACTAATCAGCTAATTGGTCAAGAGGTTTGATCCAAAGATTGATCCCAAACAGATGAGTCATTTCAGAAACTCATGCACACACACACTTGACATAATTATGTTTTATTTTTACATTACAGTAACATTTCAGTTCCACCAATCTTGCTTTTAAACACACAATAATACACTGAATTAAACAGTAATTATTACAAAAAATATATGGATAAAATGCATATTCTTCACTCGTCACAATTTAAATAAACTATTTGTATAACAACAACAAAAATGTTTATTTATTAGTGGGTTGAACCTGTGACGTGGTCATACGGTAGCTTTTTAACTGCAAACAGAAAAATTCTTTCTATTTTCCACTAAGTACATTTTGTTACACCCCTCCAAAATATCAAAATAACACAAAAGAAGGGGATTACAATAACGAGGGGCATAAGCTGCTGGAGAGAGACGGACCAAGGGAGCAGCTGAATGCGCTGGTAAAGTAGCAAACATTAGTGCATCATTAGTGCAACCCTTTTGATTGGCTTGAATCCTTCACCTCAGTTAGACTGAGTCGTTACATCTGTGGTCAATTTCAACATGGCATTCTTCATGTAAACACAGCTGTATGGACCAACACTAAAGATAACAAACGTCAATCCCAAACAGACAGAGAGCTATACTGCGGCAAAGCAACGTGGCAAACAGCTCCAGATATAGCATGTGTTTCTATGAGCCACCATTTGCTTATAGGAAATGCTGTTACAAAACATCTGTAGAAGAAAACACAAGAAATGGAAGCAGACAAAGCATAGGGGAACAATGGAAGACTTGTATTCCTCATCTGGTAAATCACATGAGGGTTAGAGTATATAACCTTGATCTTCACTGGATATCAGATTCCAGTGAATTATGGTATTTAGTCAGGTTGGACCGTTCTATTGCAAATATATTGTAATGACTTTCATCAGAGTTATTCTCCTGCCTGCATTTTACACTAATAGCCGACTGTAGCTACCATAGTATCCCACTTATTCTAGGTTGTGTCTTGTTTTTTGAATAACATGTTTGGAGTTGTTTTATTTACTAGCAGTTATGTTGCAGTTATATTAATAAATGTGGTTTTTGCTTGGGTATGCTAATTTCATGCACAGATAACACATGGCTAGCATTGTGTAGCCTATCATGCAATATATACTGTACGGTGTGATATTTCAAAGTACAGTTAATAACAAATCACCTGCAATGAGGCTCTCTTCATCAACTCACTCACTCACTCACTCACTCACTCACATGCGCGCACACACACACACCTGTTGGAAAAAGTCAGTCTATATTAAGAATAAGTAGATAATGGGTCTTGAACTTATATGGTGTTTTAACTTCATAAAAGCATTTAAAAACAGAGCAGGGTCTCACTCTGACAATGTGCACATATAAGGTAAGAAACTCTGCCTGGCAATAGTTTGCCTAAAAGGAATCACTTTTTATTTTTGTTTGATTGTACAGCCTGTCACACTATTAGACCAGAGACTAGATCATGTTTAGTGTAGGACATTTATACGCTATTAGACCAGAGACTAGATCATGTTTAGTGTAGGACATGTGTAGTTACACACTATTAGACCAGAGACTAGATCATGTTTAGTGTAGGAC